>BCKL01000004.1:476043-806772 GCA_001600635.1 Leucosporidium creatinivorum | reverse complement strand
TTCTCCAGCTCCTTGGCCTTGTCTGGCGAGCGAGAGAGCGCGGTGACGGCATATCCCTCCTTCAAGAGACCCTGCAGGATTGAGCCTCCGATGTAGCCCGTGCCGAGTAAGAACACGCGCTTCTGTTCAGTCATTTGGTGTGGTAAGGCGAGAAGACGAGACGAGGTGAGCGAATGAGGGCAAGGAGCGGCGCTGCTGACTGAGCGCGCGCAAAACGTTGATCCTGTTCGCATGTTGTTGATGAGGACTGTGCACCGAGCACGAGTGAAGTTGCAGCATCCCCCACTATGCTCCTCGCTGCCCGTGTCTGACCTCCAGACCAAGCCCTATCCCTTTCCTCGGCGCTGGCTGCTCGACGGCTGGCTCGAACTCGGCGAAAATACGGCAAACAAGAGAACTCTATCAGCGGGATTTGTGAATCAAAGTTAAAGCCCGGTTGATCTAGTCGGTTATGATGCAGACCTAATACTTTCTCAAGCGTTTAGTCTGATGTCGGCGGTTCGATCCCGCCACTGGGCACTCGATTCTTTTTGCCTCAACTCGCCTCCCTGCTCACCTACAGGGCCGGGGAGGCTATACTTTTTGTTGTCGACACCTCTGCTCCAACGAGCGGACTCTGGAGCTTGACGAGGGCACGAGGAAGGGGGATGAGCCGATGCTCGACTGTACGTCAGCTACAATGGGTCGCATCCAAGGTGCGTCGAGTACGGTTGAGGGCTCTTGAGGATATACAAAAAACTCCTTATACAACATTCTCGCCGGCGCTGTACAACGCACGAGCAGGAAACACTCCCACGGGCTTTGAAGGGGCCTAACTCGGCGCTGCTGCACTGCTCTGCAACTCGCAAACAGCACTCCACGGCGCCTGTATGCGAGCGACATTTTGATAGTGCTCTCACGATTTGCTTCTCTCTCTGCTACGCTCAGCTTCACCGCTCAGCACGAGAGACAACCCTGGATTCTCGACACAACGGCCATCCTACACGCTAGACTCTAAGCTATCTCGCCCTCGCCTGCTTGAACGCATCACCCGCACCCGCGAATTTGGTCGCCTCAGTCCCCTCAAAGTCCTTCAACGCCTGCCACCTCCTCTCAAGCCCGCCGAGCAAGCTCATACTCCCGCTCCTCGACCGAGGCCTCTTCGGCGTAGTATCCGGTCGATCCACAGGGTCGTAGTGCCAGTGATCCTCGACCGCACGCTCGAGCTTCCGGAGCGGGAGGAAGAGGGAGTGGATGTGGACGCGTTTGAGGGATTCGGGATTTAGGTGGTGAGAGGGCTGGGCGCGGACAGAGTCGTGGATGTACATGTTGGTGGAGGGGTCAACATGTAGAGGGAGTTGGCGGATATGGCTCTTGGTGATGGAAAAGCCGCTGCGAGGTTACCAGAGTCAGCCTCATCTCGGAGCCGAGGAGCGGAAGGAATCGAGCGACTCACTGATGGGGTTCCATCTGCCCCCAGGGAGCTGTAGGATGCGCAGAGATACTAGAGAGGTATTCCATGTCGAAAGCGAGACCTGCGACGTCTATCGAGAGACGAAAGAGCTCAGTACTCAACGTCAAAGTGACTGCCGGTCGAAGCTTACCGGTGTGACAGCCCGAGAAGAATGTCTGCAGCAAGAACTGCCCTTCGATGGGGCGACTCGGATCTCGTCGCCAAAGAAGAGGGATGTAGTGCTTCCGACCTTCGTCCAGAGCGAGAGCTTGAAGCGCTACCTCGATATGAGGACCGAGCTCCTCGGAGGGGATGCCGAAAGCGTCGAAGCGAATGGGAAGGTCGGGCCCAGGGGGGTCGTGGTCGTCCTTCGAGCGAGTCGGGACCTGTCGAGCATATTGACGAGCATCAGTAGCGTGAAGAGGCAAGACAGACAGACGCTACGCACCGTATCGAACACCAGAACCGCCTTGACCGGAAACCGGCCGTCGAGCGCTTCCAAATACTCCTGCCTGTCCGGCTCGTTCTCCCTGAGCAGTCGTCGAAGCTTCTCCTTGGCTAGAGGATCCGAGCCCCGGTAGCAGAGAGCTTCGAACAGAGCCGGAAAGCGATGTAGCTTGCTCGGCGCGAGCACGCCGATTAGGTTGATGAGCGTGGCGACGAGGCGAACGCAGTAGGCTCCGCGCGAGAAGCCGACGAGAGTGATCTGAGGTGGTGAAATGCGTGCGAGGAGGATCGAGAAGGTGAAGGAGACGTCGGGCGTGATGGGCAGGGAAGGAGGTCGGCGATGAGGAGGGGCGGCGAAGCGGGGTCAGCGACCCACGCAGAATCTGGGAGAGCCTAGGAACGCACCTCTGTACCCTCTTCCTGATCGTAGTTGAGGCAGATGAAGTCATAAATCTCTCTGACCTTATCGAGCAAGCCCTGCGAACGCCGAGGTGAGTTCCATCGTTCCATCGACGAGCAGCCCCCGAAGCTCACTGTTCCCAGAGCGCCCTGTACCGCTCCCAGCAGACTCTCCTGCCCTGTCCCAATTCCAGCGGTGTACAGCTTGATCTGCTCGGTTGGCGGCGAAGTTCTCGAATCTCGGACGAGGAGAGCTCGGCTGAATCGGCTGACGTTGGTGAGCATGTCGGGGTCAGGTTGGTAGTCGGCGTCCTGTAAGATGGTCGAGGTCAGCTTTCGGCGTTCGTGGGAGTCCGAGCATCATTCGGCACGCTCCTGGAGGGGGATTTGGCCCCTGCAGCTCGTTGAAGCTCGAAGCAAGACTCACCTGCCATGTACCATCCGCGAGCGCAATCAAGCGTCTCATTATGTCGAACAGAAACCAGCGACGAGGCGGAAGTCAAGCGACGAACTCGCTCAAGGACGACGACTTGGCTGGTCCTCGGAGTCACCCCTTGAACAGCATCAGATGCGGCGGAGAAGGAAGCATCCAAGCCGCCATAACGAGGTACAGAATGCGAGACGAGCGAAAAGAACGAGTGAACGGCGGAAAGCAGAGCTGCGAAATGGCTCGCGCGTCGAGGAGGCTCGAAGTCGAATCCAAGGTTGCCCTCACCTACAACTCGCTTCCAATCGCTTTCCGCCTTCCGACTGAACGCTCAACTCGACTACAGCTCTACAGACGCGGCCAGCTGCCCCTCCTCATCTGCTTTAGAGCTCTCTAGCAACCCGCGCCGACTCGAGGCTCGCTGTGGGGGCTCGTTCATCATGACCGAAGCGACCAACTTCTCAGCGGCTCTCAAGGTCTGGGGAGGTACGTAGTAGTCTCGTACAGCTGCTATGGGATCCGACTCACCCGCGCTGTCTCCCTGCAGACATCAACCTTCATGAGCTCCAAAAGACGCTCGACAAGCAAGGGATCGAGATTGTAGAGAACCAGAAGGAGAACATGGTCGGCAGGAAGAAGCTCGCAGAGCAGACTAGGGGTGAGTGTCGGTTCACTACAGCAAGAAGGGGAGAGAAACGCGGTCGACAGGACGTGTCTGGCTGGCGAGGCGGGTGAGCTGACGGTTCCCGCTTCTTGCTGCCCTCGTACAGAGTTCAAGAAGGTCTCAGAGGAAGAGAAAGGACCAGCGTTCAAGACTCTGCTCAAGGGTAAGCTCTTGCGAGCTCGTAGGAGCCGTTGCCGCGACGACCGCTGATGCTCCGTCGCTCTTCGCGCCTGCAGCCTACCAAGGAGAGATCGACGCCCTCACTAAGCGGTCAAAGAGCGCCGAGAACTCGTTCCTCAGCGTGTACAAGCTCCTCGCCGAAGCTCCCGACCCGTTCCCTCTTCTGGATGCTGCCGTCGTGCGTCGAGCTTCGCTGTTCCGTTCTGCTTCCTTGCTGACCCTCGCATACAACAGGACCAAACTGCACGCGCATCAGAAGCCCGAGTGCTCGAGTCCGAGCTGGCGAGGCAGAAGGAGGAGGTCGCGCAGCTCAAGCAGCAGCTCGCCGAGTCGCAAAGCGTCGAGAAGGAGCGCAAGAGGCTAGCGGACAAGGTGGACAAGTTGGAGAGCAAGGTAGCATACTCGTACATTCACTCTTCAGACCCCGAGCTGACCCGCTTCCTTCCCTCAGATGGACGACATCGTCAAGGAGAACGTCTCGGCCAAGGAGGCCGAGCTGCATGCTACCTACGACGAGCGACTACGGAACTACGAGGAGAGGTGCGTACAGTGTACAGAAGATCAAAGGCGAATTGGCTCGTTAACTCTACATGTCACTCACAGGGAGAAGGATCTTCATCGGCAGGTCACCGTCGCTCGCTCTCAGCTGCGCGAGCTCCGAACGACCGCCGATTCCAGTCAAGCCAAGCTGTTCGACCACAGCCAGCGTCAAGGTGCGCTCAGCAGCTCCTCGCTACTCTCACTGCTCTTGCTGACCCTTTCCGGTCGCCCGCAGACCAAGAAACGATCGCACGTCTCGCCGAAGCTGACCTCATCACCGAGGATCTCGAGCGAGCCAACAGCCGAGTCACCGAGGTCGAGAGGAGGAACGAGAAGCTTCGCGCCGAGATTGAAGCAGTCAGGAGTGGCAGTGAGAGTGCTGGTCGGTATGTTCGGACCTTCCCTAGCGCCTTGCCGAGTCTCCGCCGACCGTCAAGTCTTTTCATAGTGTCACGGTACTCGAGTCGCAGATCTCGGACCTTCAGACAGAGGCCAGTCGGCTTATTCGCTCGCTCGACGAGCAGAAGGACCTGGCGGAAAAGGAGAGGAAGGAGGTCGGACGCAAGGTCGACGAGCTCACCAAGGAAAAGGCTGCCAAGACCAAGGAAGTTGAGGAGCTCAAGGAGCGCGTGAAGCAGTTTGCCGATTATGACGAGGTCAAGCGCGAGTTGGAGATCATGAAGGTGGGTAACTTGTTCGGCGTTCGTGGAAGTCGAAGCTGACCTGTCGCGCTTGCAGTACGTCGAGTTCGCCGGCATGGACCTCGACGAGGTGGCAGAGGACGACGCCTCCGAGCTGGTGCGCATGCCCGACCCCAACGCCGACAAGGCCAACGCGCACCGAGGCAAGCCGCTCGAGAACCTCCTCATGGGCAAGAACCGCAAGCTTCAGGACGAGCTCACCAGCCTTCGAGTTGCTCACGAGGAGCTCTTCGCCACACACCGCACCATCACAGCCGACCTCGAGGCTCTGCACTCGCGCTTTGACGAGCAGCGGACCCTTAACGACCGACTCGAGAACGACCTCCTTCGCATCAACCAGTCTGGAGGAGCGGGGAGCGGCGCAGTCACTCCCTCTGCACGTGAGGACCCCCTGGCCGGCCTCAATCTTGGCAAAAAGGTGAGCTGCTCGGCGGAACCCACGAAGAGTATAGCTGATTTTGATCTTTCTGCAGGAGCCGAACGGACCAACACCTGCGACTTTCACCAGCTCGGCCGAGACGTCCATCCTCCCCATCATTACCAGCCAGCGAGATCGCTTCCGCCAGCGCAACGCCGAGCTCGAGGAGGCGAGTCGCCGTGCTTCTCTTCCCCCTCGACCGACCGCTGACGCTCTTCTCGACCACAGGAACTTCGCAAGCAATTCGAGACCATTTCTGGTCTCCGCTCCGAGATCAAGTCGCTTCAGGCCGACAGTCTCAAGCTCTACGAGAAGGTCCGCTACCTCCAAAGCTACCGCGACGACGCCGCTTCGGGCGGTCCGCAGAGGGGTGGAGCATTCCAGACGACTGTAAGGGTCGACGAGGAGCTCGGCAAGTACCAGACCAAGTACGACGAGTCGATGAACCCCTTCGAGGCGTTCCGAGGTCGGGTGAGTCCTTTCGCCGAGCCGAGTCGAGTCGAACGAGAGCTGATCCTCTCCTTCTCGTGCAGGAACGAGGCCGAGCGATCCATATGCTCAACCCGGTCGAGAAGGTCCTTCTCACCCTCTCCACCATCGTCCTCGGCAACCGGTACATGAGGAACCTCTTCGTCGTCTACGCTTTCGGCCTGCACTTTGTCGTTCTTTCGACCCTTTACTCGTCCATCACCTCGGCAGAAACGATGAACACGGTAGCCATTCCACCGATATGAGTAGCAGCATTAGTATGATGTAATTAGTTGGTCTTTGGACGGACTCTCGGGCGGCGACGAGTGAGCGAGCGAGCGACGAAAAGCAGGAACGAGTGTTGCACAACAAGCATAACGAAAAAGGAACTGCATCCTCATCTCACCTCACTTCCCACCGTCCCTAGCCTCTTCGCCAAACTCCCTCCAGTCCAGCGAAAGCGACCTCTTCGCCAACGCGCTCGAAGGCCCTCCTCCCGCCCTCGCCGCAGAGCTGCCTCCCTTTGGCGTGGGCGTGCCCACTCTTCGAGGAGCCTTGAAAGGAGAGGCGGTCGCTTTGCTAGGCGTGCCGACCATGGGAGTGGCTTGAGGACTAGGGCGCGGTCGAGGGGAGACGAGGGAGGAAGAGGGGGAGCCGCCTCCGAGCGCCGAAATGCGGTCGAGAGGGGAGGGGCGGGCACAGGGCTTGGAGGAGGTGGTGGAGGAAGTGGAAGGGGAAGTGGCGTACGCGCGGGAGGACGAGGCAGAAGAAGAGGAGGCGGTCTTGCTTCTTCCCTTCGCCGAGGTGGGCTGCTTGCCGCCGAGGTAGGAGCGTGGCGGAGGAACTCCGAAGCCTCGGTAGACGGAGGGGTTGGCCGAGATGGGAGCTAGTTGTGGCTTCTCCTGCTTGCCACCCTTTCTGCTACTGCTGGCATAAGGAGAGGCGTAGCGTGAGGAAGTCGAGCTCGGTCCAGGCGAGTTGAAGCTGCCAGTGGCGTCCTCCGAGGCAGCCCACGCTCGAGCACCCTCTGAAGCCTTCGAACGTGCTTCCTTGGTAGCTTTGGTGATCTCGGACATGTTCTGCAGGGCGGTAGAAGCCAAGTCAGCTTCCCCAGAGACGCGACGCGCTGTAGAGAGCTGCTGCTGACCGTGCTGCCCTTCCACACCAGATCTCCGACCTCGACGCGGTAGCCCGTCTCAAACTCGACCTCCCCATCTAGCACAAAGTCGTCCGAGAAGCGCTGCTTGGAGCCACCGGCCGGGGGTCGATAGAACGTCTCAGCGAGCACGGCGCCGTCCTCTGCGAGTAGGTAGGTCTTGCTGTTGTAGTGGTGGTGACGGATATGGCCATCTTTCCAGGTCTTCTCTGTTATTTGGAGAGAGCGACGGCGTGAGCGAGAGCTGGGAGAGCTTGGAGGAGAGACGCGACTTACGCTTCTTATGGATTTGGCTGGTAAAGAGGCAGTCGTACTTCTTTACAGCTGAGCTCTCCGAGCTCGCCATCGCTGTCGTGCTGCAGCTTCCGCCGAGTTGCGAGAAAGCAAGCGATGCGGAGGAAAGGAAGAGCGAGCTGACAGCTTGACCTCGTGCGTGTCGCTCGCTTTTGCTCAGCTCTGCGTAGAGCTTTGGTAGCTCACCTGTAGGTACACCTAAGCTCCGGTCGTCTTCCCCAGCGCGCTCACCCCTTCCCCCTCTTTAGCAACGACACACGGCGATGCTTGAGGCCGGTCGGAGCCGTCTTTCGCGCTGGAAGGAGGCAGCGTGAGTCGCGTGGGGCTCGCTGTACAAGAGCAAGAGCTCACTTATATCTCACTGCAGCGCCAACTGGTCACTCCCCGCCGTTCTCGCTCCTGCAGCTACAACTCCGCCGAACCCTACTTCGCCTCCCTCCGCGCCCGTCGACTACCTCTCGTCACTACCTCCCGAGCTACTCGAGATCATCTTTGAGCACCTGCGGGCAACGGAGACGGGCGGCCTATTCCAGCAATGGACTTACACTCGTGGAATCGCCTTTCTCTGCCTGATCTCGCGTACCTTCCTCCCCTTCAGCCGGGCTCTCCTGTATCGAGATCTCGTCTTCAACATCAAGGAAAACGAACACTACGCTGAACGATGGCACGAGATGAGCGCAGAGGCTGATGATGCCATCGAGGAGCGGTATCAGCGATGGTCGACCTCCTTCGCCGACCTTGGACGAACCCTTATCGCCAGTCCACACCTCGCTCAGGCCGTCAGGAGTGTTGACATCAGAGTGAACAACTCCGGCCACGACTTATCGGTTGACCCCGCCGCCCGACTGCTCACGAGCGTGCTGCACGCCTGCCGCTCGGTCAAACGAATCGCTCTGAAGGGCAGCATCAACGGACAGAGCCCAGCGCTCCTTCGTGCGCTGGTGGACGCGGACGCCCAACCAAGGGTGCTCAACTTCAATGGCGACTACTGTAGTCGTGTCGGGGAGGCTGAGCCCTGCGCCGACTGCCTTGACGGGCTCCGACGCTTCTTCGCCAGCCGAACGGCCGAGCTGGAGGAGCTCACCTTCGTACACCAACTACCCCTCACCTCTCTTCGTCCCCTCATATACGGCTCGTCTCCACCGGCGCGGCTCAGCCTCACCCACCTCACCATCAATCCCGTGCTGCAAGACATGGCTCTCGCCCTCTCCTTCTTCGCCTACCCCTCGACGCGCACTCTCCGCCATCTCACCCTCCATATCTTCCATATAGCCCGGCCCACAACTGCACCATCACTATCGCCCCTCAACTCTCTCACCTCGCTCACCCTCTTAACCCCCTTCCTCACCCACAAGCCCGCCGAGTACATTTCCGCACTCTCGCACCTTCTCTCCACGCTGCAAGCTCCCTATCTCACCCACCTCACTCTGATCGGCTACACCCCCCTCCCACCAACCGTATCCCTCGACTCCATCTTCCTCCCCGCGGCCGCCCTCACTTCCGCGTTCGCCTTCTTCCCGCCGAGCCTCACAAGCCTCGACTGCTCCCTCATGCCGCTACTGCCGGAGCATCTGCTGGCTGCGCTTGAGGCGTGTGGTCGGCTGGGGAGGCTGGAGTATCTCTTACCGGACAGGGAGAGGAAGGATGTCGCGGGAGGGTGGAGCGAGGCGGGAGAAGAGATGGTCAGGCTGAGGTGTGAGGAGAGGGGAGTGAAAACGAGGGTGGAAAGGTTGACGGCGAAGGAGTGGATAGATATATCGAGGTCGTGGAGGGATGTGTAGCCTGTTGTAACACCTCATTGTCGCTCGGACGAGTCCGCCGAGAAGCTGGCTCGCAAGCCTTCTCGCCCTCTGCTGCCCGGTCCTGTACAGGTCGGTGGATGAGCTGTCAGTGCGTGTAGTACGTATGGAGCTCTGCTTTCGCCTCTCTACTACCTCTCCTGCTGGTTCTTCACGACGAGCTCGGCGATCGGAAAGCGCTTTCGCCGAACCCTCTCGACGACCGCTCTCGCAGCCCCCAAGCGCGAACAATGAGACACAACAACAATAAGTACACCGTTATAGACATACTCTACCGATCCAGACTCTCCTCCCAGCTCTGCCCGACTATCTCAGCTCCCCGCTCGGCGCTCCCTCGTCTCACTCATTCTCGAGTCCCAACGAGCGTCTCAGACTTGCAACGAATCGCCCATACCTCGACGGCGGAAGCTTAGTACCGGCGTTGGATCCATCGTGACTGCGACCCGTAGGCTCGTCGCCGCCGCGAGAGCTGTCCGGCGGAGTGGAGAGGCGAGAAGGCGACGGTGGGTCGGGCGGCGAGTGAGATGGGGGACGTGGGTGTTCAGGAGGGGAGAAAGGGTATGGGCCTATAGCGAATATGGTCAGCGTTGCCGGCGCGACATGGAGAAGCGGCATTCACCCTTCGGAGTTTGGCCGTCCAGCTCGGCCAACAACCTCTCGGCCGCAGGGTTCCATTGCTCTGTGGGTAGGTCAAATTCAGTGAAGAGCTAGGTCGAAGATGGAAGAACAAAGAGTACGCACCCATCACACTGCCTCGACACCACATCAGTCTCAACAAAGTCACCGCTTCGGCCCAACCTTCAATGTCGTCGGTCGGATCATCCGACCGATTATGCTCCCATCGATAGAGTCCGAGCAGGTGCTCTTGTATCTCTTCGGACCGTTCGAGGACCCCGTCGCCCATGCGAGAGACGACTAGGAATTGCCGGAAAGCTCGGTCCATGAACGAGGACACACTCTCGCTGCTGACCGCCTCCGTCAGACGGCGAAAGCGCGCAATGAGGTCGTCCGATTGACTGATACACCAGTCGGAAGGGATAGGATGCTCTCCAAGGAGCGAGCTGACCTCCGAGCAGTCAACGAGGAGCTGCTGAGTCGCCGGCGAGCGAAAGGTGAGGGGATAGACGGCTTCGGCTGGCACACCGGCGATGAGCTCGTGGAACGGGCCTCCTGAGAAGTCTCTGATAGCTGAGGGCGTGGCCACAGGGTCAAACGTGAACCGGACTGTGACTGTTCCTTCGTTGCTGAGGCTCGGCGGAGGTCGAAGGAAGGAATTGGCGAGTGGTGAGGAGTCGTGAGGGACTGCTGGGTTCGTTGGGGTTTCGAGATAGGTAACAGGCTCGTTTTGAACGTCAGGCAAGCCTCCAGCACTGCTATGCAATGAGACCGCCGGCGCAGAGCTTCGAGGGCGAGATAGAAGCTTCAAGGTCGGCGAGGTGTTGGCCGTCATAGGCACACTCGCTCGAAGTAGGTCGATAAGGATCGAACTTGATAACCGCTGTACTCTCCTACTCCCGGGGGCGAGTAGGGCGAAAGTCAGCTCTCATCCAACGAGCTCGAAATTCGAAAGCGCCGAGTCGCCCGGGCCGGCGTCGGTCGCTGCAGGGCTCGTTTGTGACCGGCAGAGTAGGAGGGGATGTCGCTGGTGTTGCGGAGAAGGTGCGCGGAGTGAAAAGGCTCACCTTGTACGCTGAACCTTGCGAATGGCGAGCTGAGCTTGTCTGCGAGTCGAAACAACGGGGTCAGCAGCTTACTCTGCCCTCACGCATGCTTGAGTGTAAGTCCAGTGATGGGATCTAGCCCTTGGAAGCAACCCAGTGTTCCTGCGCTGCACCAGCGACCTCCCCTTCCCTCGAGCGTCCCCTTCAGCTCTCATTCCGCTCCCTCCTTCGAGCCTCTCTTACATCGTGCACCTCCTCCGCTCGGCAGTGGAGGTCTTCAGTACAAGTAAACGCTCACCTGCTAGCTACTACCCACTTCAGTCGGTTCCCAGCTCCCCACAAACGAGCGCGGGGGTTCCAGCTCCTACAGCGCGAGATGTAGCTCGTTACGAGGTTGGGCGAGCTGTACAGAAGGCTTTGCAGTAGTCTCTGGCAATCTTCGGCGACTGGCGAGGGCGTAGATGAGGCGATGAGAATTGCGAGCAATGAGGCGGAGGGCAAGCCTGGTGAGGCCGAGAACGAGCGGTAGGAGGCTGAATTGAGCTGGCTCAAGGGTCAATCCTCCGCACAGACGACGTTCGCTAGCCACACTACATGCCTGCATCGCCCATCTATCTTCCAAGCGTCGCAGGGGGGCTGGCTCGGCGCCGCCTTCGCCGAACCACTCTCTCGCGGGGGCGCGCTGTGGAACAAGCCCCAAGAAAGCAAAGTACTGTAGTGACAACATTGGAACAGACAGCTAGCTTTTTATCCTCCTCCTCGCTCCTCGCTCCTCTTCTTCTCTTCCCGCGCTGGCGCTGTACCATCAGAGCGACGCCCTCCCCAGCAGAATCTTGAGGTCGAGGAGGACCTGTCGCCGAGGGGGGGGGGGGGGGGTCAGCTCGATAGCCCTGTCTTTCGCTGCTGGCGAGGCGGGCGGGAGAGTCGTCGGTGAAGCGTGACGAAGCGATGGAGAGGTTGGAGGGAAGGGGGAGCGGGGGCTCGAGAGAGAGCCGAGCCGGGCCGAGCCGAGCCCGAAAAGAACTCACATGCCTCAAAGCCCTCGTCCACGTCTCCTCGGACCCAAACTGCAGCTTGATAGACACATCCCCAATCTTATCCTTGCTGACCCTGTTGAACAAACCCACCAACGCACCACCTCATCAGCCTCTCTCATCCTCGGTCCTCTCTCCCTCGCCTCGAAGAGCCGAGCCCGAAAACTCACAAATGCGGGACCCTCACCCCTCCCCCTGCCCCTCCCCCTCCCGCCCCTCCTCCTCCATCGCGCTCCATAACCCACTCGATCAACTGCCGCAAACAGTCCAAGAAGGCTACCATCGCTTGGTCGAAACGACGGTTCTGGAGGAACGAGTTGAGCGCGAATTGGTCGGTGCCGTAGCTGCGAGCGTCGAGGAGGAAAGGAGGGAGGGAGGGGGGCAAGGGTGCGAGAGTGTGGTGTGAGTGGAGCGAGGCGGCGATAGAGTGAAAGGGGAGGCGAGCGGGCGAGGAGAGGAAGAAAGGGCGGGGGCAAGGAGTCAGCTCCTGCTCCTCCTCACAATCAGAGCAGCCTCCAAGCAAGAAAAAAACTCACAGCTCCAACCTCTCCCCCTTCCCCTTGCCCTCCCTCCCCCCTTCTCCTGCCCCTCCAGCCGGAATCCTCTCAATCCAACTAAAACTCCCCACGGGCCAAAGCCTCCATCCCTCAAACGTCCCATTCTGGCTGAACCCAAACTTCCTCGCGATGGTATGCAGGAGAAGGAGGGTATGACCCCAGGCGGCGTTGATTTCGGGCCAGGGGACCTGTGTGGGGCGAGGGAAGCGAGTGAGTGAGTGGGAGGAGGGGAGGGCGGGGGGGAGAGGGGAAAGGGAGAAAGGAGGGCGTACAGGGATGTTGGGAAGTCGACCAAGTCGCAGGCCGTTGATCGTCCCGAAGCCCGCTTCTTGGCCGATGCAGAAGGCGTCGTCTGTTCCCAACGCAACGCAGGGCCGAGTCGGGTTAGCTTGGCGTGCGTAGATGTTCTTCTCCTCCCGGCCGGGCCTTCTCGCCTCGAGAGACACCGTGGAGGAAGCGAGAAGAGAAAGAGAGAGAAGAAAATATGGCCCAACGCACTGTACACATTGGTCTTCTGCAGCTTGTCCAACTCGCGCACGTCGTGCTCGTAGCGCGTCTGCAGGGCGTTGGTCTGATCGCGCAGTTGAGCAGCTTGGAGGATATAGGACGAGTACTCGCGCCAGAATCTGTTTCGTGGTGGTTATCATCCGGGTCAGCTTTTGACCCCCATGTAGGAGAAGCAGAGAGAGAGAAGCAAGACCCCTCGACACAACTCACCCCTCCTCCTCCGCTGCCAACTCCTTCTCCTCGAGGTCCAACGCCGCGATCTCGGCGTCTAGGGCTAAGCGTTCCGATTCGACGGCTTTGAGGTCGGTGATGGCTAGGCGTTCGGCTTTGCGGTACTGGTTTGGTGTGGTGGGAGGAGGAGGAGAGTTGGGGGGGTTAGCACCGAGCTGGGCCGAGAAGGGAGGGAGGGCGAGACGAGGGCGGGTGGGCGAGATGGTGGAGTAAGAAGGGGGAGAAGTCTACGAATAACACACACACACACCTTGGCGATCTCCCTCTGCAGTCCCTCCCTAGTGACCTTGTCCCCCCCACCCTCGGCGCCTCCCTCCCTCCTCTTGAGTACCTCCCTCTCCCACGCGGCCAACCTCTCTCTCTCCTTCTTGCCCTCGTCCAACTCTTTGCCCATCATCCCCAACAAGAAATCCATGCATTCGGTACACAGCGGGTGATCGATGGAAGAGCGCGAGGAGAGGTAGGTCGAGAGGTGCGAGAGTTGGGTTAGGTGGGGTGTGAGGGGCGAGGGCGCGGCTGGTGTTGCTTGCTGGTCGGATGATGCTGAGGAGGAGGGATTGGCTGGTGCAGGGCTGAGGGAGGAGGAGGAGGAAGCGGCGGAGGGGTAAGAGCGAGAGTGAGAGTGAGAGTGAGAGTGAGGTGGGGGAGGGGGAGGGAGAGCGGCGAGTGATTGAGCTACATGATGATCCAGTACGACAAAGGATTCTGTTGGTCCTAATGGTGTAGCAGGATACGGGTAGGGGTAAGGGGAAGGGACGTGTAGTCGAGTAGGAGGAGGAGGATGTGCGTTGTTGGGGTTGTTGTTGGCTGAACGAGGTTGAGTAGTAGCTGCTGTTTGATAGAGAGCCCTACGAGCAGCGGGTAATCGACCTGCTGTAGCTGTAGCTGTAGCTGTAGGTGATTGTGATGGTAAAGGGAGAGGCCTGCGTTCTGAAGCGGAGAGCAAGTCGTAAGAGGAGCGGGCTAAGGCTCCTACTGAGTCGGCAATTGGCGTAGTACTAGTCTCGAATAGTAATGGTTGACGGCATTTCTGACACGTCCCACCGTGTGACATGTGTGGGGGCTAGAGGGCGGTAGATGAGATGAGAGACGAGACAACGTTGAAGCGGGAGAGACAGAGAGAGAGCTTAGCGCTTAGCTTAGCCGTCTTAGACTCGGCCCTATTCCGTTCGCTCTAGTCGACTCGCTTCAGAGGGAGTCAGAGGGAGGATGGATTTGTACTCTTCTACAGCTGGAGCTGGAGCTAGAGCTGTACCATCTCAGCCGCATTCAAACGGTCATCAGCATCACCATTACGACCCTTCCCTCCACCTCCCACAGCCGAACCCTCCTCCAGCAGAACCTGCAGCACCAGCAGCACCAGCACAAGCCGAAGCTGTAGCAGACTACTCCCAAGAGCTGCCCACAGTGCTCAATGATCTAATCCCCCTCTCTCACATTCTCGACCGCATCATCTCTCAAGCTCACCACGACTTGGCCAACTTGTCAGAGACGTAGGCTTTCCCTTCTCTCTCTTGGCTTGTCCTACAGCTTCCCTGACCATAAGACTGGCTACACGCCCCGCCCCTACAGCCTCCCTTCTGCACCGGACCAGGCTCGCAAACGCGCGATAGTCGATTATGTCCTCCAGACGAGGCGACAGATCCTCAAGCTCTTGGTCCTCGTTAGGTGGAGCTCAGAGGCAGAGAATGTAGGAAAGTGTATGGTGAGTGTTTGCTCGGCTCGGAGGTCGACCGACTCGACTAGCTTTTCGGGCCACCAGAGCGAGCTGACCTTGCCTTGCCTTGCCTGACTTCCTACTTCGCGCTCTTCCCGCCTACTCCTATCACCCCTACACTCCGCACGCGTTGCGTTACTACAGAACATCATCGGTTTCCTCGGCCGCCAAAACGACGAATTCGACACGTCCATCACCTCGCTCACCTCGGTCAAATCGGACCTCTCGCAAGCTCGGTCCGTCCCCCCCTGCTTTCGCCATCCCCATCCCTCCCACTAAACCCCCCCCCCCCCCCCACACAGCGTACGTAATTCGGACCTCCCCACATCCCTCACAGTCCTCCGCACAGGCAACTACAGCGCCCTCCCCTCAGTCATCAGGGAGGGGTTCCAACAGCCCGAGAGGTTGAGCGATGAGGATGTATTGAAGACGCTGGGGGAGGTGGAGGAGGTATTGAGGTGGAGGTTGGGGAGTGGCAAGGAGGTCCTACCGAGGGGTGTGAGGGGGTGGTGGATTGGTGAGTCTTTGTCGCTGCTTGTTCTGCTTTGCGCTGTCGGAGGTGAGGCGAGGGAGAGAAGCTGACGAGGATGTATGGTGATACAGCGGACGGGAAGGTTCATTTCCGAGTACCGGGGATGTGGGAAGCGGCCTTTACTTATGGAGGAGGGATGGACGACCCCCCTTCTCCTCCTTCTCCCGACGCTGAGGCCGAGGCCGAGGGCGGCGCAGACCCAACAGCACCAAAGCAAGAGCAGGCAGCAGAGTGGTACTTGCTGAGTTTGAAGTTTTTGTTCCGAGTGATGGACGCTAGGGGAGGTGAGTCCCTTCCTCCTCCTTTCCTCTTCCTGCCTTCCTGCCTCCTTCGACTGAGCCGAGCTGACCTTCCCCCCCCCCCCCCCCCCCCCCCCCCCCCCCCCCCCCCCCCCCCCCCCGACATGCCCTCCGCCGAAGCTCCTCCCTCCGCCGAATCGCCCTCTCTCGCCGAGCTCTTCTCCCCCCCCCCCCCCCCTCGCCTACTCGCCTACTCGAGCAGTATGGTCCCCGACCCCCACTGGACCAATGAAGGAGCATATCATCGATCTCTGCAACCGAGAACTCGCACGACGGAAACCACCGCCACCCCCAGCAGCAGCCGAGAGCGAGGGCGCGGCGCCGAGGAAGCAGGCGCGAGATGTTCCATTAATACGGGGTTACAACTTTTTGCGTTCGTCCTTATATATTCCTTCTGCCCATCTGCTAGCCCCTCGCTAACCTGTCGAGGATCACGAACGAACAGAACGTCTCGCCCTTTCCTACCAACTCGAATCGCTTTATCAACAAGCGCTGCAGTTGGCCAATACGTCCTGGAGCGCCAGTCTCAAGATTGAGATGAATAAGGAGAGGACAGAGTTGAGGGTGGGGTATTGGTGGTGAGTTCGAGGCCGCTCCTTCGCCTTCTTCCCTCGTTCCGCCTCGCCGCCGCCGTTGACGATCCCTCCCTATTGCACCCGCAGTCCGCCAAAACCCGACGCCCCTGCCCCAGCACGCAACGCCCCTCTCGGCGCATCGCAACCACCTCCACCGCCCCCCGCTCCACCAGCTCCAGCCACTCTCATCTTCTCCCTCTCGACCTCTATCTCGTCGGTATCGAGGGAGCAAGTGTTGCAAAGGATTTTGGAGGGTGGTAAGGCGGAGGAGGGAGATGCGGAGGAGGAAGTGGTGGAGCGGTTAGGGATTGAGTGGAAAGCTGAGGGGGTGGAGGAGGGGAGAGAGGAAATGGAGAGGAGTGGGGGGTTGGTGTTGGTGCGTTGCGTTTGAGCATCTCTCTCTCTCTCTCTCGCTCTGTCCCTGTGGGCTGAGGCTCGGGATGCTGACTCGCCGCTCCCTCGGCGGTTGAACAGGACTCGGACCTCTCGCTCGAATCCCTCCTCCTCCGACTAACAACATCCCACGCCACCTCTCTCACCCACTCGCTTTTCACCCACCTACTCTCCACCTTCCCCTCCCTCGAGCTCCTCCCTCCCACCTCCTCCTCCTCCTCGGCGGAGGAGGCAGAAAGCTCCGTCCCCGTCCCCGTCCCCGTCCCCGTCCCCTCGATCCACCTCCCCCTCTTCTCCTCCCACTCCATCACACTCTCCCTCTCCCCCCTCTCAGGCCGTCTCTCCCTCAAATCACCCACCGAGATCTCCCCCTCGCGCGAGTCCCGTCTCCGATCAGCGGGCGAGAAAATCAACGCTGCCTCCTCAAGTCCTGGAGGAGGAGGAGGGTGGGGAGCAATGTTGCAAGCGGCGGGAGAGACGCTGGTGAGGGTTCGAGCGAGTACGATTTTGGATGAGGTGGAGAGTCGGGTCGGCGTGTTGGGGTTGGCGGAGAGGACGAGTAGGAGGCTGGCGTTGAGGGGGGTGGATCTGGCGCGGTTCGGGGCGGATACGAGGAGCTGTTTGTTCATCCATCTCGCCTTGGCCGGGGCAGAAGGGAAAGCAGCAGGAGCAGGAGGAGCGGACGAGCAGCATTACCTCGTCCTCGTCATGACCGAGATGGGCTTTAGGTTCGCGCTAATGGGCACGAGGGAGGGGAGCGATTTGGTGCAGAGTTGGGTGGGCATTACCGAGGTCGGGTGGTTGGAACGGGGGGTGGTTGGGAGTGGGAAGAAGGGGAGCGAGGAGGGGATGGGGTGGGAGGTGGGGAAGCGGGAGGGAGAGAGGGAAGGGAGGGGGCAGATCTATGGGTGAGTTTTTGCGCGTCCTGCGAGGAGGAGGAGCAGCGAGTGCGAGAGGGTGGGGGGAAGGGAGGGGCGAGTTCCGAGTCGAGCGAGAGCTGACCTCGGCTTTGCTGTGCAGCTTCGACGTCTCCATCGAGGACTTGCGCGAGTTGCACTCGTACTGCTTGTGAGTTCGCATTTCTCGTACTTCTTCCTGTCCCCCTTCCTTCTCGTCTTCTCCTCTCGACCTCCCTTCACCGGCCGAGCCGAACTCTAACTTCCCGCTTCTCCTCTCCTCCTCTCGTCTACTTCTACCCCCTCACACTACCTCCTCACTACTCCCACCTCCACCCACCACAGCCACCGCATCGCCTTCCACCACCTCGAGCGCCAACTGCACTCGCGCCGAATCCCCTTCCTCACCGTCTCCCCTTCCCCTTGCCCGCCCTCCTCCTCCTCCTCCTCCACCACCACCACCTCCGATCAACTACCAAATGACCCCCAGAGTCAGAGTCAAAGGCCCTACCTCCTCCTCCATTCGACAGACTTGCTCGCTGCTCTGGCTGAGACTATGGGAGTGGGCAAGGCGGCGAAGGGGTTGGAGAAGGCC
This sequence comes from Leucosporidium creatinivorum, assembly GCA_001600635.1. Classification (NCBI taxonomy): domain Eukaryota; kingdom Fungi; phylum Basidiomycota; class Microbotryomycetes; order Leucosporidiales; family Leucosporidiaceae; genus Leucosporidium; species Leucosporidium creatinivorum. Next base: position 788,850 of record BCKL01000004.1, on the reverse strand, counting down.
ACTTGGGAGAATGTGGCGCTTAGGTGTATGGTCAGGGGTGAGAGCGTGAAGGTGAGTTGCTTTCTCTCGCGTCCTTGACTGCTTGAGCGACGCGAGCCGGGTCGGTCGCTGACCTCCTCCTTTCCTCTCCCTCGTCTCCTCCCCTCTTTCCCCCTCCCACCCCTCAATCCTAAAATACAACAGACCTCCCTAACCTTCCGCCTCCGCCCCACCTCGCTCTCCCTCCTCCTCTCCGGCGGCGGCGTCCTCCTCCAACCTACGCCGAGCATGGCCGTCGATCCGAAGACGGGAGTCATCATGCTGAGTAGTGAGGAGGTGGAAGGGAGCGTGGGGAGGTTTCTGAGGTGAGTGAGAGGCTGCTCTTTGGTCCTTGAGTCGGGTTGCCAGGCCGGAGGGCGAGATTGATGAGAAGCTGACCCTTCGCTTCCTCCCTTTCTTCGTTCCCTCCCTCTTGACATCAACCGTGATTGATACACGAAAATAGCGCCTACTCCCTCCTCATGCGCTCCATCGTCCTCGCTCGGCATCGACAGTCCGAAGCGGAGGAGCAGAAGACCGGCGGCGCAGGAGGAGCGAGTGCGGGAGGACCGGACGTCAAGATGAATGGGCTGCAGTAGGCGAGCTCGGCATGCAAGCATAGCAGCATAGTATATACGAACCCTGAGCTTTGGAGCGAGCGAGCGAGCGTAGTGAAAGGAAGCGAAAGGAGGAGCGAGACGAGTGCCGAGCGAACAGAGCCGAGTTGAGGACCGGTCCATCCGAAACGTCTCTGCTCCACCCGCGTGCGTCGTTTGAGATCACTCTATATCAATCAAACCACTCCGCCTCGTCCCTCATCCTACTTCCTCAGCCCAACGCCGAATAGCCGCTCCTCGATCCGCCTCGTCCTATTCGCCGAGATAACAGCATTAGCATTCGATCTCCGAGAAACCGAGACCTAGAGCATAAAGCTCACCCTTAAACAGATCCATCACGACATAAGGCAGGTCCCTCCACAAATCCCGGTGAGGGATCGCATCCAGTCCCGTCGCGCCGTACTGGGTGTAGTTGTGCCAGGAGCCGAGGATGAGGTAGGCGAGGAGGAAGAGGATGATGCTGTTCCACCACCACGATACAGGAGGGGTCAGCGAGCGCCGAAGGAGAGAGGGAGACAGAGGGAGAGAAGACGGACAGAGTAAAGAACCAGCCGAAGAAGCCCATGCCGCCTTCTGCGCGGGGGTTCTTCTCCCCCTCGCCTTCTCCATCCTTGTTCTTGTCCTTATCGTCGTCTTTCGGTGGTGGTGTAGAAGGAGCGCCCTCCGAGGTCGAGCAAGCGGCGGCGGTGGTCCATTTCAGCGAGAGTAGACCGTCGAGAGGATCGTAGGAGGTAAATGTTGGGACGGTCTGTACATCACAACTGTTAGCTTGTCGTCGCAATGTTAGGTAGAGAGCAGCAGAGACTCACCTCCTTAGCCCCCTTCTCGCAGACCATCTCAATCCTAGCCCTCTGATCCACAGTATTATACCTCCCTCCACCAACACTGAACCACCAGTTGTCCCCCTCTTTCTCCACCCACTCCAATGCCGGCGCGCTCGATTCCCCCAGCTTGGAGACGACGGGAACGACGCTGAGGATCCGATCCTCCAGCCCTTCGCGTGTCGAGATGGTCGTCATGCAGAAGTTGGTGTCGGGGGGACATTGGTCCGAAGTTGGGACGGAGGGGATGCTGGGGAGAGGGGAGCAGAGGGAGAGGCGGTAGGAGGTCTACAGAGCGGAGAGGCGTCAGCGCTGCTTGTAGGAGAGCAGAGGAGGGAGAGGGCCTACTTTGGTGATTGTCGGTGGAGTGGGAGTTGATACCTCGAAATGATGCTCCCCTGCTAGCTGTAGTACAATCGGCTCGTCAGTTCTTGTCTCGCGAGCTCGAGCACGGGGCTGTGGACTGACTGAGCTGAGATCAAACTGCTGTTTGCCGAGTTGTAGTGGAGATTTGCAGTCCCATGCTGCTGCTGCAGTAGACTGTGCTGCTGCCAGTAAAGAGACGAGCGCCAAAGGAAGCAGAGGCATCATCGAGCGGGGTGGAAGGGCGGAAGGCAAGCTTAGCGGCGCGCTTCGCGAGCTCTTGAAGGGGAGGGAGGGGCAGCCCTCTTTCGCTTTTACTTCTCACTCGCTGCTGAAGATCTGTACAGCATGTCGACTTCAGCCTCTGATGCTCCCGCTTACCTACAGAACAAGGTCGGCCCTCCTCTCCCCCTTCGCAGCCCCGGCCGAAGCTAAATCTCGCTCGTCATCTCCCCTTGCCTCCAAGCAGACCATCCTCCTCTGCTGGCCTCTGAGCTCCACTCTCACTCGCCTGGTAGTGCTACACTGCCTCCAGCGAGGAGCAACAGTTGTCCTGCCTGTGCTCGGCGCCGAGAGGGCTTTGAGCTTCGTTGAGCGGATGGAGGGAGCGAGGTGAGCCTTCTACTTATCTGGGCCCCAGATAGTCTAGTCCTGAACATATCTTGCTGTACAGGGGCAGTGAGGGCGAGCTCGTCGTCATGCAAGCCGACCTGAGTTCGGCCGAAGGAGTGCAATGCTTCCTGCAGAGCTACAAGGCCAGGTTCGGGACCTTGAACATCCTGTGAGCTTCTCCAGTTATGTCTCGGTCCGTGTCAGAGCTGACCGTCACGCTCTTTATACACCCGCTCGCCCACTAACAGGATCAGTCACCCTTCCCCCTCGACCGAGCAGCCTGCCGACGGCGCAACCAGCAGTCTCTGCTTGAGCGCCGCTCTTGCCAAGGGTCTAATACCTCTTCTGATTGAGGGCTTGAATGGAGAAGCCGGCAGGGTAATCAACATAGGCAGGGAGCCCGCTTCGGCGCTGGCGTGGAGCTCGGCCGAGGAACTGTCAGGCTTGAGCTATATCTCCATCGTACCTCCTCCGCCTCACACCTTGCCGGAAGGACTGGAGCTGAACTCGACGCTGGGACCACTGTTCAAGGCTATCGGCGAGGTCGGCGGCTCGAAGGGAGGTTCGGCGATGGAGACGCGCCCTTGGGGCGGGCGAGAGGGAGACGCAAAGGATGACCGGGTGACTGCGGAGGAGAACGAGGAGGAGGAATAGAATGAGCTGATGAGATGGGCGGAGAAGGCGGTGGAGGAGGAGCTGAAGAAGGGGAGGGTGAGGGGCAGGGAGAGCAAGCTGTGAGCGCCGAGCTTGAGGCAATGAGGAGAAGAGGCGCGATAGACTGGGATCTATATATGGACACACGTAAAGAATAGAACCGGCTGCTGTATACATAGAACCGACTGCTGTATACAGCTGGCTGCTGTATACATAGAACCGACTGCTGTATGTATACATAGAACCGACTGCTGTATACAGCTGTACGTCCTCGCTCGGCGCCAGAGCAGTGTGAGGCAGGCGCGTGGGAGGAAAGGCGATGAGCTCGGCGATGATTCTGTAGACCCGCTGGTCAAGTTGTAGGTTGAGAGGGAAAGAGCACTGCAGCTGTATCGCTCTATGAGATCTCTGCCGGTGCCAGCGAGCAGCCCAAATCCTGTCAAGCACCTTCCTCCTGCTCGCTCGGGCAGGCAGCGCACAGACCCCTTCGCCGAGCTTTCGCTTTTCGAGTCCTCTCGTCGAGCAGAGCATCTTAGAAGACATAGTGACCTCCTCTCTGACGCCTTACGGATAGCCAACATCCTCCCCGCGCACAGGGGAGTTTAGGGGACTTTGTTGCTGATCACGGGGCCCTTTCGAGCTGAGGCGAGGGTTGGGCTTTGACTTGGTCGTTCTCGTCGCTTCCTGCTTGTCGTCTCGTGTTCAAGCTACAGGACATGGACGAGGTCAAGATGGAGACACACCTACAGCAGCAGCAACAGCAACATGCACCTCAACAGCAGCAGCAGCCTCAGCCTCAGCATCCTTACCTCTCATCGCCCTACCTGCCTCAGCCTCTCTCGTCAGCTGCTCCTCCTTCTATCCCTGAAGGAGTACAGATCAAGTATCCTTCCCCTCCCTCTTACCCCACTTCAGCCGTAGCATCCACCTCTGCGACACCTTCAGCCTCGCCCCATCTCCCTCACCACTTCACCCCTCCCCCAACTACTACCGATGTTCTGCTGGATAGAGCAAGGATGGGATTGCAACAGCTCATGGGCAATGGGAATATCGATTCCAGGCCGAGTAGGCAAGGGATGCCACCTCCGAAGAGTGAGTCGACGACGAGCGGCGGAAAACGCACTTGGGGAAGAGAGCTGATCAAGTGGGACCGGTCTGAAACAGTTGGAAGTTGCACGGGATGTAGGGAAGCAAAGGCCAAGTGTAGTCAAGGTAAGCCCTGCTCTTCGCCGCCGCTAGAACGTCCGATAAAGAGCTAATGCCCCGGCGCCGAACTCAGGACCCATCTGTACGAGGTGTATGGCCTCGGGAGCAAAGTGCGAGTACCCAGGTATGGTGCCCTCGCTCTCACAGACCTAACGCTCCAGCTGACCATTTTTGTTTTGCAGTATTCGCCAAACGAGGCCGAAAGAGGGCCATGACCCCGTTCGTTTCCCTCTCTCGCCTATCGCTACACCTCAGCACACCCGACTGACCTCCATACCTTACCCTCCTCCACACCTCTCCTTTCACCTCCCTCCAACCTATCAAACAGCAACATGATCCTCCTCGAATCGATCCACCGAGACGTGGACCAAGCCCTCGCTCAACTCTCTTCCCTCCAAGCCTCCTCCTCCGGCCACCCTCTAGCAGCAAGACAAGGCTCCACTTCCCCTCGGCTTTCGAGGTCCAGCCTCTCCCCGCCGGCGAATCGAGGGACGCCGAAAGGGGGGCACCAGCAGGAGGAGGGAGAGGGAGAGGGGGATGCGAGAGGGTTGGAGAGCGTGATTGAGAGTCCATTGGCGATTCTGGTGAGTCTCTGGGTGCTGCTGCTGAGGGAGAGGGAGGAGGAGCGAGCGGAAGGTGGTTCGGCGATGGAGAGTGGGCGCTGACTTCGCTTCCGCGCTTCGTCGCATTCCTCACCTCATCCTCATCTTCTTTACTCGCACCTCTCCTCCCTGCCCTATTCCCCTCCCGACCGTCATCCTCCAACAGGCGCACATCTCCTCCCTCAAGATCAGCGAATCGACCGAAGAAGAGTCGGGCAACACGCTCTCCCTCCTCCCATCCGCAAAGCACGACTCGACCCCCGCGGATCAATACTTCTCGACTGGTGGGTCTATTGCTCGCTTTCATCCTTCGGGCTCGCGTCTGGCGCTCCTTCTCTTCGGCTGGGGTCGAGGAAGGGGAGGCTGGTTGATGGTGTACTCGAAGGTAGAAGCTGACTGGAAACTATCCCATGCGCGGCAACAGGTCTCTATCAAGCTCGAACGGATAGGGAACCGATGCTCGATCCTGTAGCGTTGGGATTGCTCACCGAACAGAACTTGACGCGCTTGGTCAACCTGTGCGCCTCGCTTGCTCCTCTCTCACCTTTTCTCGCTGAGAGATGATCGCTGACCCTCTTGACGCCGTGCTCTTCCTTTCTCTCTCCCAACTCCCCTTCGCCGAACCCCCTCCCCCCTCTTAAACAGCTACTTCACCTCCCTCCACCCCTTCATCTGGCACCTGTCCCCCTTAATCCACACGCCCCGTTTCCTGCGTGATACCTCCCCCTTCCTCACAACCGCTCTCGCGTACACAGCCGCCTCTTTCTGTCCCCTCTCTCACCATCTCATCGCCCCGCTGCATTCCCATGCGCTGTTCTTGAGTGATAGGGTGTTTAGCGAGGGACATAAGACGGTCGAGATTGTGCAGGCGTATTGTTTGTTGGTGTGAGTTTGCTCACTTATCTTATCTCGAGGGAGAGCAGGAGGAAGGGGAGAGGGAAGCTGACCGAGGTCGAGGGCCTGCAGACATTGGGCGCCGATTGAGAACAACTGGGGAGATGATCGCAGGTGGGGATGGCTGGGACAGGCTCTGTACGTCTCTTTCTTCGCTCCCTCCCTGATCCCCGCTCACCTCCCTCCCCCTCACTCCCTCCCTCCCTCCCACTCGCCACCAACCAGGCGCATCGCCACCGAAATCCGTCTGGACAAAACCCTCACCGCCTCGACCTATCAATTCTATCGCTCCGTCACTCAGTTGCCGGGGGACTCGGAGGCCATGTTTAGGGAGTTGGCGGTCGATCGAGCGAGGAGTTGGACGTTGTTGAGTGTTGCGGAGATTGCGTGAGTTCAAGCTCCCCCTCCATTTAGGTTTGGGCGACGAAAGGAGGAGGAGCAGGAGGAGGAGCTGAGTCGGAGCGCCGAGCTCGGCTGCTCGGTGGGCGGCAGGAGGCTGGAGACGACGAGCGGACAGTGCGAGCTTACGTGAGGACGAGCACTAACTCTACTTCACTCATTTACAGCCTCTGCGTCTCGACCGGCCGACTCGGCGCCGTACAAGGCCTCAACCTCGTCGGCGGGTTCCGCTCCCACGTCCCTCCCGTCAAGCGCGGTTCGCCCAACTACGACCTCTGCGCGATGGAGGATTTGAACCGAGTGTACGCGAAAGCGCTGGCGCTTTCAGCGGGGTTGAAGGAGGAGGCAGCGGCGCAGGGCGGAGGAGGGGGAGAGGGATTGAGGGAGGCGTTCAATGCGAGTTGGAGTCATGATATGGAGGATTGGATGAAGCAGTGGGGTGGATCTAGTGAGTTTTCTCTCTCCTGTCTCTCCCTTGCCTGTCATTCGTAGCGTCAGGAGCTGACGTTGTCGCCCCGACTCGCAGACGGCTACGTCCAACTCGTCAAACAGCACAACTGCACCATTCTCCTCTCCATCTCGCTTCGCTTCAAGGGACCTCTTCGACCGATCTTGGAGGAGTGCAAGAGCTCGGCTGCTGAGACGCTCAGGATCGCCGCAAACTGGCCCGACGCCTCGCTGGCTTACGCGAATAATGCGCTCGTCGTCAACATCGCTTATGCTGCTACTCTGGTGCTGAGGGTGAGTCTCGAGTCCAATTCGGAGAGGGGAGACGAGCTCACCCGTGCCATCGAGCAGATCGCGAGCGCGACGAGCGCCCCGCCGACCGAGCAGGACAAGGAGCTGCGAGGGTTGTGTAGGAAGGCGGCGGATCTGCTCTCTCGTATGGGAAGCTTGCGACCAACTACGTACGTCTTCATCGCCTCCTCTCCCTCGTCTACCCCTCGCTGACCTCTCCTTCCTTCAAAGCCGAACCCTTTCGGCGCTCCACTCGACTCGCATCCGCTCCCTCCTCGACGCCTCCTCCCCCAAGCTCGGCCTCCCTCCACCACTCCACCAAGGCCCTCTCGTCATGCCCTCCATCTTCCACTCGCACCCACACGCCCTCGCAGCAAACCCCTACTTCCCTCACGCCCCTCACTCCTCCTCTCCCGCCGCTGCTGTCCTCCCCAATCAGCCTCTGCTACCGCCTCATCAGGATCAGATGTGGGACATGTTTAAGATGGACCCGACGGGGATGCATGCTGGGTATGGTGGACCGGGGATGCATGGCATGGGAGGAGCGCCGGGAGTAGGAAACCCTGCGTGGCCGTTGATGAATACGCAGGATAGTCAGGAGTGGACGGCCGCGGAACCTGGTGAGTTTTGATTCTTCTGACGGGGTCCTGGTCGAGCAGGGAGGGAGGAAGAGCAGCACTGACCTCCGCATTTCGGTTCGGCTTTCGTTTCGCAGGGACTTGGGCTTGGTGATTGCTTTGAAGGAGACCATTGGACTTCTGCTTGCTGTATGTGTGCCATTGTTACTGCTATAGCATAGAGCTTGTCAAGCTACAAAGTCTCGAGACCTCAAGTGCGAATCGACTCTCTCATGGCTCTCCCTCCTCCGCTCACCTCGCTTCGAAGCCATGTCACGACACAACGAGCCCACGCCCGACACGCGGGATCCTCGGCATCTCCTCGCCAACGACGACCATATCTCTGCACTCCAGTCCGCCCAGGCGGTAGCCGCCGCCAAAGTAGCAGCCTTCGAGCAAGGCGCGAGCAACCAACGCAAGAGCAAGCGCGAGTTGGAGAAGGAGCGCGAGCGGCTTAAAGCGGTCGAGGAGGAGGCGTTGGCTGCCAAGGCGTATGAGGATTTCGTCAAGAGCTTTGGTGCAGAAGAGGAGGAAGGAAGTGGGCCAGCGGCGGCGGGGAGGAGCGTGAGGACGATGGGGAAGGGGTTTGTGAGGGCTGGGGGAGGGGAGGGCTACAACCCCTTGAGGGAGAAGGAGACGATGCTACATCCGTCTCCTCAGCAGCCGGCTATCCCTACAGGACCCAAAGCGATGAGGCCGGCACCTGCCGCCTTGCTCGACGACGATGAGGTGCGTTCGGTGGCTCGTTATGACGTCCTCTGAGAGCTGCCAGCTTACCCCCTACTTCTATACAGCCGGAGGTCGCCGCCAAGGTCCCCTTCGGCCGCAAGAAGCGCGACATGGACAACTTCCTCGAAGAGCTCAAGAGGTCCCTCCTACTTCCCTTCCGCCTGGCGACTTGAGAAGCAGACGTACTGAACTCTTGCCCTTCTCGCTACATCATTCGCTGCTTTCCCACTACCCCTCGTGATCCTCCTCCTCCGCCGCCGCCGAACACAACAGAGATCAGAAGGTCCGCGAGGATCGTCTCAAGCTCCAAGCTGGTCGAGGTGAGCTGTCGTGTAGTCTCTTCGGAACTCTCCACGCGCTGACGTTTCTTCCTTGCAGTCGGATCTTCCGTCACGGCGCTCGCAGGTCGGTCTTGCCCTCTCCCCTCCTGCGCCGAGCTCTCGCTTACCCATTTCCACTCTTGCCCACAGCTCGAGAGCATGCCCCCGTTCTAACCGGCTCATACGACGCCGGAGATCCTCTCACCACCAACATTCACGTCGCGGGACTGCCTCAGCACGTCACCGAGCCGTCGCTCGGCATGTTTTTCGCACAGTACGGACCAGTAGGGAGCGTCAAGGTATGTTCGGCGTCTTCTCGACATCCTTCCTCCTTCGCTGAGTCTCCTCGTTTCTTCACAGATCATGTGGCCTCGCGCCGACTCGGTCCCTGTCGGAGGTCGTCGTCTCCTCGGCGGCTTCGTCGCGTTCCTTCGCAGGCCAGATGCTGAGAAAGCGGCGAAGGAGCTAGATGGAGCGGAGTGGGGAGGGAGCGTTCTGCGTACGGGATGGGGCAAGGCAGTGCCATTGCCAGCGAGACCGATCTACGGTGAGTTCAGCACGGCACCCTCTGCGATCAGGTGCTAACTCTTCCTCGCTTCCACAGAAATCGAAGGCGCGTCCTCTCGCTCCGACCGCGAGCGAGAACGCCGACCACACCACGGTCGTTCCTCCTCTCGCGACCGCTCTCGTCGCTACTCCTCGGCCTCGCCATCTCGTTCGCGCTCGCGCTCCCCACCGCGGCGGCAGTGGCCTACGCTGGAACCCGGGGTGGACGACAAGTTTTTGAGGAGCGTTAGCGCGAGGGTGAGGGAGCATGGAAGTGGGTTCGAGGATATGATCCGAGAGAAGGAGCGGGAGAACCCCAAGTTTTCCTTCCTGTACGATGAGGAGGTGAGTTGATGAGACTCGGTCGTGCTGTCGAGGGCGATGCTGATCCTCGGACTCCACAGCTCCCGTCCTACCACTACTTCAAGATGCTGCTCGACTCGAGGTATCGCCCGCCTTCGACCGTCAGCTTTATCGACGAGGTCCGTCCAGTGCTCGTCCGCTCACCGCCGTCCGCTTACCGCCGACACCTCGCTGACCTCGCTCTTCCTCACTACATAGGGCAACGCCGACATCTACTCGTCCGACTCGGCGGAGGACTCGGAGCGGGAGCGCACCCCGAAAGGACGACTCGGCAAGTTCGCTCAGAAACGCTTCGAGTCGATGCTGCGAAGCCTCACTTCGACAAGGGAGAGGATAGGGCGAAGCATGGCCTTCGCACTGGAGCATGCGGATGCTGCTTCATTTGTACGTCGTCTTCTCACCTCTCTGCGCTCCTCGCTAAACCTCCTCATTTCGCAGATCGTCGACCTCCTTGTCGCCTCCCTCACCCTCGACGGCACTCCCGTACCTCGCAAGATTGCTCGTCTCCACCTCGTCTCAGACATCCTGCACAATTCGTCCGCTTCGCTGCCCAACGCTTGGGTATACCGCTCCATCTTTGAGAACCGCCTGCCCGAGGTGTTTGATCATCTCGGAGACGTGTACCTCTCCTTCCCTGGTAGGATGAAGGCTGAGCAGTTTAGGAATCAGGTCGTCGATGTGAGCGCTTTAACTCTCGCTCCTCGGCCTTTTACGAGCTGACCATCCTTCACTTGCGCAGATCGTCGACGTCTGGGAGAGGGACTGGATCCTCTTCGAGCCATCGGTCATCGAGGACTTCCGGCAACGCCTCTCTGGAGTCGTCTCCACCGCCACCGAGCTCGACGACTCCCTCGATACCGAGATGGCTTCCCTTCCTTCCTCCACCCTCGACGCCTCGGCTCCTGCCTTCGCCCCCGCCTTCGCCCCATCCTTCGCTCCAGCCGAGACTGTATTAGAAGCACCAGCAACAGTAACAACACCGGAAGCACCACCAGCCAAACGAGGCTTCAAGATCGGCGGCTTCAAGACGACTTTCCAGCCCTCGGCTCTGGACGCCGAGCTGCCAGACGAGGCCGAGGAGGACGTTGACGGTGCGCCGGTAGAGGACGTCGATGGTGCACCGGTGGAGGATGTTGATGGTGAGGAGGCGGACGTTGATGGCGAGGCTGTGGATCTCGACGGGGAGATGCTGTTGGAGGACGTGGATGGAGCGCCGTTCGTCGTGGAGGAGAAGAGTAAGACCGAGACGGTGGTGATTGAGGATGATGAGGCCATGGATCTGGCGCAGAGTGATGATGATATTTTCTAGGGGGCAGCGTCAATTTGTAGCTAGCTCGGCCGTTCACTTCAAGTAGGTCATCGCCGAGAAAGCCCAGAAGGCAGACATTTCCGAAGAGCCGTGATTCCGAGTCGAGCCTCGTCGCCGGACGCCGACTCTTCAGAGTCGCTCGAACCGATTATGTGTAGCAGTAGGGAGCAAGACAAGCGACTGAGCTTCGGCTGTCCTTCGGCGCACTGCGAAGCGCGTGAGCTCGGAGCTGAGGCTTCGTATGAGCTGTAAGACTGTCGTAGCGCTCTAGATGGAGCGAAAATGGTCGATAAACCCTTCTCTGTAGCTCACCCGCACCTCGAGCCCGTTTCGCAACTTGCTCGACCTCGCTCTCTAAGGCCGCGCGTCTCCCTGCCTCCCTCCTCACTTCGCTCGCGCTTCACTTCGACGTTTGACTCGTACAGCACTACAACTCGGATCCAGCTACTCTTTCACACCTCTGAACCTCACCCCGTCTACCTTTTGCCCACCATGGTAAGCTACAGCTCTCTCACCTCTCGAAACAGCTAAGCTGACCCTTTGCTCGCCGTCTTCAGTCGATCATGGAGCTCAACGGAGTAAGTGTCGCTCGTTATGAGCTGATGGTATCTACCTGCAGCTCTGCAGTGTAGCCGTGAGCTGCAGGACGAAGGGAATGACGACGCTGACCGGACTCTCTGGCGTTACTCGCGAGCAGGGCAGCTGTGTCGCTATGGTCGGCAAGGGCTGCGTCGCCATCGCCTGCGACCTTCGCCTCGGAAACCAAGCTCTCACCATCGCCTGCAACTTTGAAAAGGTGCGCTCGTCCTGCTGTCCCTCAAGCTCGAGCTGGACCGCTGACGAGTCCCCCTCACCCGCCGCTGTACTTGATCGCTTCCAGGTCTTCGCAGCAACAGAGCGCACCTACTTTGGACTACCAGGACTCGCTTCCGACACCATCACCGTGCGCGACAAGCTGAGGCAGAGGGTGAACCTCTACGCGATGAAGGAGGAGCGCACCATTGAGCCAGAGACGTTCGCTCACCTCGTTAGCAGTACGCTGTACGAGCGAAGGTGAGTCTTGCTGCTGTATAGTCCTTTGGGCGGCGTGGGGAGCCATTGAAGAGCGGGTGGGGTTGGGATGAGGGGGACGCGCTGGGTGGAGCGTCTGAAGCTCTCGTAGCTGTGGTGGACCGGGGCGGCGTAGAGAGGAGGGGGTTGAGCAGTGATTGTCCGTAGGTCGAACCGAGCCCCTACTGACCCTGCATCTCCTCCGCCCGCAGGTTCGGCCCTTACTTCATCGAGCCGGTCATTGCTGGTGAGTGCAGCTGCTTTCATCTTCTGCAGTACTCCGAGCTCACCCTTACGAACCTCATAGGTATCAACGTCAAGGATGAGCCCTTCATCGCCGCCATGGACTTGATCGGCTGCCTCAACTTCGCCAAGGTCGGTTGCGCGCATGTCCCTGCGTCCCGACTCTCCTGCTAACCACCTGACATCCCTCGCAGGACTTCGTCGTCTCTGGTACCGCCTCGGAGAAGCTGTTCGGAATGGCCGAGTCGCTGTGGGAGCCCGACCTTGAAGCCGAGGACCTGTTCGAGACCATCTCCCAGACCCTGCTGAACGCCGTGGACCGTGATGCCTACTCGGGATGGGGTGCCGTCGTTTGGGTGATTGAGAAGGTGCGTTTCGGTCTCCCGCGGGGTCGTTGTCGAGGTTCGGAGGCTGACCTTTCGCTGCTCGGCGCTTCACCATTTTCGCAGGACAAGGTCACTAAGCGCTGGTTGAAGGCTCGCATGGATTAGACGTTCGAATTGCAAGGCGTTTTGTACTGTGCTGTGTCGCTTTTGTACTGTGCTGTGTCGCTCATCGCGCTATGGGACGCAGGCGAAGAATGAGGCTTCGTCGCTCGGCGGGAGTCTCGGTGCTTGCGGAACGAGACAAGGTGGTCGACTGCGAGGGATCCAGCAGTGAGTACAAACTTCTAATTGAAGAACGTAAGCAGCGAGCAGGGTAGCTTGGGCTCGCCTCTCGAGCTCCATGGATCAGCGGAGGGGCGCTCGCTGCTTGCCCTCGTCCGCATCGCTCGTTCCTTTCGCCTCGTCGCCTCCGCCCTCGAATCGAACCGCTGGAAGCTACACACGACTAAGACAGCTACACGGCCACACCTCTGCACCCCACATCGCGACAGCCCCTGCCTGCTGCACCCCACATCGCGACAGCCCCTGCCTGCTGCTCCCAGACCCTCCCGAGTCGAAGCTCTTCTCGTCGCTCTCCTTCGCTGCTTCTCGTGCCCCGGTAGCTCTTCGCGTGATAGTACGAAGCTCAAGGTACATTTCCGCCTATGCTGGGGCGCTCGTGCTAGACATTATGAACTGGAGATGCGGGAGTCGAGCGAGGGTTCAGCGCTGAGCTAGAGCTGATGAGGGAGTGGCCGGTGCAGAGAGAAACGGAAGAGGAGGAGTGGACACTATTCGACAGGCTCAGAGCTCTTGCTGACCTCGCACTCTCTGTCTCTCCACGCAGGGTCGGGTAGAAGGGACGCGCTTCGCTCTCGTCGCTCGCTCGCTGCTGCTCAGGCATATCGCTCGCTCGAAGCTCGTGAGTCATCTGTGCTAATAGCCTTTTCCCCCCTCCGCTTGTCTCGGCGTACTCGGCGTCGAATGAGCGAGAGGCACAGAGGTCTCCTGCGACCTCCGCTCGCATCCTGTCGACTCTCGCTGATCCTGAACCTCCATACAGTACAGACTACACGACCTTACCTCATCCTCCTTCCCCCTCGGCCTCCTCCCCACCCCGGACCGCTTCGTACACCTCTCGTAGCCGCTCTTCCCCTCCGCCGAACCGCCGGCATGTCCCCTCCCCCTTCCCTCCCAGCCGAGATCATCGCCCGCATTCTCGACGCGCTTTGTCAAGTAGGACACTTCCCATTCGCTCCCGCCATTCAGCCCCCATACAAAGACCTCCTCGCATGCACACTCGTCTCCAGGGCGTTCGGTTCTCTCGCCACTCAGCGACTTTACGACGACCTACATGTGGTCTGTAAGACGACATCGGACAGCCCTCCGCGCTCCAGAGCCGACTCGCTCCATCTCGAGGCGACGCTGCTGGAGCAGAGCCGACTCGGAGCTCACACTCGGACGATCAAGATTGCCGCCATGGGCCCAACACCGTCAGAGGACACTCGCCTGGCGCATAGCATGGCGGTACGATGCTTAGGAAGCCTTCTGAGGTCTTGTCCACGTGCTTTGGGCATCCAGCTCGTTCACTTCGAGCGTACGAGCCTGCGCCGACTACTCGGCCTCGTCCTTACGCTTCGGCCAGATGTGCTGTACCTGGTGCTCAGAGGTGAAGGAGACTGCGATGTGAGGCGACTCTTCGAAGTCATGGGTCAACTCTTGAGCCTGCGGAGGTTGGCCTTGACAGGAAATTGGTCGGACGCTCGGAGTCAGCTGGACGCCCCCGCTTGGCCGCTCACGTCACTCGAGCTGGGGCGCGACGCCTGGACGGCCCTTCCTCTTTTCCTCGCACATCACTCGGCCACTCTCATGTCGCTCGAACTCGACCTCTCCGACGCTACCGATGGCGCCGCATCCGAACCGATCTCTTCCTTCATCAACCTCCAATCGTTTCGAGTGTCCATCAGCCACCCCGACGTGCTCGAAGCACTCGTAGACCGTCTTCACCCTCTTCAGCACCTCATCCGCTTTCGCCTGGCCATCGCCTGCTTGGAGGAGTCAGACGAAATCGACGTCAACCGAGCGAAGGCCGCGCCATTCGGCGACCACAGCCTCCTCATTCTCCCCCTCTCGCTTCGCCGCATGGAGCTCGAGATAGCCTACCTCCCCTTTGCTCCCGTCCTTCAGCTCGTTCAGCAGCCGGAGCGGAAGGAATGCTTCATCTCTTGGGCCGAGGATGATTGGAGCGGGGTGGAGAAGGACATCATGCGACGGCTCGTTGATGAGAAGGATGGGAGACGGAGGCGTTACGAGGCTGGGAGGTTTTGAAGCTGAGGTGAGCCCTCCGACGCCTTCTCGGCGCACCCCTTCGCTCGTCAAAATGGTTGCCGAGCTCGGCACTGACCTTTTCCGTTCCCGTTCGCAGGCTCTCAGATGGTGGACTCGGGGGAAAGCGTCCTGCTAGCAGACTGCGCACAGTGAAGTGGGATGACTTGTCTGCGCTTCCTTGAGTTCGGCGAAAGCAAAGCGGCTCGGCAAACGTTCAACACGACCGCTCGGATCTCTCGGGAGAAGCTTGTACAGTGATTGATGTCCTCTTAGCTTCAGAGGAGGACGTCGAAGGCTTACAGCTCTAGGCAGCAAGGAATGCGGCCAGGCTCGAACACTCGGCGAACGTTTCGCGCAAAAGGCCGTCAGGGAGCGGAGCTACAAGGGGAGCAGCAAAATAGCGCGCTGTTGGAGGTCTTTCAGTGAAGGCGGCCGCTGAAGCTAAGAGCCGTCCTCCGCCGGGCGAGACGAACGCCGAGCATCGGCTCCTCCCCCTTCCAATGCCCTCGCCAAGCTCCAGCGTGTGCTCGGCTGTAGCGGAGGTGTCGACAGCACAAAGTATAGCCTCCCCGGCCCCGTAGTTGAGCAGGGAGGCGAGTGGAGGCAAAAAGATCGAGTGCCCAGTGGCGGGATCGAACCGCCGACATCAGACTAAACGCTTGAGAAAGTATTAGGTCTGCATCATAACCGACTAGATCAACCGGGCTTTGATTTTGGTTTTCGAAATCTGCTAACAGTCCTATTCTGCTTGCCTTTGCTTCGCCGGATTTGAGCCAGCCGTCCACCGGCCAACGCCGAGGCAAGGGGCAAGGGACTTGGTCGGGAGGTCAGATGCGAGGCTGGGCAAAGCGCGATGGTTTTGCAAACAGGCGAACATCGCTGTCTGGTCGAGTAGTGAGCTGCAGTCGCGCCTGTCCCACTTGACTTCCGCCGCTCTAGAGACGCGAGTGCACGCCAAGAGGTCGCCCCATGGAGGATCGGCGTTGGGATCGTGTCGATCAGCAGACGAAGTATTGGAGGATGTTGGCGATGATCTCGGCTGGGAGGGAGGGAGGAGGGGCCATCTCGGCGATTCGGCGGAGGGAGAAGAGGTGGTGAGAGGTGTACGAAGCGGTCGTAGGCGGGGAGGAGAAGGAGGATGGCGAAGGTGAGCCTGTGTAGGAGCTTGTAGCGCAGCCTGCGTGAGGATCAAGATCAGCGAAAGTCGAAAGATCGCGAGCGAAGGTCGGAGGACACATCGCCTGCCGCTCAGCCGACACCGTGGACGCCGAGACGGAAACGGGAGGGGAGAGATGCTGCTAGCACAGTCGACTTACGAGTCTCGAACGAGCGGTACGCCTGAGCAGCAGCGGGCGAGCGAGCGAAGAGGAAGCGCGTCCGAGCTGGTCGCGTCTGTGCGATGAGGGAGACAGCACGAGGTCAGCAAGAGCTCGAAGCCTGTCGACTATTGTCCTCTCGCCCTTCTCCCTCTCTGTATCGACCTCCTCCCTCACCAGCTCTGGCTAGGCTGCTTCCCTTGGCAGCTCACGCGTCTCCGAAATCATTCCTACTAGCAGCCGCGAGGGCTCCAGCAGGACCATGAGCTCACCTTGAGCTTCCTAGTATCACGCAGCGAGCAATCCTAGTCCGAAAGGGAGCGAGAGAGCGCGGCGAGTGCGGAGAGTCGAGTTGAGCGCGAGGAGCAGCGGACAAAGTTGTAGGCTGCTGAGTTGTACAGGAGTGACCGTGTAGCTTTCCTGGTCGTGTAGATCTTCCAGCAATCTGGTTCGAGGCGAGGGCGAAGAGACGAGAGAAGCGAGCGATGCGGCGGAGGGCAAGCAGCGAGTCGAGAGACCATGTAGCCGAGCCTGGATGGGCTGCAGTGTACCTCCCTGCCGATATACATGGCTTTATCTCTCGTCTCCGCCCATCTGTGCTTCTCGACCTGTCAGCTCTGTTATCTGACTCGGCGATGCCTTCGCAGACCTCAATCTCGCCGAAACTCTTCGCGAGCTGGCGCATCGGGCGCAGTACGACTACACACTTGTCGCTTGGGCCAGTGATGCTACTCTGCTGCTGCTTGGTAGCCCGAGCAGCCAGCTCTGACCTGAGAGCTTTGACCGCCGAGCGCATGCACTCGGGCGTTCGAACGCCGAAAGGCTTGAATAGCCTACATCACGGCTCCTTCGGGCGCTCTCGTAGCATCTCGTACCCTAAGCAGTGCATCACGAGCCAGCTGCCATCTCACTACCACACCCTGGCCTCATGCTGCATCTCGACGCGTCTCCCGCCTCCGCCGAGGTCCACTCGCTTCTGCCTGCTCGAGCTGCGAGCTCTCAGCTCCTACTCCTGGTCTCCTGCGCCGACGAATCTGCAGCACTACAGTATTGCGTCGAGTACATCCTCCGCCCTCGGTAATTCCGTCGATCGCTTGCCGCCATGGCCACCTCCGCCTCACCCCTCTCCCCTCTCCTCCTGCCTTCCTAACGCTAGCAGGCCGAAACCGCGCTGAGCCAAAGCTGAGGATCTCCTGCTCGATGAGCTGGTGAAGGGATGCGCAGCGAATGAGGGAGAAGAGAAGGAGCGAGAGAGCTGGTTCGCCTCTTGACTTCCTAAACCTCACTGCTCCGCCCTCTCCGCCCAAGTCCCTCCTTCGTCGACGCCACCTGTAAGCATCACCTTGGACCTCACTATAGCACTACACCCAAGCTGACCTCACATACCCTCTTCCTCACCCTCAGCTCGGCGCAGCTTTCGCACCTCCGCCGTCGTCGTCGTCGTTCGCCACTTCGCTCATCACCTACACGCTCCTTCCAGCATGATATCACTCGCTTTCGCTACCATCGGCCTACTCGCCCTCGCCGTCAACGCGCATCCCCCTCCTTACCCTTCGCATGGCGAGTGCCCCTCCGTCTGCGAGCCGTCCAAGTGCCCCTCCAACGGTCCGCCTCACTCGTATCCCAAGTGCATCGAGAACGAGTGCACCTATGGTGAGTACTTCTTCTCACGTCTCAATGCGAGCCTGTCAGAGAGCGAGAAGCTGACCCTTCTCCCGTTTTCCCTTCCCTCCCCTTCGGCGCCGACAGACTGCGACCACGGCTACGAGCTCAAGGACAAGTACTGCGTCGTCAAGAAGTGTCATCCCCGCGACTGCTACGACAAGCTTCCATCTCACGCCTACCCGGTCTGCGCCAAGAATGGCTGCTCCTTTGGTTCGTCTCTTTCGCTCCTTCCTTTTCCTCCGCCGAGCTGACCTCCCCCTCCTCGACTCGCAGAGTGCAAGAGTGGCTACTTCCCGAGTCACGACAACAAGCACTGCATCCCTTACTACCACTCGTACGTCCATCTCATCTCGTACTCATCTCCCCCGCTCATCTCGGCGCCGAGCTCGGAAGCTGATCTCCCTTCCTACGCCACACACAGCACCACCACCAAGTCTTCGCACACCTACTCGCCTACCAAGTCGGTTGCTACATTTTCTACTGTACTGCATCACGCTGACTCGTCTCCCCTTTCGCAGAACCACGACCAAGCCTTAGTGAATCCGGCTGCTCATCTCTCTCGGAGCATCCCTCGCTGACCGCTTTTCGGCTCTCACCCAACAGCCCTACCACCACCTACTACCCGACTACTACCTCCTGCTCGACTTCTTACACCACCACGACTACCAGCTGCGCGTGAGTTCTTACCCGTCGACTTGAGATCGCCGAGCAGCGTTGCTGACCCTTTCTCTCACAGAACCGGCAAGCCCACCTCCTGCAGCACGTACTAGTAAGTCCTCGTTGCATTTCGAGCTTTACCGTCAGCGCTGACCATCTTCCTTTCTCCCCCGACAGCCCGAGCTCGGCTACCGGCTGGCACTCGTACCCCACGCCAAGCTACCCCTCCGCAAAGCCTACTGCCACCTCGCGACCCGAGCAGCTTCGCCTCGACCCGTGCTTCGACATCACGGACGTTCCTCAAGACCGTCACTTCTACTGGACCATCGATGAGATGATTGGCGCGCCTGATGGCTGTGAGTCGATCTTGTTCCCGCTCTCTTCCCTCCGCTCCTACCGACGCTGACCTTACCGCGCTTCTGCCTACAGTCGAGCGAGCCATGTGGGTCGTCAACGGTCAGATTGAGGGACCCCTCATCGAAGCCAACCAGGGTGAGTAGAGCTTCCGCGCTGCTCGGCGATGTCTCGCTTCTTCGATCGTCCGTTCTGACTCCCTCTCTCCCGACTCAACAGGCGACACGATCAATGTCCACGTCAAAAACAACCTCATGAATGGCACCGCCATCCACTGGCATGTGAGTAGCATCGTCGCTCGTCTTTCGGCCCTTCCTCGCTGACCCTCCCCCTCGCCTTCAACAGGGAATCGCCCAAAACGGCTCGGTCTGGGCGGACGGACCCAACGGAGCTACTCAGTGCCCCATCCCCTCGGGCAAGGACTTTACCTACCGCTTCACCCTCAACCGCGAAGACCAATACGGCAGCTACTGTGAGTTTCATCGCCGAGCACTCGTCTACTGCCCTTCGCCGAGGCTGACCTTCGCTCGCTTCTTTCTCTTCAGGGTGGCAGTGAGCTCTTCTTGCTCCCTATCTTGCATTTCTGACCATCTCGCTGACCTTCTTCGATCCTACAGCGCTCACCGAGGAGCGACTTACGCCGACGGCATCACGGGCCCTCTCATCATCCACTCGGTCAACGACCCCCTCAAGCGCGGCCAGGACTACGACATCGACCAGGTCCGCTCTACCTCTCTCGCCTAGTCATACGCCCATCACTGACCCTTCTCCATCTCCCGCAGGTCCTCATGGTCCGAGATCAATTCCACACCCTCGCCGACACGATTGTCGCCGGTCTTCGTTCGCCCGAAGGCTTCGATGGGGTACGTCTGCTACCCTGCTTCTCTGTGAACCCCTCGCTGACTCCCGAACTGCAGACCGTCGCCGCTCCTTCGCCCAAGTCGGGCCTCATCAACGGTCACGGCGTTTATAACTGCTCTGCTGCTCCCGCCAACACTACTTGCACTCAGCAAACGCCGCTGGAGATCGAGTTCCCTCCTAACCAGCGCGTTCGACTTCGCTTCATCAACATGGGCACTCACGGTACGTCTTCTTCGCTGCTCGACTCAGGGCCGAGCATCCTCGCTAACTCGCTCTTCGCTCCACAGCTCTCTTCAAGGTCTCCGTCGACGAGCACGAGCTTTCGATCATCGGTGCGCTCTGTTTTTACTCCTTCTGTCCCTCTTCACTAGCTGATCTCGACCCCCTCCTCGTGCAGAGGCCGACGACACGCCCACCAACGCCGCCGTCGTGCACCGAGTCTTTGTCGTGGGTGTCGTTTCTGCCCTTCGTCTCGTCCAAGAACACAACTGACCTCTCTAACTTCCTCCGCAGAACATCGCTCAACGCTACAGCGCCGTCTTCAACACGAGCAACGACGTCTCGGGCGACTCGTTCTTCCTGCGAGCTCAGATGAACACGTGAGTTGCTCGTTGTTTGCTGCCTTCTTGCTTCGCTGACCCTCTTTGTACCCTACAGCCAATGCTTCGGAGCTCCCCTGAACGAGCTGGACCCTCAAGCCCTCGCCATCATCCGCATCGGCGACGAGGGACAGTCGCCGAGCACCGACACGCCCACCTCGACTGACTGGGGAGACGAGGTCACTGGACCTTGCATCGATCTTGACGACAGTGAGTTCTCTGTCGTCCCTCTCTGTGACCGAGCTGACCTCCCTCCCTCTTCTCCCACAGGCCTTCTCATCCCTCGCATCGCCATCGACGCGCCGGTCGACGTCGACCAGCGCAGCTTCTTCAACTCTTCCCTCCGAGCTAACGACGCTGGATTCCGCTGGACTCTCAATAACGTTTCGTTTGACGCCTTCACCTACAAGTCCGTCTCAGGCTTCCTTCTCGCTCTCTCTCCTCGCCGGAGCTAACCTCGGCGATCCTTCGCTCTGCAGCCCGCTCCTCTTCCAACTCGCTCGCGGCGAGAGGCTCGACCCCAACATCATCGCCAACATTGTCGCCGATACGGTGCAAGTCCACGACATCATCATCAACAACATTGCTGGCGCCGACCACCCTTTCCATCTGCACCTCCTCAAAATGTTCATCGTCGGCCGAGGCGAAGGAGTCTTGACTCTCGAGTACGTCTTCTTCAGTCTCGTTCCATCTCTGCGCGTACTGACCTCCTTCACTCACCGCAGTGCCGCTGCCGGGCTCACTTTCAACACCACCAACCCGCTGCGCCGAGACACCCTCAACGTCTCTCCCGGTACTCACGTCGTCGTGCGAGTCATCACCGACATTCCTGGTGTCGCCGCCTTCCATTGGTGAGCTCTGCTCCCGCTCATCCGCGCCTTCTCCGCTCCCAATGCTGACCTTCTCCCTTTCCCCTTTCGCAGCCACATCGCATGGCGAGTCTCGCTATCCCTTCCCGCCGTTATCTGCACCTCGCTGACCTCCGCTTTCACAACAGGCATCAAGCAGTCGGCCTCTTTGGCGCCTTCGTCATTCAACCACATCGCATCAGCTTCGCCGACATCCCTCAAGAGGCCCAAGCGGTGAGCCCTCTTCCTCTTTCGCTCTTCTCCTCGCCTCCCTGCTGACTCGTCTGCCTCCAACCTACAGCTCTGCGACGCGGGCAACATCATCCCCGGCGAGAACATCAACACGACCGAGCCAGCGAGGAGGTTGATGATGCGCAAGCGACTTGAGCTCGGCGCAGTCCCCATCTACACGGCCCTCTCGTAGACTGCATCTCATCTCTCATCTCTTCTGTTCTCTGGTTGTTTAGACTTTCACTGTATATGTTGCGCGACCACGGAACGATGGACATTGAACCCATACTGGAGTCGGCCATAGAAGACGGCGAGAGATTGGACTCGGCGAGAGCTCTACGCGACAGCTCAGCGACACTTTGGCACCAACACGACTCCATGGCTCGGAGTGACGCATCCGCCTTGACTCTTAAGGATCCAGCCGAAGCAGAACGTCCTGCAGCACTCCAGACGCCCCGAGACTCGAGCTCGGCGATGCAATGTGCAGACTCATGACCATCACTGAAGAGACCAGCCGAGTCACAGCGTATCGCAGCAAAGCACTACGACATGCTTTTCGAAACGCTGTGAGGAGATCATATACATGCCTGAAGGTGAGCTGATGGGTCGAGGAGCGAGAGAGGCAGGAGCCTGAGGCCGAACGAGAAGTTCGGCAACGCTGTCGAACAACCCTGCTGCTTGCCTGTACGCGCTCGTCGAGTGAGGGTGCAAGCAGAGCGTCTCTGCTCGAGTCCTCGTAGCTCTGCTCTCTACTGGCCTCGGCGCACCTCTCTTCCTCCCCGCTCTCGAGCCGCTCGCGAAGTCGTCTCTCGCTCGGCCAAGTCTACAACGAGGCAAGCTCGTTTCCGGCTACAGCTGACTGCAAGCGAAAGAAAGGTCTAGAAGGGTGTGATGGCTAGGTTTGCTCAGTGGGGATTGTGAGATAGCGCGAGGCAAGTTGGAGGGAAGGAAGCCGACGACCTGTCGACGCGAGAGAGGTCAGCTCGACAGTCAACCAGGCGAGGAGAGGAAGGCTCACCTCAGTACAGCACTCGATCTCTGTAGAAAGTATTTGGCGTGGCTGTTGGAATCGGCTGAAAGAGGGCATCAGCGAGAAGCTCGGGTCCGAAGCTCATCTCTGGCTGCTCACCATCGAAGGATTGGCCGCCAGCATCCTCTGCTGCTCAATAGCTAGTCCGCGAACAATCACGTTGGTCTTCTCGACTCCGAAGCTTTCGGACCAGTCGAGGATCGTAAGCTGCTGATTGCTCAGCGGCGGACCCGTGAGGGCTTGCTTGAGCGTCGCAGCCCAGTTCTCGTTGGTCGGAACTTCGTGGAAGGGGAGATCCTCGTCGCTCGCGTCGATGCAGAAGTTAGACCTCACTGCATGGGCGAAAGAAGGTCAGCTCTCGGCGCTCGGTCGGCGGTCGGCTGGATCGAGAGAGGTCGCTCACTGATGCCACGGGACTGATGAGTCCGGACATGGCGAGCCATGAGCTGCAGAGCGCCAAAAACGTAGGACTTCTGATGCTCGGGACGAGGCACTTGATCTCGAGCCCGTGCAGTATCGAGCGCATGCTGCAGCTCGGAGCGAGCGCGAGGATCCGTCGTTTTTGCGAGCGCCTCGACGAACGATACCGACCGAGCCTCCAGGAATTTGAACCGCTTCGGAATGTCGGCAGGCTCTGGGTCGTAGAGGAAGTCGACGCGGAGGTAATGGGAGGCAGTTCGGTCGGGAGTTCGACCGAGGCGGAAAGCAGAGCGAAAGGCGACTGAAGTGACGTAGTGCAGGTAGTGAGGAGTTGCTGTGTCCAAATCCCGAAGCATGTAGGTCGTCTCGGGTCGCTTGAGGCTTTGCTCCTCGACATGCTGAGCTCGCGCTTGGAGAGTCCGGCAAACGCGCTTATGCTGAGGCCAGTCTTGCACCTGCGGGTGAAAGGACGCGTTCATCCTTCTATTCTGCTCCCAGGGACTCGACGAGACCTACCTGGCACTCCTTGGAGCAGCTTTGTGAAGAGCGAGACGATGAGGTCACGTCCTCAGTCGCGGGCAAAGAAACGCGACTCACTAGAAGCACGTCTTACAGCGACTACAAAGCAGCTGTGCACTTTTCTCCAGATCCTTTCGGCAAGTTGCGCACCAATCGACAACCCGCGATTCGAAGGCTGGCTCCGCCATGAGCTGAGCTGAGCTGAGGCGAGTCCGTTAGGAGGGCGACAAGGGCTGGCCGGATAGGGCTGTAGTGCCGTAGTCGTTCTGAAGTTGCAAAATGTGTCCCGAGCTCGCTCGAAGGTGGTCGTAGGCGGTAGCGTCGAGAAGTGAGGCGAGCGAGAGGATGGGAGGAGAGCAAGAGACGAAGCGCTTCGAAGCGAGCGGCCGAGTCGCTTTCTACTCGGCTCCGTGCTTCGTGCTGGCAATCAAAGCTCGGTTCAAGCCCCTCGCGAGCCCGATCAATCTCCCTACAGATCCAACAGGCAGCGTCAGGGCAAGCTCGGCGATGAAGTTTCGCAGGGGACCTTGGGGTAGAGTGGGCAGATAGTTGTACCGTTTTATACCAGCCGAGCAGCGGCTCAAGTAGTCCTTCGAATCTTGCTCAAGCTGTTGCTGCCTTCACAGTGCAGCAAGACGCCTCAGGAAGAGCAGGAATGGAGTTCGGCGCTCGGTGAAGGGCACTCTCGCTCTCAGGCGGCCTTGGTGGCCTGCCTCGACTCTCGAAAACTTCCCGATGACCTCAAGAGCATCATAATACATCTTCTATCCGTATAGGGATTGTTGAGAACCCTCGAAGCTGGTGCAGGCAGCAAAAACCTGAGCTGGCGAGGGCCGAGAGAGATGATTCCGGCCTGCTGCGATGAGAGGCGCAGGTCGTGGTGTAGAGGATGTTGCCAAAGTCAGGTCTTGCTTCCTGCTCGGCAAATCCTTCACCAGAACAAGTCGAAAGCTTGGCCCACAGCGAGCAGCTTGGTGGCCTGACTCGGAGGCTCGGTGAAGGCGGACTTGGATCGCCAAGAGTCGAACAAGCGAGCTTTCCGTGTTCCGCTTCACTCACTCTTCTCCTTCCTCTCATCACAAAGTACCAACTTAGCCTCAACCGAACACAGTTTCGGCCTGTGAAAGCCACCAGCGAAGTTGCCCTTCGGAGCTTGCCGCCGACCGCTCTCTCCCTCCCGCCTCATCTCATCGACTTCGCCTCCCAACGCCCGAGCACACGATGCTCGACTATTTCACTGGCCAGCCTTCCTCACAGTACGTGTTCATCCTCCTGTACTGCAGCAGCCCCCAGCGGCAAGTTGCTGACTTCCCCGCCTTTCTGCGCGGCTTCAAACAGCAAGAGGAAGAGGCAATATCGCATCGGCCGACACCTGGGAGCGTGGGTCCTGTGGCTAGGAAGGGTTCGAATACCTCAGCTGACCTCCTGCTGCTCTACAGAGGTGGATTCGGCGAGGTGAAGCAGGCAACGTCATTAGAGACTGGAGATGAGGTGAGTTGAAGAAGCAGCGGGGAGCTATGAGCGACAGGGACAGAAGAGCTAACCGCTGCTACGATACAGGTGGCCATCAAGATCATCCCCAAGGTCCGTCCGCTCTCCCACCATGGCCGATCCCGAAGCTCACTCTGCTCCCTCCCTGCAGGCCAAGATCAGCGACATCCCCACGCAAGTAGTCCGACAGAACTCGCTCGCCACTCTGGTTCACCCTCATATCGTTCATTTGCGGGAATGGTTCGAATCGAGGGACAAGTTCTACCTCGTCTTTGAGCTCGCGGCGGGAGGAGAGCTGTACGAGCATTTGATTGATGTGGGGAGGTTTGGAGAGGAGGAGGCGAGGGAGGTGACTTATGCGTTGGCAGTGAGTGTCTCCCACATCCTCGAACAGGGAAATCAAGCTAATGAGACGACCGAACCAGGATGCCGTGGCCTACCTCGCTTCTCGCGGCGTCGTGCACCGAGATCTCAAGCCCGAGAACGTATGTCGTCTCGCTCTGCGCGATATCCATCCATAGCTGACCTCTCTGTACCCACAGATCCTCTACCGCAACCCACCAGGTCAGAACGGCATGGGCCACGACGATTGTGTCGTCTCGGACTTTGGCCTCGCCGTCGAGATCAAGCCAGAGCAGAAGCTGCATGTCATCGCCGGCTCAGCAGGCTACAGCGCACCGGAGATGTACTCGAGCGATGGGTATGGGATCCCTGCTGATTGCTGGAGCTTAGGGTGAGTGGATGCCAGGTTCGGCGAAGGGGATTAGAGAGCTGACCAGCCTCGTGGCGCAGGGTCATCACGTTTGCGATGATGGGAGGGAGGTTCCCTTATCGCGCTACGATCCCCACCCAGATCGCCGAGGAAGCAAGGACGACGGAGCTCTACTTTCCTCGCACCTGGGAGAACATCTCGGAGGAGGGTTCGTCTTGCACCTCTCCCACCCCTCTGAAGCGCATCGCTGACCTAGCCCTCAAACCCACAGCCAAAGACTTCATCCGCAAGCTCCTCGTAGTGGACCCCGACAAGCGCATGACCGCCGCCGAAGCGCTACACCACCCGTGGCTCCTAGCCGCCAAATCCCGCCCCGCGAGTCCTGTCGAACACGAGGATCCCGTGCCACTACCACCGCAAGAGACTTTTTTGGACCCTAGTACTGCAGCCGGGGATGGGGAGGAGGAGGACGATCCGACGACCCCTTCGGCGTTGGAGAGGAGGCCGACGTTCATCGGCGAGGGGAAGGATACGAGGGTGGCTGTTTGAGTGGGATGTCGTTGAAAGAGGAAGCGGTAGTCGTGATACTGTTGTACAAGTCACTCGCCTCTCTTGTAGCATATTCGCAGGTCTCAACCAAGAAGAGCGAGCGGAAGGCGAGATGTTCTATTCCTTCGTCTCGGCCGTCGATGTTGGCTCCACGCCCTCCTCTCCAACGACCCACACCTTGACCTCCCCATCATCTCCCGCACTGGCGAACATATTCTCCACTCCCTTCCACCGCGGGTCCTCCTCCTGCTGCTCCGTCTCGGCCTCAGTGTCCATCTTCTCTCCCTCATCCTCGCCCTCGCCTCCCTCCAATCGCCGCAGGGTATCAGCAGCTTTGGCGGGCGAAAGTTTGCACCAGGAGACGTGGTTGACGTCCGAGACGCCGTGAGCTGATTCGATTGTGGAGAGGAGGGAGTGGGAGGGCATCTCGCCGGCGGTGGAGGGCTTGCTCTGTGGGTCGACGGGCGAGTCAGCTGCGCTCCTATAGAAAGAAGCTCAAATATGGGAGAAGACTCACGAGCTGGAAGACATTAATCTTGCCATCCCCACCACACGAGACGATCCTTCCTAGCCCCCCTTCCTCGGCGCTGACCCCTCCTTTCCCCCAATCGACCGCATAAATCGTCCTCTCATGCGCCCCCTCAATCTCGCCCTTATAACTCCACTTCCACCTCTCCTTGTCTCCGATCCTCACACCCCCACTACTCCAAGGCCCCATCCTGCCTCCCTCCTCCCTCTTCGCTTCTCCCAATTCTCCCAATTCCTCCGAGGAAGGAGTGACGAGGGAATCGCGCCCCCAGATCTTGATGACGAGGTCGTCGCCTGCGGAGGCGAGGTAGTTGCCGCAGGGGGAGAAGGAGATGGACCAGACGGTCGCGGTGTGCGAGGTTAGGGTCGTGTGACAGGCCCATTCGTCGTCGTAGGGGTCGGCGGAGAAGAGCTTTATGGTGTCGTCGTAGGAGGCTGAGGCGAGCAGCTGTTGGAAGGAGATGGAGGTCAGCGAAACCGAGCTGGAGGGAAGCCGAGACGACCGACCCACCTCCTCGGAAGGGTGCCAGGTCACCGACTTGACGTCTTGAGTGTGCTCCATGAGTACTGCTAGACATTCGAACTCTGCTGGACCGACAGCTATCGAGGTGCAGAGAGCGAAGGTCAGCTTTCCTCTCGCCGACGCGCCTCGAATCTCAACACCGAAGCTGGAACTCACCTTCCCAGACCCATACGCTCTTGTCCCTACTACACGAAGCCAACAGCCTGCCATCCGCACTCCACTCTACACTCTTGCACTCGCTCTCATGCCCTTCCAGCGGATCCACTGCTTCCCACTCTCCATCCGCTGCAGTCCCAGTCGCTCCATCATCAATGCCCGCCTCATCCGCTTGCTGCCAGATGCCTACAGTTGAATCGAACGAAGCGGTCGAGAGGGTCGCGCCGGTGGGAGAGAAGGAGAGGGAGCGAACGGTGCGTTGATGCGAGGTGGGAATCGTCGATTGGAGCTGGAAGCGAGGAGAGGGGAGTGGGGTGTACGAGTATAATCGTACAGATTTGTCGGAGGAGCACGAGGCTAGGATGGGAGCTGCAGGGGACCATGAGACGTGCCAGGCTGTTCGAGGAGAGCGCGATTAGCTGCTGAGCTCTGTAGCCTAGCAGTGGGAGCTGTAGCTCACCCCTATCTGTGTGCCCTGTTAGCGTAACAATCTCTTGGATCCGAGTCATGCCCTTCTGTAGGTCGATTTGAAGAGTCAAGAAAGTCGCCCGTAATCGCGGAGGGAGAGCTGCCGACGAGTCAACTTGCACCTCTTTCCCTCCTACTTCTCGCTGCTTCTAATTCGACAAAATGACTGTTACACCGAAACCCGCTCAATTCAGGCTGGACAAGGCGATTCGCAAGAACATTTTGGCCCTGCAGCCTTACCGTTGCGCCCGAGACGATTACGATGAGGGCATCCTCTTGGACGCCAACGAGAACGCTCTCGGTCACTCGCTCCCATCGCCAGGAGCTAATTTAGATGAAGGTGAATCTCCTGCTGCTTCTACTCGGGTACAGCTCGCTGATTCCCATGCTCTCGCGGCAACAGGCGCCTTCGACGACCTCTCACTTCACCGCTACCCCTCCCCACTCCACCTCGATCTCAAGCAGCAAATCTGCACCTTCCGCAACGTACCCTCACCCGACAACATCTTCCTCGGCGTAGGATCAGACGAGGCCATCGACTTGCTCTTCCGCATCTCGTGCATCCCCGGCAAGGATCGAGTGCTCGTCTGCCCTCCTACATACGGCATGTACAGCGTTTGCGCTCAGATCAATGATGTAGAGGTCGTCAAGTTGAACTTGGACGTCGAGGGAGGTGCTTTCAGGCCAAAGGTTGACGAGGTGAGTCAGCGCCGAGCGCCCTCCCGGCTGGCTTTCAGCTAATGGCCGCCATCGAACAGATCAACGCGACCCTCTCTGCCGCTGCTGCCACTCCCAATCCCATCAAGCTCACCTTCCTCTGCTCTCCCGGCAACCCTACCGGCACACTCATCCCCCTCGACGACATCCGAGCTGTCCTCGCCAACCCCGACTACACGGGACTGGTCATCGTTGACGAGGCTTACATTGATTTCGGACCCGAGGGGTCATCGGCGATCAAGCTGCTGGTCGAGGAGGGATGGAGTAACTTGGTCGTGCTGCAGACGCTCAGCAAGGGATTCGGTCTCGCTGCGATTCGGTGAGTTGTCTTGCCTGTTATTGCTCTTCATGTCAAGGCTGACCTCTCCTCTCTCTTCACAGTCTCGGTCTCGCCTTCTCCTCCCCCGAGATTATCCAAGTCCTCAACAATATCAAAGCCCCCTACAACATCTCCACTCCGACCGCCACTCTCGCCAAGCGCGCTCTCTCCACCTCCGGCCTAACCCTTTTCAACAAGAACATCTCCACCCTCCTCACCAACCGCACCACCCTCACCACCGCCCTCCTCGCCCTCCCCTCCATCCTCCAAATCCTCGGCGCCCCTCACGCCAACTTCCTTCTCGCCCAAGTGGGTGATAAAGAGGGAAAGCCGGATAACGCCAAGGCGCAACGAGTGTATGAGAAGATGGCGAGGGAGGATAAGGTCGTTGTGAGATTCAGGGGGAATGAGGTCGGGTGTGAGGCTTGCTTGAGGATTACGGTCGGGACGGAGGAGGAGTGCAAGGCCGTAGTGGAGAAGTTGGCGAAGCTGTTGGGAGGAGTAGACGGCAGTGTAGACAAGCAGTGGTGAATTGGTAGAGTCGCAGTTCTGGACTTTCCTCGACAGCTTGGCGCGAGAGAGCGGTCGCGGCGAAGGGCTAGCGATGGCAGAGCTTGTTGTATCTGTTACCTCCCGTGCGTCGAGAATGCTGCCCTACAGTCCTCAAGAGCTGCCGAGGTGTATTGCTAGTCCTCGATGTTTCTTCGTCGGCGCTTAAAACTCCGCCAACTGCGAAGCGCCATCGCCGAGCTCGACCTTGTGTCGTCTGCAAGAGCTCCAGGTGGGTCAGAAATGCTCCAGAAGGCTTCTAGATTCACTCTGTACCTATTCACTGGGTCGCACTTGTGTTCCGACTCGACACCCTCTCCGAGGACAAGGGGGCGACGGCTCGTTTCGCCTCTTTCTTTCCTCCCACAACTTGCTTCTCGTCTCGACCGCCGCCGACAGCTCTCGGGGAAGCGCAGGAAAGCTCGGCACACGCTCTACACACCTCCAATCCCCCTCCCCGGCCAACCCCCTCCCCCTCCTGGAATTAACCGCGCCGAAATCCTTAGCCGAAAGCCTGTGCGTGGCAACGTCGCAAAGTGCGGAGGATGCTCAAAGGATGTCGGAGAAGGAACGACACTCCCGGCGAAGCTCTGCTCGGGTTGTCGAACTGTCACCTAGTGAGTAGGCGAGAGCGGAATGCGGCGGAGGACGCGCCGAGCTAATCGCTGGTGCTCTCAGCTGCTCGACTGAATGTCAGCACGCCGCCTGGCGCAAGAAGCACGGCAAGGCGTGTAAAGCGGCGCAGCGTCAAGCCGAGGTCGACGAAACGCTCGCCATGTCCAATCCTTCGGCCTCGGCGATGAAGGATACGCTGGACGTACGGTGGAACGAGGTGACGAGCGAGTACTGCATTCTCGCCATGCGCTCCGCCTTCCGGCTAGGCAAACCCGACCAACTTACCGGCACACACCTGCTCATCCTGGGCGTGTCTTGGGATCCTCGCCCCGAG
Organism: Leucosporidium creatinivorum; assembly: GCA_001600635.1. Taxonomy (NCBI): domain Eukaryota; kingdom Fungi; phylum Basidiomycota; class Microbotryomycetes; order Leucosporidiales; family Leucosporidiaceae; genus Leucosporidium; species Leucosporidium creatinivorum. The sequence continues at coordinate 758,595 of BCKL01000004.1, read as the reverse complement.
ACGATACGAGAGCGCTTCACCATTGACGACGCTCACGTAGTTCCCTTCGGTCACGCCAAGGACGCCCAATCAGACAAACTGCCTACTCACGTCAATCCCGACTTCGCAAGGGCCTTTGAAGGAGCTAGGCGAACTGACTCTGCGTTGGGCTTGGTCAGGCTAATTGCCCGGGACCTCAAGACGGGAGAGATCTATGCACCTCGTGAGCCGGTTTGCTTTCGATATGTATGTCTCTCTCACGCTGGCGGGCACAGGCGGCTGACTCGCGACTCGCGACCTCGGTGTTCGGCTTTCGGCAGCCTCGATCAGGCTCCAGTCTGTAGCCCTCGGCTGCTTCCCCTTTCTCCCACTGGCGGAGGCGCAGCTCAATTCCGATGGTTAGAAACGCTCAAGGAGGGCTCCAAGATGGCCACGCCGCTTGGCAAGGATGCGCTGGCCGTGATGGACTTGGTCAGGAGCGAGCCGAAGGCGCGAGTGCGCGAGATTCTCGTCCACGACTTGAAGGCTGGGACGCCTCCCAAGCTTATCGACGACATACTAGACATTGTGAGCTGTCTCTACATGATCAGCAGAACCGACTACGCGTCCCGAGCCGAGGCTGACCCTCGGACTTCGCTCTCAGCAACTTCTCCAATTCTCCTCCGATGTCGCTGAGCGACGAGCTCTGGAGTTCAAGATGATCGAAAGGGTTAGGGTATGGCTCCAGACCACGGCCACACGGTCGTAGCCTCGCTGATAACTCTCACTTCCGTCTCCAGCGCGCCGGTCCTGTCGCTTGGCAAGCACAGAGTGCCGCTGTGTAAGTCCTATCGCTCATCCCCGAAGCTAAAGCCTAAATCCTCGTTGTGCACAGATCCGAAGCGGTCCGTGGAACCGGCTGGTAGAGCGCCGAGCTTGCCTCCCAACAGCCGAGCGCGCGCGCGTAGTCGTCCTCGTAGCCCATCGTTATAGCAAGCCTCTCGAAGTACAGTAGTAACCAGGAAAGAACGACGGAAGGGCACAGCAGACTGCAAGCTCCAAGCCGAGACGCAAGCGAAGCGAAGCGACCCGACCTCCTTCGCCGAGCTTCCTCTCCCTCGCCTCTGGACCAGTTGGTACCGCAACAAAATGGGTCCTTTGCAACAGCGGCGTTCTTGATCTTTGTCGGGGAGGCGTTTCTACTTCGTTAGTAGGCGGGTGGGGAGGTACGGCGGGTGGGGAGGTACGGCGGGTGAGGAGGGGTCGTTCGGGTCGGTTGAAGTGGGAGGGGCGAATAGGGATAGAGGATAGAGGAGGGACAAGCGATCTACTGGGTCTTCTTCTCCTTGATGCTCTTCTTGCTCGAAGCGACGGCGGTGGAGCTCGACTTTGCCTTGAGCGCCTTCTTGCTCGCCTTGGAGGGCTTGAAGGCGTTGGAGAGGAGAGGGTTGAGGATTCGGAGGGCGAGCATGCCCGCGAGGAGGAGGGAGCAGGCGCTGTAAAGTCGCATAGAGAGGTTCAGTGGAGAGTATGAGGGAAGAAGTGGAGAGACAGCGTACATCTTGGCCTCGTGAGGTTGGAGGAGTGGGGTCGACGCGGCGTTGGTAGCGTAGCCCTTAGGGAAGAAGGAGGAGAGGAAGGGTAGGTGGCCGAAGAGGGCGTTGGGCAGGAGGCGGAAGAAGGGGTGGGCGTCGATGAGAGTGCTGTTGAGGGGGCCGAAGGTCAGCTCTCACTCCTCGGCTCGGCGAAGGCGAACCCAAACTTACGAGTAAACGTAACCAATGACAGTAGCTCCCCAGATATCAATCCCCGGTCCATCCTTGACCCATCCAGGCGTGTTCGAGAAGCTCCAATCGGCATGGAACCCCTTGAACGCGGGCACAATCATTCCTCCTCCTCCTCCGGCAATGGTTGCGACGGCAATCATGGCCCAAGGCGAGGAGCGGAGGGCGGTGTTAGGGTGGGCGAGGACCGTGTCGACGCCGAAGGTCGTGATGCCGACGATGCGGGAGAAGCCGTCGATGAGGCAGAAGCCGAGCTCGCGAGGGTAGTAGGGGAGGGAGAGGAGGGCCGAGACGACGCCCGTCTTGGCCGCGAGGAGGGGGAGGATGCTGTCGAGATGCAGAGTGTTAGTGAGACGATACGGAGAAGGCTACAGCGCTTCAGTCTCACCCGTAGGTCGCCACGGGGATAGGCGAGATGAGCCAACCGGGCACAATGCCTAGGAGCGCTCCCGTGATGGTCGTTCCTCCAAAGATGAGCACCAAGGGTACAAGAGCAGCTTGGAACACTGCAGAAACCGGGCGCCAGACCAACATCAGCTCTCACGCTCCGACTCGACGGGTCAACTTAGCGCCTTGAGCTGAGCCCACTCACACCCAATACGGTCGTCGAACCCTCCTGCCCTAGCTCCACCACGGTAGGCGCAAGCAATCCGAGTAGCATGGATGATAGAGAAGATGGAGAAGGGGCTGTAGCCCGCGTTCGGTTCGTCGTCGGAGGTCAGCTCAGCGGGCGGCAATGACGAAGCAAGCGTGGGCTGCTGTAGACGTACAAGTAGGGCGAAGGGATGGTGGAAGCGAGGTAGGAGTGCGCTTGGTGTACTGTCGCTAGGAGCGGCTGACTGCTGCCATCGAGGACAGAGTTGAACATGCTGAGACGACGAGTTGTGGAGGAGGGCAAGCCTGGCTGAGCCTGAAGCTGACAACTTGACCAACCGCGGCCGAGGTTTGTCGATCGAGGGAAGGTCGTGCAGGGTGCAGCCAAGTTCTGTAGCGATTCTGTATAGCTTTCTCTTACCTCAGCACAACGAGAGGCCCTCAGAACCCCCCCTCACAGCGCCAAACCGCTTCCTCTTCGCCGAGCCTCGCTCTGAGAACAGCGAGATGGGTACAGAACAGCCGTTATCCCAACAGCTAAGCTATCTACAACTTTGCAGCAATCTTGGAACGAGTGTCTCCCTCCTCGAGGAACATCTGTATGTTGCGAGAGGGTCAGCGGGGCTGCTTCGGCGAAATGGGGGAGTCAGCCGAGCGAGAGAGAGAGCTCACCTCGGGGTAAGGCATACTCCTGCTCGTGCTAGAGTTGTGCCACTGTAGAGAGAAGCGACCATCAGCCTCGGCTGCCTCGATTCTCCCCACCGCAACCGGCGAGGCAGATGCAGAGGGGACGTCAAGTCCGAACTCACCTGCGCTCCATCGACCACCAGCACCGCTCCGTTTACATAAGAAGCAGCGGGGGAGAAGAGGAAGACTCCCGCGTTGCCGATATCCTCGATCGTGCCGTAGCGCTGCGAGGGGATGGCTTTGGTCGTCTCGGCGATGACATCCTGCGCGCGTCGGCGACGGCGAGTGGGTGAGCTCGCGCTTCAGCGTCAGCTTCGGGCGGGGAAGAGGGGGACAAACCTTGAGGATCAACCGAGCGACTCCTTCTGTGCCCTCAATAGGTCCCGGCGCGATGACCTGCTCGCCCAATCCACAGCCGCTGTCAGCTTTGGGCGGCGGCCCTCTGTTCTCCTCGCTGACGGAGCAGGGAGAAAACTCACATTCGCCCTCACTCCCGCAGGCCCATACTCGACAGCCACGACGTTCATCAGCGCGTCGATACCGGCCTTGGCGGCCGAGACGTGAGCTTGCATGACCGAGCCGCGGTAGTGTAGGGTGGCGGAGATGGCGATGTCTGTTGGTCGTGCGGGAGGGGGGACAAAGGCGGTCAGTAAAGGAAGGAGGAAGGGGAGGGGGTTAGGCAGGGTGAGGAGAGGAAAGAGAGGCGTACAAGAGCCCTTGGCCTTCTTCACTTCGGCGATGGTCGCTTTGATGGTGTTGTAGGTACCCATGGTGTCAACTGCGAGATGCCGAGCCGCGCGGGAAATATGACAGACAGAGGAGGACGAGAGAGCAGGGGATGAGTGAGCTCCCGTCGCTAGCGCCCGCCGGGCTCGGAGCTCGAGCTACTCACTCTCCAGGACCGTCTTGAAGGCGTTCTCAGAGAGGCCGGAGATGCTGCGAGGGTGCAGAGGAGAGTCAGGAAGCTATCCCTTGCTCTGACCTGCCGAATGACGACTCACGGACTAAGGAAGTTGCCCGCCGCTCCCTGCATGCTCGGCAAAGGTCAGTCTCCTTCCCTTTCCTTCCCTCCCATCCTCCTCTGAACTCACACAGATCACCTGCAACATGACTCAATCAGCACTCATCCCTTGTCATACAGCCCCAACACCAAGACGACTCACGAAATCAATCCTCCCAAACTTCTTGACCGTCGCCTCGACCGCCGCCTTCAAGCTCTCGGGCTTCCTCACATCCCCCGCAATCCCGAGACACTCCTTGCCCGTCTCCTTGGTCAACCGAGCGGCGGCTTCGCGGATGTTAGCCTCTCGACGACCGAGGATCGTGGCGTTTGCGCCGTCTGCGAGGTTGAGGTGGGGTCGGTGAGTGAGTGAGGGGAGAGGGGAGGCAGGCGCAAGGGCGTACGAGCGAGCAAGGCTTGAGTCATGCCGTAGCAGATGCCGGAGCCGCCGCCTGTCTGTGCTCAGCAGCTCAGCCAGAGCGAAGAGAGGAAGAGGAGGGGGAGGGAGGGAGATGAGCGACGTTGCGTTGCTGCTCGGGAGCAGGGAGAGAGGACTTACGACGAAGGCGACCTTGCCGGCGAAGATGTCGGGTTTGAAGCTGGACATTGTCGGTGTGCTGTAGTGCGGTAGAGACGAAGCAAGGATATGGGCAAAGGGAGAGCTGCGAATCGACACTTGGCGGTCGGGAGCAGTCTGAGCCGGCGAAACGATTCACAAGTCTCATGGGAAAGCGCTGGTGGGGGCGAAGGCCGAGCAAGGGATGAGAGCGATGGCCGAGGAAACGTCTTCGACGGTGCAAGAGAGCAGAGGTAGCAGTCTCGCTGACCGAATCGCCGAGCTCCAAAGCCGTTCGCATCTCTCTCTCACTCTCGCGCGCAGTGCTCTCGGCGACTGATGCTGTGAACAAGTACAACACTGATAGGGTTTCAGGCCGCGATATGTGGGGGGATCGCATTGCGCTGTTTTTGTGACACAAGGAAGCGCTATTGCTAGCCTTCCTCCGAGCTCCGGCCCAAACGACGATATCCCAACAAACGGGCCTGCTCCTGCTCCTCGACGACAAAAACGGGGGCGAGCCGTTTAGTAGACGAATCCTAAAGACACACGGAGAGAGAGGTCAGCGAGGGAAGCAGGAAGGAGAGGAGGAGGCGGATAGACGAACCGAGGATCTTTCCGGCAACGTGCTTGCGGCGAGCCTCCTCGTGGTCCATGATACCGGCCGAGGTGGTAAGGATGATGTATCCGAACGAACGGGCGGGGAGGAGGAGGTTGACCCAGGACTCGATTTGCGAGAGCTGTTCGACACGCCGGGAGGGTTAGCGATGCTCGGCGACGAGGAAAGGAAGAGGGGGAGGGGAGGACGAACCTGGATGTTGAAGCGGGGCGAGATGACACCGGTCTTGTTGATGCGGCCGTTGAGCTGGACAACGATCTTGCCCGAGCGGTGGTCGTCCTGAATGAGAAGCGGAGGGTCAGCCTTATGCTCGGCGTGGAGGGTCGACCAGCAACAAAACTCACGATCTCCTCGAACTCCTCAATGTAGCCTATATCACAGAATACAGCAAATAGTCAGCTTTCGTCCCCTGTGCTCCGTCTGACTCCGTACACCTCCTCTCCACTCGAACGAGGGCTCGAAAAAGCGCGAAAGGGAGAAGCGACTGACCGTGCTTCTGCATGACGGTGAGGAAGCGGATGATGACCTTGGAGGAAGGCCTGATGAGGACCTGACGCTTTCCACGCTTCTCAGCGTTGACAATGTTGTTGAGGCAGTCGGCAAGGACGGAGACACGCATATTGGGCTAGAAGTCTGTGGAGGGTTAGGGAAAGGGAGAGAAAAGAGAGATGTAACACACAAATGGCGTGGTCCGTCTAGTCAGGATCCGTGCGCCATGGATGTAGTAGAGGTGTAGCACTAGGGCTAAGCTGCAGTGCGTACCGTAGAGACGGGGCAAAAGAGCTGGTCGGGAGAGGACGAGGGCGGACTTTCTGTAGTGTAATGTATAGTGAGCTTGAGTGTGCTGTAGCCTAGTACTTAGCCTGCTGAGACGAACGATGAAAGTGACACGAAGGGAAAGAGGGAAAGCTAGAAAGTTGCCGGGAAGACTTTGCTCGTTTCGAGCTCGGGCCAAGTTCTGAGCCAGGACTTGGAGGAATCTGGCCAAGTCCATTGCTCTCACTCGTTCCACTTCTTCACCTCAAGTTCAACCACAGCCTATTCACAATGTTAGCCTACATTCTTCCCTTCTGACTCGACACTACACCTCTCTACACCCCCTTCTCCCCTCGACTCTCCTGCCACCACCACTCTGCCCCGACCCGCTCGATTTTTTCCCATCCTTGAACGACCCTGAGGGACGGCTTCAGCACCGAACGGAGCAGCAGCGGGGAGGGCGGCTACCGGTTGCTGGAGTACAAGAGGGAGGAATCGATTGGGAGCAGGGCGGACATGAGGTGCAGCAGCAGCGGGAGACGCAGTTGGACCTTGGCGCGAGGGCAGGCAGCTGGCGATTGAGGGGCGGGTGCACGTCATTCGGAGCGCTGGTCGACGATGTTACTTCGGTGCATCTCGGCAGTGCTACCTAGAGTTGCTGCACGCCGTTCACGGGGGGGTCGTTAGACACATAAAAGCGCTTAGTCGCGATGAGCTGGACGAGGAAGCTGACAAGCACCTCCGCACCCTCAATTCCTTCTACCCCCCCTTCTGTACCTCTTCATTCCACTCTCTCTGTAGGGGACGAGTTCGCACCAAGACCGTCAAGCGCGCTTCCCGTGTCGTCATCGAGAAGTACTACCCCCGTCTTACTCTCGACTTGTGCGTTACATTCTCCTCTCTCTTATCGCCGAGCGCCGAGCTGACCTTTTGACCCTCTACGTCTACCAGCCACACCAACAAGAAGATCTGCGATGAGGTCGCCATCATCCCCTCGAAGCGCCTCCGCAACAAGATTGCCGGATTCACCACCCACCTCATGAAGCGCATTCAGAAGGGTCCCGTCCGCGGCATCTCCTTCAAGCTTCAGGAGGAGGAGCGTGAGCGCAAGGACAACTTCGGTGCGTTTTACCTCTTTCTTCTCTACATCCGCCTCGTGCCCAGCTGACCTCCGCCTCCCCATCGCCTTCGCCGAACAGTCCCCGAGGTCTCCGCTCTCGACACCCAGGGCCAGGCCATCGACGTCGACCCCGACACGAAGGTCCGTTCTTGCTCTCTCCTCCTCTCCGCCACGCCTACTAACCCGCTCTTGCAATCACAACCAAATAGGACCTCCTCAAGTCCCTCGGCTTCGACGCCCTCCCCGTCAACGTCGTCGCCCCCTCGACCGCCTACGAGCGCCCCCAGCGCCGTGGTGTCCCCGGTGCTGCCCGCCAGCGCCGCGACGACGCATAAGCGTTTTTCCTTACCTCATCGTTTGGGATTCGTTTTGTGCGCCGGCTGTTGTTGTTGGTTGAAGGAGGGAGCGGGCATGGCAGAGGAGGGAGATTATACTACCCAAAATCTACGTGTTGGCTCGTTTCTCATCCCCACTTCATGACCGAGTGAGCCGAGAGAGCAGAGTGAGCCGACCGAACTGAGGCGTGCACCGCCGAGCGAATGTGCTGCAAAGGAATCGGCGGCTGTAAAGCAGGAAAGGGCAGCAGGAGGTGAATCTGTATCTCGCTGGCTCGTGAATGCAAGTCCACCGCATGAAATCACCACGCTCTTTGACCTCCTCCGCCTCGTTCCCATGGCCGAGCGAAGCTCGCTCGCGGGTCTTCCTCCTGCCTCTCACTCGTTTTTATCGCTCTGCACCTACAGCAACTCGTTTCGGATCAACCACTTATATCGACGCCTGCTCTACTACAGCCCCAACTCTGCAGCCAACCATCTCCCTTCCCGTAACCCCGCCTTCCAACTCCCGCTCGCTCGCTGACCGATTCCCTCTCGTCGAACGTGCTGAGCTTTGCGGATCATGTTCAACCGTCGAATAAAGGCATGGTTCACCTGGAAGAAGGTGCGCCGTCTTCTCCCCCCACTCTGCATGCGATCCGAGCAGCTGACTGCCCAGCGGTGCGCGTTCCAGCCGCCAGCGACGAGTCCTGCATCAGGAGATGGGACAGCAGCAGCAGCAGCGACGGATGCAAGCACTTCTACTTCGACCAGACCGCCTGTCAGTGGGATTACGACTGCCGACCGACCGGCGGATCAGCCGAGGAGGAGGAGGCGAAGGAGGACGGACCCAAGTCCGACAGGGTTGCCTTTGTAGTGAGGTCTCATCACTCGGCGCAGGTGGATAGAGCTGACGACGACGATGTACAGTGCCGAGGAGCCACACGACGACGAAATGAGCCTGTTCAAGCACGAAGGTCCGACCACGGGCTCGCGAGTCGACCTCCGAGATTTGAGCTACGGCGACAGTTCCCCAGGACACGGCGGCGACGATGGAGCGAGCTCGATCTATCGACCGAGCATGGACGCCTCTTCTATGACCGACCTACCCGGCCGCTCCCGTGCAGCCAGCGACGCCCGCTCGCTCGGCGGACAATCCCTCTTTGCCTACCCCTCTACACCTCCCCGCCAATCCAGCGACCTTACCTCCGACACCCTCTCCCGACCGGGCACCCATCGATCCACGCACTCCTCCCCCGCGCTCTCCCCTCCCTCCCCTCCCATCAACCCAAGCTCCTCAGGGCGAGCTCGCTCCTCCACCCTCCGAAGCATTTTTACGAGGAATAGCAGCTCCAGCATGCTCTCTAGCTCGCCTGGCGCGGTCTCGGGATCGGGGAGGAGTCCTTATGGTCAAGCAGGGGGGAGTGCAAGTACGAGCAGACTGGCTTCGGCTTCGAACGCGAGTGTGATTAGCTCGCAGAGCATTTCGGCGCCGCTGCAGCATACGTTGGGTGAGTTTGGCTTTGGCGTCAAAGGCCAAGGATGAGCGCTGATCGAGATTGAACCGGCGACACAGTCTCCTCATCCTTCATCTTCCCCAAGAGCGGACCCACGGCCTCGCAAATCGCCTTCATTTCGACCCGAGAGTCGCTCGGCGCCTATGGGTACGGCGATGGCGTAGCTCAGATCCCGGGGTACGAAGAAGGATCCTCACCCTCCGCGAGCGAACCCGCTCCGACCACCACTTCGTCGTCGATGGCCGTCCCCGGCGGAGCAAGGTTTCGCGCCAGCTCCGTGTCGTCGCAGCTTTCTATTGGAAGCAGTCCGCTCGCGAGGACGGTATCGGCGCCAGAACCTAACTCGCCTGTCGGGGCGGATGATGTGGAGGAGGGAGCGCATCGTCTGCCTCTGCCGACCGACCCTCCCATCCCGAGCTACGATGAGCTACACCCTCCTTCCTCCCCTTCTCCTCCCTCCTCACCGGCCTCGGCTCCCTCACCACCTCCACCAACCATGACGCTCACCCTCCCCCCTCCTCTCTCTATCTCCATCCCTCCCTCCTCCTCCCCCGCCGCCGAACACTCCCCCCTCGCGACGCCCCGCTCTCACTCCCCTTCGCCGGGCAACGGGTCGGTCGCTCATACACCCAAACATGGGAAGCCTCCGATCTTACCCGCCCTCGTGTTCTTGAATGCGACACCCACGGCTTCGGCAGCACCGAGCCCTGTCATCCCGTTCGGAGGAGGAGGAGGAGGAGTGCTCGGCGATGAGAGGATCCCGAGCGCGGCAAGGAGGGAGCAGAACTTTAGTAGCATGTGAGTCGACTCTGGTAGTCCAAGCTTCTATGAACTGGTGCTGACAATGCGACACCTACAGCTCGGAAGCCTCCTTCATCTCGCAAGGCTCGTGGGCTACTGCGCCGAGTTCGATGGGCAGTGAGGCTTGAGGGGGAGGAGGAGTCTCGGTCATCTTGGGTTCGTGTTCATAGATTATATCTCTCGCAGTTCTTGTCGCCATAGCTTCTCATTCACTACACACGCTCGCAAGCCCTCACTCCCTCGTTCTCTGGACTCTCTGATGACCTCGCTCGGGAGGTCGTTCATGCTCAATACATCATATAGTAGTACAGAGCTCTCAGTGAGCGCGCGAGGCGAAGGAGAGGTCTGCAAAGAATCGGGACCTTCGCAGCGAAAGGTGCGTCGCTCAGAGCTTCTTTCCCTCCGCTTCTTCGCATCGTTTCTGCACCGCTCTTTCTGCTTGTTTTCTAACTGCTTCTGTCTATCTCTACCTGCTACAGTAAGCCTCCTTCCTTCCTCACCGCCCTACACGCCCGCTAACGCTCCCTCTCCAGCAACCCCCTCTCTCCCGTCTCCTCAAATGTCACGGGACGACTTCCTCACTTTCACCACCCCCACCGGTATCCGCACCGCTTCCCTACCTATAGACTTCACCGTCCTCTTGACCGACACGCTCGAAGCGCCCGCTACTTTCCTCCTCACTCATTTCGTCCAACGAGCGCTGAGGGAACCGAGGAAGGTGCTGTTTGTGGGACTTGGTCTGGCGTTCGAGCATTACGCTACGGTGCTGAAGAAGAATGTGGGTGCTCTCTTGCTCGCTGGGGAGCTGGAGAACTGCGAGACGATGAGGGCGAGGGCTGAGCTGACCCTGAGGAGCTCGTGCAGGGCATCCAACTCGCCAACGAACGGACACACGATCGCTTCGCCTTCATCGACGGATCCACCGTCGCCGGCTCGCTAGCCAAGCTCTACGACGCCATCGCTCTCGCTCTCCATGGCTTCGGGTCGGCGCTACTCATCATCGACGATCTTTCGAGCCTACTATGGTCCGGCCATCCATCCACGGAGGTGGCTCGATTCTTCGTGGGCGTGCGGGCGCTGGTAGCTAGCGTATGTCACTCCCTGTTCTCTCGCTCGCTCGGGGCCGACAACTGACCTCGACCGAATGAAACAGTCCTCAAGCTCGCTCGTCGCCCTATTGCACGGCGACGACCTCCAAACAGCAGGCGACTCGGACGACTCGCACCTCTTCCGCAAAGTCCTGCAGCAGAGCGATCTCTGGCTCCAAACGACGAGCCTGTCTTCGCAGACGAGGGGCGAGGTAGGCTCTCTTTCTCGCCCTCGCCATCCCCTCTCCCCGAATCGGCGCTGATCACTCATTTTCGATGCCAACAGCTCTCCATCTACCGAGGGCCGGCACTGGTGGAGGATTACGGCATTGTCGATCGCTCGGGGCCGACGGCGTTGCAGTATAAGCTGGACGAGTCGGGGCCGACATTCTCGGTTAAGGGGCTGGGGAAGTTCCTGTAGAGCAGGCCGAGGAGTGCCATGGCTATCTAGCTCGATCCATCGCCTCGAGCTCGCTCGACTGAGAGATGAAAGATGAGAAGGCTCGGCGCTCGTTCGCCCAGCTCGCTCTCCTCTCCATCGCTGTCTCGCTTCCAGAGGGATGTGAACCACGCCCTCCGTCGAGCGTGTTTTGCAGAGCAAGGGGTGAGAAGACTGAAGAGAGGAGAGAGAAGCTATAAACCCGAAAGAAAGAGGAGAGAACCCGAGGACCGAAGTACTGCGCAAGCGGCACCCTAGTGTCCCACAAACTCACTACCAACGACCTTCCTACCACTAAAGACGCCCTCGGGGTCCCACTCCCTCTTCGCCTCCAACAAGAACCTGCTCGGCGATCGATTCGTGGTCAGCCCTCCCGTTCCCCCTCCCAGCCGAAGGCGACTCACTGATAATTCTCTTTCCCATACCAGACCTCCTGCCACTCCTGCTCATGATAATCCGCCTCACTAGCATACGCACTCTGAGGCACTCCACCGGCGGAAGCAATCTTGCCGAGCGCGAGGGTGTGCTTGGTGAGGTAGGATTCGAGGGCGTGGATTGTGGAGGAGGGCGTGGAGCGCGGCCAGGAGATGGGAAGGTCGATGTGCCTGTGGTGGGTGCGAGGAGCGAGGTGAGTGGGGAGGACAAGGAGAGGAAGGAGATGGACGAACAGAAGAGCGGTGCGCCAGCGAGGGTTCACGGAGGAGGGGTAGTAAGGGTCAAAGCTGACTGCTCGGCCGGCGACTGTATCATCCCCAATGCATCAGTTTGGCTCCGTTGCAAGAGAGGGGAGGGGAGAAGAGAGAGACGCACCGAGATGAACGATCGCAGGCGACTTTGCGGCGGAGAGGAAGTCGGCCAAGTCCGTGCCGTTCTGCCTGACTACATCCTCGGGGATCAAACGTCCGCCGAGGAGGAGGTTGATCCCCACTTGATCAAGCGCCATCAACGCCGCTTGGAACTCTGTTCGTCTCGTGCGGGGTCAGCTCCCAGCTCGGCGAAGGAAGGCGAGGGGGAACGCGACGCACCACCAGCCCAGAGGGCAAGCCATGTCTTCTCCTCGTGGAAGGAGATGTTGAGCTCGATGGAAGGGTTGGCCTCGCAGTAGTCGACGAAAGATTGGAAGGAGGATTTGGCGAGGGCGAGATCGTGGGAGGGGAGGATGTAGGCGAAGGGGACGGCGAGGGGTCGGCGCTGTTGGTCGAGGAGATAGATCAACAAACCGGAATAGTCCAGAGATGTGAGGGCACTCACAACGTAAGTGTAGCCCGCGAAGGGACCCAGATCCGACAGCTTCGGCTGCAATCCCACCCATTCCCTAATCAACTCTTTCCACGCCTCATCCGCCGTACTCTTCTCCACCCCCTCCTTGATCCTGAACGTCCCAAAGATGCCCACGAATCCTTTTGGAGGCGTGTGGACCCTGAAAGCCACCTCAGTCACAACGCCGAACGCTGCGCCTCCGCCGCGAAGGGCTTTGAAGAGGGAAGGGTTTTGGAAGGGAGAGGCTTTGACGACGCTGGAGTTGGCGGTGACGACGGTGAACTCGAGGACGTCTATTGAAGGGAGAGGAGAGCGTTATATGGAAGCGAGGGAGGAGGGCGGAGAGGGGAGAGGACTTACGGTCGGCGGCGAGGCCGAGAAGAGGCGCTAGGGGTCCTGTAGATGACTGAGGGTCAGCGAAGAGCAATAACAGACACACCAGACCACACTCACCATGCCCACCACCCAGCACGAACCCGCCAGCCGCTCCCACGCTCGCCGAGACTCCCCCAGCGACAATCACTCCCGCCTGATCCGCTGCCTCGTACAGCTGCTTGACGCGCACTCCCGCTCCGACGACTAATGCCGCTTCTCCCTCGTCGTAGCCTGGTGGTGCTCCCTCGGGGACGAAAGCGGAGTGAAAGGCCGTCGAATTGAGCCCGGTGGTCCAGAGAGTGAAGCTGCCGTGCGCCGAGGAGCGGCCGAGGCTGTGAGGGAGAGGGTCAGCCCTGTCGTGTCATAATGAAGTGATACAGGAAAAGCTTACTAGTCATGTCCAGTGTTCTTGATCCTTAAACGCAGGCGATGGGCAGCGGCGAAAGCGACTGCCTGCTGAACATCGTCGGTGTGGGCGGCCTGGACGACGTATGCAGGCAGACGATGGCGCGAGTTGTCCTCCTCTACTGGTACTGTCGTGTTGCCCGACTGCCATCCCACCCTGTAGCGCTCAAGATCAGCTTCAACAGCCCAAGTTTCCCCACTTTGCTCGTCTGAGCTGCTCACTCCATATTGGTGTACATGAGGGCCCCAGGTTGTCGTACCCTCCATTCTGCATCCTCACAGCGAGTGCCGGGTCCTTCTCCTGCCTGACAAGGTGTAGGCTCGGGGACGAGGAGTCGGCCTGCGAGGGTCGAGTTGAGGGCGGCGAAGGCTGAGGGAGGGGGATAGCAGGGTTGTGTAGGCAAGCAGTAGGGGGATCCTTTGGAGAAGAGCGGGGCGAGCACTTGTTGAACTACACTCATCTCGGCGAACGAAGCGAAGGGAAAGCAGGAAAAAGGCGGGGAAGGCGAAGCTGAGCTCGGCTTAGGGGCTGTGAGTTAGTAGGCGATTGTGATGACTTGGAAACAGCTTTGGGATACTCGGAGTACTGTGCACTACAGCTGTGAGGTGCAAGCGAGTCGGTACATGCTATTGCCTAGGTCGAGGACTGTTTGCTCTGAGCTCTCGCGCTCTCGCCCAACTACTTGGACCTCTGGTTCCCTCTCCTCGTTCCGCTGCCCGAGACTCACCTCGTTTCTTTACTCGCCTACACGTTCGACGACCAAGTACGGCTGTACTCATCCCCTACAGCTCGGCACTGTCCTCTCTCTTCTACCGCCCATCACTCTCGACTCGCGGGCAGCAGCGATTCGCCCTCCCTCGTCGCTCTCTGCAGTGAATGGCGACCACTACAGCTCGAACACCTACGATCCCTCGTCACACCAACTTGAACCCTAAACCACCTACAAGGATCAACAAGGTAGCGAAACCGCCCCCAAGAGGTGACACCCCTCGCTTCTCCTTGCCTGGACTCGCCTCCTTCACCGGCACCCCTCAGCTTCCAGTTCCAACCATCTCGCGCGAGACTCTGCATCGTACTACAGCTACAGCCAACCCCCGCACCCTCGTACCTCAGCAACCGATGGCTACCACCACAAACACCCGCAAACGCGTCGCTCCTCCAGCTCCAGGCGACATCCTCGACCTCACCCACACCACAACCGCCGACGTCGACGATTCGGACTCGGATGATGGAGGCGCTCCTTCCCAGAAGCGATCGCGTACTGTAGCAGGCGAGCCCAAGCGCAAGTCGGTCAAGCGGGCAGACCATCGCGCCGAGAAGCACGACAAGCTCGTCGCAGAGTCGGCGCAATGGAGGACAAAGTACAAGAAGGCCTTCCCCTCCTTCACCTTCTACTTTGATGCTCTCGATCCTGTAACCGAGGCGTCCCTCTCAAAGTCGGTAGAACGCCTGGGAGCCGTGAGTAGCCCTCGTTCAACTTTTGTTGTTGGTTCGGCGCGCGTGATGGAGCTTCAGATTGACCCTCTGTTGCCCTACAGTCCGTCGACAACTTCTTCAGCAAAAAGGTCACCCACGTCGTCACGACTCGACAGCTTCCGTCAGCCGCCAGCGGCAAGGAGAACCAGCACTCGCCTTCGGTTTCGGCGACGGTGTCGGCCTCATCCGCTTCCACTTCGATGGGAGCAGCAGGAGGGATGCTCGACTCGGCAGCAGGTCCATCACGGACAAAGAAGCAGTCGACGCGCAGTCCTACGACCTACTCGCTCTTGAACGGACAGAAGCTGCGACCGTGAGTTGGAGGGCGCTCGGCGACGACCTCGGCGCTGCGAGCGATGGTCGCTGATCTGTGTTCTCGACTCGACAGGTTCGGCGAGGGACTCGACAAGAACCCCTTCATCGACTCGCAGGACATCCTCTCCAAAGCCGTCGAGTTCAAGCTCAAGATCTGGCACCTCGAGAGTAGGTCGCTCGCTCGCTCGCTCTAGCTCCCGCTGATCCTCTTGTCAACAGAGATCCAAGCTATGCTCACCCGCATCAACGCCCACTCACCGAAGAAGGCCGACCCCACCACCCAACGCAACCTCTCCCTCCCCTCCCTCCTCCGCGACGAACAAGTCTACGGCACCCGCGAGCGCGACCCCTTCGTCCTCCGTCCCGACATGCACTACTTTGACCGCAAAACCTGTCATATCCTCGTCGAGGACTCGACGGGGGAGCATCGGCCCATCGTGACCAAGGAGTACGAACGACCGAGGAAGCATGAGGACCCGAGTTGGCCGGTGCTGTGGGGTGGGATCGAGGGGAGGGGTGGGTTCTACCACTACAACGGGCAGATTACCTACGAACGGAGGGTACCCCCTCCTCCTGCTCCCGCTCCCAAGGCCACCACCAACGGAGGACACGCCCTCGCCGCCGCTCGAGCAGTGGATGGAGCGCCCAACCTTCGCCGAGCACTGTCGCTGCAAGTCATCAACAACAAGACGGCCAAGCGAGGGATCGAGAACACCGTCATCTCGGGAGGAGGCAAGGGCAAGGATACCTACATCGCCGCCTCGGGCAACTCGCAGACCATCACCTCGACAATGGCTACGTCGACTCGGTCGGGCGCGCCGAGTAGGTTGGGAGGAGCGGGGCCGATTGTCGATAAGAGGTTGGCGGTGTTGAGTCAGAGGACGGTGCCCTCTATGGCCGGGTCTAGTGGGAAGGGAGGAAGGAGGTTGATGCCCGGCAAGCTCAAGAGGAGTGCGAGCGTTGACGCCGGGTTGAACACCAAGGCGCCGCCGCCGAGGGATGAGCCGAAGAAGCCCGGGTATTGCGAGAACTGCAGGGTCAAGTACGACGACTTCAAGGAGGTGAGTTCCTTCTGCTGCTTCCTCTCCTTTCTCGAGCGCCGAGCTGACCCCGCTCCCCCTACCGAACACAAACCAACAGCACGTCCTCGCCTCCAAGCACCGCCGTTTCGCCCAAAACCCCAAAAATTGGCTCGACCTCGACGAACTCCTCTCCAAGATCCGTCGACCGCTCCTCTCGGAACGCATCGCCGCGGCGCCTCCACTCGCCTTCTTCTCCTCGCCCAACTCGGAGGGCATCATCGAGGGGGATTCGGGCTTCTTTGAGGGCACGTTTGATGGGTGCGAAGAGGAGAGTGAGAGCGAGGAGGAGGAGGAGGAGGAGTTGAGTGAGGAGGATGTGAGTGAGGAGGAGGACGAGTCGGATGAGGAGGAGATGGAGTAATCGGTCGCTTGTGGGTTTGTACGAGTTCAGCAGTGTGTCTCTGGTAGTCTTTTTCTTTTCTCTTTTCTCCTCGCATACCGCCTCGCCTGCAGCCTACATGGCGCGGCTGATGGCTATTCCCCCTCCCTCATCATCCCTTCCCTCTCGTAGTTTTATATCCCCCCCTTCCCTCGCTTCTCGGCGCTCGCTGTTCGCGACTTCTTTTTGCTTGGAGTTGTGCACACAAAACGAAAGCGTTGCATCACAGCTATTACTAGGTACAGCGAAGCGAGAGGAGTGGACCCAGGCGAGCTCAACCGATGACTACCCCTCCCGCCGCGCCTCGAGTCGTCTCCTCGTAGAGGGTCACTGAGAGTGAGAAGGAGGTCAGCGAGCCTTCAAGTAGAGAACAGAGATGTCAAGCTCACTCGTCAAGCTCGCCATGAACCCTGGCAACGACGAGCGATTCTCCAACCAAAAGTTGATACTCTGCCTCACATCCCCGCTCCTCATGACCTTCTCATCCGCCGCGCTGACGAGTTTATAGGGCGTCGGTCCTCCTGGCCATGGGTCGAAGGCGAGGGAACGGTCCTTGGAAGGGGCGTAGACCGAGGTGACGCGGATGCGGCCAGAGTCGAGGAAGGAGAGTTGGTAGCCGAGCAGCTTGGCGATGGCCATGCGCATGGCTTCCGTCTTTTCGGCGACGGCCTGTTGGTGAGAAAGGAGCGTTAGCGCATAGGCGAGGAAGAGTGACAGCGAAGAGCCCACCTGCGAGATCCTCTTGAGCATCGTCTCCTTCTGCTGCACGGCCGCCTTGGCCGCTTGCAAGTCCGCCTGCAGCGTTACGAGCGAAGCCCTCGGCACGAGCTCGACCGCTCCCGCCTCTCCAGCCCTTCCCTCCAACTCTGCGATCCTCCCCATAAGCGCCCTGTTCTCATCCCTCAGCCGCTCGAGCGTACTCGTCCGAATCGCATGCTCGACTCGGTCGGGGCTGTCGCGGAACTCGAGAACCTTGGTCGTTTCGGGATTGTAGGTGCCTCGGATGCCGTGGTCTTCCTCGAGGGAGGCGACCTGCTGCTCGAGGGCGTCGATGTCCTGCTCCATCAGCTCGTTGGCGTTGCGAAGCTCGTCAAGTTCTGCGAGGGAGTCAAGGAGTCAGCGAGGCGCGATCATACAGTGTGATCCAAGCTCACCCTCGCGCATCTCCTCGTTCAGCCTCAGCTGCTCCTCCAGGCTCTTGGACACAATCACGCCCGTCTCGTCCTCGCCCTTCTTCCTCGACTCGCGCTCCTCCAAGTCGACAATCTCGGTCGTGCTCCCTCCATATCGCTCGACCAGTCCTCGCCAGTGTCCGACCTGCTTCGACAGCTCCGCAACTTCGTGCTTGTGCGCCTCGAGGAGAGTTTCCAGCTCGGCGAGGCGGGCGGTCTTCTGCTCGTCAAAGTTGCCGGCTTGGTTGACGGCTTCCTCGGTCGTGTAGCTCTCCTGCGGCGCGAAAGAAGGTCAGCGATGCTTTCGAACGACCTGAGTAAAAGGACTCACCAGATGCCTCTTGAGCATCTCAACCTCCTGCTTCAGCAGCTTCCCTCGGTTCTCATCCTGCCTTGCCCTTCCCTCCGCCGCACTCAGCGCCTTATCCGAATCCTCGAGCTCAGCCTGCAAGTTGGCGACCTGCGCCTCCAACTCGCCGATGATGCGATCACGCTTGTGCAGCTCGAGGTGGTGCGAATCGAGCTTCTCGCGGAAGGTGGCGTTCTCGATGCGGGTGGCGGCGAGGGTTTTGGTGACTTTGCGAGGGGAGGAGAACTCGGAGACGTCCGAGGGGCCGAGGAAAGCGGACCTGTGCGGTGAAGGGTGTGTAAGATGAGCGGCCGCCGAGCACCGAGGGTAGGAGAGAGAGCCTCACCAGTCCTTCTTCTCGCGTCGGAGGGCATCGAGCTCGACCTCCTGCGTCGTCATCTGACTTCGAAGCTCGTCCATGGTGCGGATCTTCTTCTCGAGGGCCTTGTTGCTCTCCTTGAGGACCTCGATGTTGGCGTGCTGGCGCTCGTAGGTGTCGAGCTTGCGGACGAGCCTGCCGTTCTCCTTCTCGAGGCTGCGAAGATGGCTGACTTGACCTATGAGAGGTTCAGAAGGTCAGTTCTAGCTCGAGTGAAGACGTGAGAGCGGTACTGACGATGAAGCTCCTCCCTCACGACCTCCGAATTGGCAGCGTCCGCTCCATGCACCTTCTCCTGCTCCAGCTCAGCCTCGACCTTTCTCCTTCTTTCCCTCTCCTGCTGCACCTCATTGCTCGCTTCCGCAGCCTCCCTCCTTGCCAATTCCAACTCCCTCTCCAGCCCCTCGACCCTACTCCTCGCGCTGCCCTCCGAGCTCGTCGCCTGCTTCGACGAGTGCTCCAGATCGCGGTACGAAGCTCCGAGTTCCGAATGCTTATCCCTTAGCGCCGACAGCTCAGCCCTCAGCCCCCTGACCTGCCCCTGCAGTTCCGAGCTCCTCGACTCCTCCTCCGCTCGCCGAGCTTTCTCCCTCTCCTCCCCGTCTCGCTCCTTGCCCATCAGCAGCGCTCGATGACGTTCTAGTCGCTCCATTCGAGCGACGTATTCCTTGAGCTGTGCTTGGAGGGCGTTGGTAGAGGAGGTGGTCTCGAGGGACTGGCGCTCGTGGGTGTGTTTGAGCTCTTCGATCTCGTGGAGGGCGCGCGAAAGTTGGCGTTTGGTGGTGGTGAGCTCGGATTCTGTTGTCGAGATGGTCAGCTGGGTCACGGGGCGGTAAGAGGTGAGAGCAGCTCACCTTGTTGAAGCCCCGCTGCGCTGCTGGTACGTTTGAGGGTGCCGATGCGATATGCGGTACCTGGAGCGGTGAGCGAAGAGCCGAGCTCTGACCCTATAGTTCAACCCGGTTAGCTTACGGCTACCACAAGGTGCAGGAGCCCGCGACGCACCACCGGAAACGGATGGTCGACGAGTAGGAAGGCGGGAGACGGTTGCTGGTGCAGGGGGGACTGTGGACAGAGTGATCAGTATCTGCACTGCAGCGTGAGCTTTTCGCACTCACTTCCTGAGCCGGCTGTCCTGCTCAAATCGCCCGACGAAGGCCGCCTGAGCATGGGCAGTCGTCCTGCAGTCATAGTAACGCCAGGGGCAGCATGCGGGTCGTCTGCAGCAGGGATGGTCAGTTCTGCATCCCTGCCTTAGCTGCAGCGGACTCACTAGACGAAATGGAGCCGCGGCGGAGAGGGAGTCGCGATGAGCCAACAGTTTGTGAGCCGGCTGCTGCTGCTGCTGCCGATTGGAGGGTGCGTGAGGAGACAAGAGGAGTAATAGCCTCGTACTGAACCGATCTGCGCGGGTCGGCCATCCCAGCAACGAGAGGCGAGATATGATTCGAGGCGAAGGAGCGGAGGTCGAGTTGAGCGAGAGGTCATGAGCAAGGTGGGTCTTGTGGCGCCTCGTGAAGCGCTACAGCGACTCGCGGATGTAGCTGAAAGACCTTCAAATGGACACAAAACTGATATATGACAACATGGCCTGCGAAACTCGACTCTCGGCGCTGCTCCTTCCCGCTCCTCGAGCTGCTCAAAAGCGGCTCTGCACCCCCAGGATACTTCAGAGCGAATCCAGTAGACTCTGCGAAGCGTACAGAAGGTCAGCTCCGCGTTCAACGATGCTCTACACGCCTCCTCCGCACTCACCGTAGCATCCTCCTGCCTGCCCGTCCTCTCCATATTCTCCTGCAGCTGCGTTATAACGACATCCTCGGTCGCCGTCCCACTCCCACTCTCCCTCGGTACAGCAGGCAGAGCATCCACTTTGGCTGATGCTGCCCAGTTGACGAAGGCCGCCCGTGAGGTCCATGGCTCGGCTTCGGTCGGCGGTGCGCCCTGCGTTGGTGGTGATGGGGTTTCGAGGAGGGTGGCGAGTCTTTCTTGGAGGAGAGTAAGTTGGAGAACGAGTCCTTGAGTACGTGAGGAGAGCGGGTCTGAGGATAAGAGCGGAGTCAGCGAAAGCGAAGCGAGAGGACCGAGAAGGCCTCACCGGCTCCGCCCATGTAGCCGACCTCCTGCGCCTTCTCCTGTACAGTCTCCACCTTCCTCTTGACAAACTCCTCGGCGCAAGCCAACTCCCTCGCCTTCTGCAGCTCTTCCTCGTACAGTCGGAGCTCCTCCTCGTATTCGTTGATCGCCTCCTCGTCCTTGCCCTTCAAGCTCTCGTCGATGTGCTCCTGTGGCATGCAAGGGTCAGCGCTAGCGAGCTGGAGAGTGAAGCGCGCGACTGACCTGATGCGGCAGAGCAATGTACGGGATCAAGTCGGTTTGGACGGTGAAGGTGTTCCTCAGCACAAAGATTTCGAACAGATCAAAGTGCTTGTCGATAGATGTCTCGAGTAAGGTCTCCAGTCGGTAGATGCCCTACAGAAGCGCGCTGTCAGCCTACAAGCCATCATCAAACAACGCGCGACCCCGCTCACCTTCTGGATGTGGTCCTCCTCGAGCGTGAATGGCCGTTCCTCGCCCTCAGCAGGAGGGGAAGCGAGCTGCTGTAGTGATTCATCGACAATGCGCGTGGCAGCGTACATGGTCGTGTTGGCGAGGTCCATCCCTCCCTTGGCGAAGGTTTCGGGCGCCCATTTGAACTGAGCTGTAAAGAGGTTGGCTTTGACTGCTTTGAGCTCTGCTGGTGTCAAATTATCGAGTGCAGACGCCGCAGCTCCTGCTGTTGAAGCGCGTGGTGCCATGTCGAAAGTCAAGCAGGAAGAGGCGGAAGGGAGAGAGGTGTTGACCGACTTGCGCGGAGTCATTCGAGCTGAGAGGGTACATGGTAGCAAGTACAGCCAGCTGAAAGTCACTATCTTTACAACACGTCGCGCGTCCCCGTAACGAAACTATCACCTCTCAAGCATCCACCTCATCAATGTCCCTCGCTTCGGCTTCCATCGCTCCCTGGCCAGTTCCCTCATCGACCAAGCCCTCGTCCTCCATGGCATCGTACTCGTCCTCGTCCGCCTCAATCACATCCTCGCCATCCGCCGTCTTCTTGCCGACAGCGATAGCGTGAGCGAGCGCCGTCGCAGCATCCTCGGCGCCGAGGTGCTCCTTGACCAGCGTCAGGATGTGCTCCTGCTCCTCGGGGGTCTGGAAGCGCTCCTCAAAATCGTCGACGCACTGCAGGGTAGAGTGAGAGGTCAGCATAGACTTCCGCAAGCCAGCTGGGAGCAGAGAGACTCACCACGACGAGAGCGACGAGGGTGGTCGGCGCGAGGTTCAAGATCTGGAGCCTCTCGGCCTTGGTGAGGTCGAGCTTCTCCAGCTCGTCGAGTAACTTCTTGATGGAGGCGTTGGTCTGTCGCCGCAGAGGGTGCACCGGCTCCTCGAGGTACTTGATGCACTGCGAAGGGCCTTGAATGTCAACTGGAGGCCTCAGCTGTAGCGCAACAGACAGGCGTACCTCAAAGGTGACCGTGTGCAGATCCTGGGGTTGAATGCGCTCGACTTCATCGTCCTCCTGCTCCTTGTTGAAGGGCTTCCGGCCGAGCTTTGCTACTCGCTTTGCCTTGGCCTCGCCGAGGGTCTTGATCTCCTTGGACCGAGCATCGCGCTGCTGACGGAGAATGGCCAGCACCTCGTGGTTGCAGAGGAAACCGGCGCGGACGTTGATGGTCTGGTGCAGAGAGCGCCAAGCGAGACTTGAGCAAGATGCAAAGGGGAGTGAGTAGCGGAGAGAGCTCACCTCCATAATGTGCTACAGCTGCTCTAGGCTTAGTCGTAGAGCTGTAGGCGAACAGAGGGAGAAGAAGCAGCAGAAGCGACGAACGAGGTAGGAAACAGAGCTGCGAGCTCGCCCTCGTCGCTCTTCCTCTGCCCATTCACTGCTGCTTCGTCTCGCCCTCTCGCTCGCTCCCGTACAGGATATCTACTAGTGGCAGCTCGGAGCACCTCATCAGCACTCGAATCGCCCTTCTCTCGCCCTTGTTCGCCTTTCGCTCGCGCCCCGCGTCTCTCTCGCAATGGTGAGCTGCTCCCCGGCAGAGTCGTCGACGGCAGCTGATCTGACCTTCTACAGAGCAACACTCTCCGGCCGTACCTCGCCTGCGTCAGGTCCACCCTCACCGCCGCCCTCACACTCGAGAGCTTCCCTTCCCAGGTCGCCGAGCGGCACAATGTAGCAGAGATTGAGGCTCAGTGAGTCGCTCTTCTCGCTCTGCACCTCGATGTGCCTCTCGGCGTCTCCCTGCTGCTCTCTCAGCACTCCTCATCATCACCATCTCCCACTCCCCGCACCCACGCGCACGTCAACGCTCTCCTCGCCCCCACTGAGAGCTGACTCGGCGTTGCTGCCTCCCTACAGATCCACCCCGGAAGTGCTCCTCACTCCTCTACTCATCTCGCGCAACTCCTCCGAACAAGTCCTCATCGAGCCCTCCATCAACTCGGTCCGCCTGTCGATCCGCATCAAGCAAGCCGACGACATTGAACGCATCCTCGCCCACAAGTTCACCCGCTTCCTCATGATGCGAGCAGAGGCTTTCGTTGTGTTGAGGAGGGTGCCCGTCAAGGGATACGACATCTCCTTCCTCGTCACGAACCGCAATGTCGAGGACATGATGAAGCACAAGCTCGTCGACTTTGTCATCGAGTGAGTGGTCTATGCGAGGACTCAGGAGATTCGCAGAAAGCTAACGTTACCCCTCGCTTCCCCCCGCTGCTCTCAGGTTCATGGAGGGTGAGTTTAAGCCTGACAATCAGCCTCCGCTCGCCTCGAGGCCAGACCGAGCATCGCTGACATTGCAATCACCTACAGCCGTCGACAAGGAGATCTCCGAGGCCAAGCTCTCCCTCAACGCCCGCGCACGTATAGTCGCAGAGTCCTTCCTTTCCTCTGCAAGTCGCCTCATCACCCTGCCGCCCGCCGAGCTCCTTCTGAAGATGATCGCTGACCCTTCTCGACTCCCACAGTTCGCCTGAAAACATCTATACCCGTCTGTAACAAAATGCAGTGCAAGCCCATGGACTCATCTACCGTCATTCGTCGTCCCGATTCGCCTGAGATGAGAGAAGGGGGGAGCTAGCTACGGCTGAGGTCCATTGAGTCTGCTAGGGAGAGAGCTGAAGGGCGAGGCGCGAGTCTCTGCGGCTCCTGTGATACGGGACTGGTCTGTCTCGCTGTGCTCAGGAGTCTGGCCACTTGCTCTCGATTTCCGGTCCTCGACTCTCGGCGCAACTCGAAGCGAACGATGAAGGACCTCATTGCGAAGGGGAGCACTACAACAGATACG
Source organism: Leucosporidium creatinivorum (assembly GCA_001600635.1). Classification (NCBI taxonomy): domain Eukaryota; kingdom Fungi; phylum Basidiomycota; class Microbotryomycetes; order Leucosporidiales; family Leucosporidiaceae; genus Leucosporidium; species Leucosporidium creatinivorum. The sequence goes on along the minus strand of BCKL01000004.1, from coordinate 734,833 downwards.
TATGTAAAACGAGTGGGAGGAAGAGATGCGAGAATGAAGACCATGCGAAAGGGAGTGGAAGGGGGGGATATAAGCTGCTACGCTACGTCGTCTCAAGCCATCACGAAGGGGTCGACCATCTGCCCCTGCTGGTTCTGCTGCCCCTCCCACTCTGCCTGTCCAGGTCCAGGAGCCGTGAAGCTATCTCGCCGCTCCGGATTGGGCTGAGGAGACCGCCTGGGGTTGGCGTAAGGGCCGACCAACTCCCTCTGGCTCCGAACCCTTCTCGCCGAGCGACTGGGGTCGTTCAGCTGGCCGCCTCCTCCGAGCGACTCGTTGATGGTGCCCAGAGCGGAAGACGTGGATCCTCGTCGAGCGTTATTGTTGTGCATCTGAGGGTGGAAGAAGCCGCCCGAGGAAGGCGAGGTGGAGATGTAGGAAGGAGAGGTCGGGGCGAGCGAGTGTCGGCGCTGGAGGTTCATGGGTGGCGGCTGCTGGAGGGGGAGTTGCTGGGGTAGAGCGAGAGGCGAGGCGTCGTAGACTGGAGGGTATTGAGCTGCAGAGGTAGTAGGCGAAGAGAGGGCGAGGTGGTCGAACGTGGGAATGAAGCCCGCGGGACAGCTCGCTCGCCGTTCGTTGAGGTTGTACATGCCTTGTGCTGAGATGGGGGGAGGTCCACCTTGCGCGAGGTTCTCGAAGGGAGGAGTAGGCCCGAAGGAGGTGGAGGAGGGACCGCCAAACGTGTATTGGCTGAGGGGGAAGGCTTGCTGGCCGTTGGTGGTGGGAGGGAGAGCCGAGCCGGGGAAGGAGGAAGCGCCGTAGTCGGCAGGCAGCTCCTCGCCGCTCGAGGGAGGAGAGTAGCCCTCCTCACGAGGTGCATCGTAGCCCTCGATGGGCGCAAAGTTCATCTCGGTGAGGAGAGACTGGACGTCGAGAGGCGGCGAGGCGTAGGAGGTGGTTCCGAAGTTCTGCTGGGGAAGGGGGAACTGCTGCTGCTGCTGCTGGGGTGGCTGCTGGTGCATCATGGACGAGTCTCCTGCTGGTACGACCGCGTAGTTGCTGTTGTAGGCGGGAAGACTGAAGCGCCTGCCTCCTCGGTTGTCCTCGCCGTTTCGACTCGTGGGCGACTGGTGGAGGTACTCGAATGGCGACTGCTGTAGCTCGTTGGGCGAAGGAGTCGAAAGACCCGATGCCGAGACGGACATGGGACTAGGGTAGACATTGGTGGGAGCGGGAGGAGCGGAAGGGAGGTTGGGGTGAGCGGCGTAGAAGGAGGGCTGCTGAGGCTGGTGTGGAGGAGCGTAGACGTTGTGGCCGCGGTGCATTGGTGGTGGTTCGTAGTATGCGCTACCGTTTGGTCTTACGAGACCCGAGCTGAGGACGGCAGGCGAGCTTCCACGGCGCAAAGCGAGGTAGTCGGCGCCGGGCCCTTGCAGATTCGGCGGGAGGGCTGGCAGAGCGGGAAGGGGAGCATCGGTGCGGCCGCCATATTGCTGGTGTGGGTCCATACCGCCGAGCGAGGATCGAGGAGCCCCGCCGAAGCCATTGTCGAGCAATGGGCGTCCGCCGAGGTTCGAGTCTTCGGCGTTGAGGAAGCCCGCCTCCTTCTCCGCCTTCTCGCGCAGTTTCTTGGTCTTGGCTCGGCGGTTCTGAAACTGTAGTGGACGCAGAGAAGGGTGAGAAGGTCAGCGAATGCTCTCCTCCCAGTCGTCGCGCGCAAGGCGAATTATCGCAAAGCGGCAACTCACCCAGACCTGCACCTCTCGCGGCGTCATGTCGAGTTGCTCTGACAGCGCCTTCCTTAAAGTCACGTCGGGCTTGGGATTGTGCTCAAAGTGGTACTCGAGGATCTTGAGCTGGTTGGGCGACGTCCTGCGACGGTGCTTGATCCTGGCGAAGGGAGAAGCGCGTGAGCTCGGAACCGGGGGGTTAAAGGGGAAGCTGAGGCGCAGAAACTCACCGGAAGGGATCGTAGAAGGTCTGGGTGAAATCTGCACTGTTGTCGCCATCGCCTCCCGAGCCCGAGTTCTGTCCGTCCTCATTGCTCTGCACGAGCGAACCTCGAGACTGGCGCGAACCGTCGCTTGCGGCGCTCGGCGATGGCTGCTGCACGCCGTAGGTCCCTGCGGGCTGCACCTGGAAGGCGAGCATGTTGGGCTGATTTGAGAGCTCTCCCAAGCCCGCCCGAGCGTTGTGGTGCGCCGGGTTCGACTCGGAGGCATCCGAGGCGTCCGACTGCGACGAGTGACGAGAGAAAGCGGGTGGAGGAAGGGGTAGGAGGTGAGGCGAAGCATGTAGCGAGTTGCCTTGTAATCTTGTTGGTGACATGTCGTAGTCTGCAGCAGTTCAACCTGGTCAGCTCGTGCTCGAAGCCGTTCCCGAGGCGAACCGCTCGCTGTTGACAGGGCCGCGCCGTCGGTCGCTGCTACCTCGTCTGCCGTTTCATCTCGGTGCAAGGGCACTCACGTTGGCTGGGGGACACCTGGTTCATCCCTGGTTGTAGCGAAGCTGCGCTGGAGCGAGCGGCGTCGACGGAGATGGCTCAGAGAGGACGGGCGCCGTCGATAAAGGGAGCGAAGCGAAGTGGGGAGTGGGAGGGGAGGAAAGGCAGCTGCGTGAGGCTGAGGCTGAAGGGCTGAGGGCTGCTGGCGGGGGTGCAGTAGCGTGTAAAACTGTCGATGTACAGCCAGTCAAAGCGAGCCTTGAGGTGCAGAATCACAAGAACGATGGCTTTCGATGCGACCGGAAGGTGGAGCTTGCGGCCGTGGGAGGTCGGAGATCGAGCCAAGAAAGGCGGGCGCTGAGGCTGTTAAGCTACAGGCAGGCAGGCGAGCGGGCGCCAAAAATGCTGCAGACGATGCGATGTGGTCGGAGCAAGAAGGATCTGACAGGCTGTCCCAGAGCAAGTGAGGCGAGAGCGAAGGCGGGGGCGGTCGGCGATTCGGTCGAGACCTTTGCTCGCTCTGCCCGCCCTGTCGAGTCGAGGCCACACCTGGAGCACACCCTGCAGCTCACAACCTAGACTCGTGCGAGTTCCTTCAACATGGTTTTCATGTAGTGCAATAACCCTTGCTCGCTCCAGTGCCAGCGCCGTAGACTGAAAGCCAGCGCCGAGCCAACTGCCTCGCCTACTTTTATATCCCGCCTAGTTAAGCTACCAATCGAGCATCCACGCGAGAGCTTACTCGGCGGTAGGGCAAGCCCGAAGGTGGCTCTCGAAACGTACCTTGCAAAAGGAAGTTGCTCGCCAGCTTCACCGGGCGACCGCTCCTGCACCGAGAACCTGCAGCCGACGCTCTCCGTCCCGTCCCAGGAGGTTCTCACTGCTGGCGGAACGTTCGAAACCCAAGGGTGCAAGGACATCTTCCCTCCTCGCTTCCGTGTCTCCGGAGCCTTCCCTCAAATCCTTTCGCCCGCCTTTTTTTTCGAGGCAGTCGGCGCACCGAGCGCTGAACGGGTGGCTGAAGCCGACTGTTTCGCGTTGCCAGGGAGCGAGATCGGTATGTCGAAGTCAGGTGGATGGTCGTCACCTTCCGAGCGAGGTTGCACAGTCGACGATCTCGAGTTTTCACGACCTGCTCGGCGCTCGCGAAGGAAGGAGGTGGGTCGAGCGGCCTACGGCTCCTTCGCAGATGTGCGACGACAGAAGGGGACACCATGCGGTGCAGAAAACACAGCTGACGTGGTGCAGCGTCCATGCACCTGCTCTTGAGGATCTGGGAGCCTCGTAGAACTGCGCCGAGCAGGTCCCGAACGGCGATTGGCCTTTTGCCACACCCTTCGCCTGGAGTCGGAGGGCACAATCGGGCTTGTCACATATCACAAATTAGCGGAAGAGTCCTGGTCAACTCTCCCGGTCCCCCTTTGTTTCCCCATCTGCTTTCTTGACTGTCGACGAAGAAATTGCTCCACCGCCGAGAAGCGGGCTGGACGGGTCTGCAGGCGGGCTGGGAGGGCGTGAATGCTCGGCAGCTGTACAGCGCGACTTTCTCTTTCTCCAGCTCGAGTTCAGGCTTCGCTTGCGCTGGCAGCACCGCGTGTTCATCTCCCGCCTCTCGACGAGCTTTCGGCGATGGCTTTCGTCTCGCCTGCCTCCTGCAGCGAGACCACTAGCACACAGCTGCGCTCAACTTCTGTACACCTACCACCCTACAGCCGCACCACGCCCAAACGGCCACAGGACGATCTGCAACCTACGAACCCACCCAGCTGCCCATCTCGACCGAGCTGCTGGGCCAGGCCTTAGCCGCTCGCTTCCTTAACGCCGGAGGTCAACTTTGTGTTGAGCGTGAAGAGTGGGTTCGAACGTGCAGCGGTAGGAGTGGGTCGAGTAGGAGAAGATGTACGTGTGTGGTGGGTGAGGCAATGGTCGAAGAGCGAGAGAGGCGGGAGAGGAGGGAAAGGTTCGGCGATGCTCTCGCGTGAGCTTGCTGCTTGCCTGTCCGCGCCCGTCGAGTGAGGGGGGGAAACGAGCCTTTTTCGCTCGGATCTTCACAGCTCTGCCGCCTACTCTTCTCAGCTCTCTTCTCTTCCTCCCCGCTCTCGAGCCGCTCGCGAAGTCGTCTCTCGTTCGGCCAAGTCTACAACGAGGCAAGCTTGTTTCCAGCTGCAGCTTGAGTGCAGGTGATAAGAAAGTTCTAGAAGAGTGTGATGTCTATGTTTGCTCAGTCCGAGGTGTGAGAAAGCGGGAGCCAAGTTGGAGGGAAGGAAGCCGACGCCCTATCGACGAGGGAAGAGTGAGCTCGTTACTGCGATACAATCGAACGAAGTACTCACTTCAGTACAAGCGTCGATCCCTGTATAGCTGCTGCGGTGTACGAGCAGGACGAGGCTGCGGAGGGAGGTCTCAGCCAAGCTCATCGCCGAGCAGTACGCTCGATTTGTAGCAACTCACCGCATCAGAATTGTCGGCCCACTCTTGTTGCTGCTTAGCTGCTAGCTCCCGAACAATCGCATGCGCTCTCACTTTCCCCATACTAGCTTCCCAGTCGAGGATCATTAGCTGTTGAGATGTCCGAGGCGGGTCCGAGAGGGCCTGCTTGAGAGTTGCGAGCCAATTGTTGTTGATGGGCACGTCGGCGAAGGGTACAGGGTCGTTGCCGGTCTCGACGGCAAAGTTGGAAGTGACTGAGTATGCGAAGGAAGGTCAGCTCTCGAACGCTTCGGCTGAGCCGAGCGAAACGGCTCACAGATGTAGCACGCCTTGCCCGTGCGGACATGGCGAGCCGTGAACTGACAAGCGCCAAACGTGTAGCCCTTCTGATACTCGGGGTGAGCTTTCAGATCCCGATTCTTGGCCGTCTCGAACCCTTGCTCCAACTCGGCGCGAGCGCGCGGGTCGTTGCTCCTCGCGATGGCCTCCTCAAATGACACTACCCCAGCGTCCATAAATCGGAATCGCTTGTTGACGTCGGTAGGCTCGGGGTCATAGAGAAAGCCCGAGCGCAAAAAGTGGGTGTTGAGGAGGTCGGGATTTCGACCGAGGCGGAAGGCGGAGCGGAAGGCGACTCCCACGAGGTAGTTGAGGAAGTAGGTTGCTCGGTACGTATCGAGATCCCGAAGCATGTTGGTCGTCTCGGGACCCTTGAGACTGTGCTCTTCGATATGCTGAGCTCGCGCTTGAAGGGTCCGGCAAGGGCCCTTGTGCTGAGGCCAGTCTTGCACCTGTGGGTGAAGTGGCGCGTGAGTCCTAACATTCTGCCCCCAGGACTTCGACGAGATCTACCTGGCACTCCTTCGAACAGCTGTGTGAAGAGCGAGACGATGAGGTCACGTCCTCAGTCGCGAGCAAAGAAATGCGACTCAGTAGAAGCTCGTCTTGCAGCGACTGCAGAGCAGCTGGGCACCCTTCTCCAGGTCCTTCTGGCATGTCGAGCACCGGTCAACGACTTGGGAGTCGAATCTCGAATCCGTCATGGTTGAGCTGAGAGAGGCGCGAGAGAAAGGCTGGAGGTAACGGGCTGATGTGGTGTAGTCGATTGGAAGCTGTAGGCGCTGTCCTATGCTCCCTTGCAGCTGGCGGTAAGGTCGAGGAGCGAGACGAGCGAGGCTGAGGATGGACAGCAAGAAACGAAGCGAGCTTTCGAGTTGTTCTCGTTGCTACATCAGAGTGGTTCAATAAGCACAAAACTTGCTCAATGGTGTACCTATCGCCTGTTTGAATTCCCTGTAGCTCGCAGACGCCAGGAGAGGTCCGGCTCGGCGATGCCCCTGAGGCGTTCAGGAAGAGCGTTTGTGGAAGCCCGACGCTCTCCCGCGGCTCTCAGCTCCTGCATCCGAGCGATGAGAATGAAGTCGACTCGCGAGCACCTCGTCAACCTAACGAGACGGCGACCAAGCGAAAGTAAAGCGAGGTGTTCGGCGCTCGGGGCTCGGCGAAAGGCTTGCTTGACGTCCAGCTCCAGCGGCGCTCCCGCCAGCGCCTAGAGTCGTGTCCACGCCAAGAAATCTCTACATGTACGAGGCTGCGTTCCATGAAAACTACACGCGCCATCACGAACCACGCCGAGCGGTGAGGAGCTGACGTCGCGAAAGCTCGGTGCCCTACTACCCGCTTTTGTGGGCTGCTTCACCACTGGAGACGAGCGCGAGTCAGCGTATCTACATCAGAAATAGGCCTGATTGACGCACACAGACTCGAGCAGCATGGTACGCAGGGCAGGAGTGAGTTGCTGGAGACTCAAGAAGGTCAGCGATAGCAACGACGTCGAGTCTGCGAGCTGCGATACCTGAACGATCCGTAGAGTCGCGGCGTGAGCAGCTGATTTCTGCGCTGGGTCGAACGAGTATGCTTCGAGTTGCTGCGAGGAGTGAGCGGCTCGGGCTTGGTCAGCCAATCGCCGAGTTCCTCGACTCGTCGCGAAAGCTTACGATCTCCGTCAACAGGTCAAGTCCCATGGGTGTCAATCTGGGCTTGACATCCTTGGCGATGACATTGCGGAGTTGCTCCTTCGACTCGCTCCTCACCAAGTCCATGATGGCGAGCCCTTTCTGCGTGTAGGGCTTCGGCATCTTGACGGCCTGTCTGAGCGTGGCCTCCCATGGCGCGTTGAGCTTCATCTCTGATGGGTGCATGAACTCGAACAGAGCGAGCTGCAGGCCCTGCATCCTCCCGACCGCTGCCGAGAGCGCCGAGCCCCGAGACGTGAGCCGTCAGCGAGCTGTGTCTGCACCTCGACACGACACCATGCAGACGCCTCGATGGAAAGGGAGACAGCTCACGAGGCATGTAGACCTCCCCGGTCTTGACATCACCAGCCACAATCCTCACAAAGCCCATCGCCGAGTTGCCCTTGCGCTGCGCCTCGAAGAGCGAGGCGAACTTGGGGTTGTTGGGGGTCGGCATGTCGCCCATGTTGATGTTGTCCAAGTGATTGAAGGGCGCGACGTAGGCTGTGTCGATGGTGAAGCGTTGGCGGATCGTTTCGGGGCGAGAGTCCCATGAGCATGCGAGTCCTGGTGAGGTCGTCAGGCTTGCCCACGCGGAAAGCTGAGCGCATGGCGAGAATGCAAGCTTCGTCCATGATGGCGTTCCAGTAGATATCGACCTCGCCCATCATCGCCGAGGCGGTGGGGTTGGACATGGCGGAAAGCTGATCAGCTTCCGCAAGCTTCTTCGCCGTGTTACACATCGACCGATGAGTGCGCCAGTGGGCGTGCTGACACTCGGACGAGCAGCTGTGCAGATGTGACGAGGCGGCGTTCAGCGATCAGCTCCTCGCGAGAAGCGCCAGCGTCGACTGACTAGGTAGCATGGCGACAGCCCGAGCACACCTTGACATGTAATGGTGTCCCTGGTCCGACCCCTTTGAGGCATCCATGACAGAGAGCGTAGTTGCCGTCCGTGGGCAGGCGAGCAGCGATCTCGGGGTCCATCTCAAGTTCGGGGAGGTGAACGAGGTGTAGTAGGAGTGTAGAGCGTGTGCTGAGCTTTCCTGTAATTCCTCGAGAGCTGTCGGTGGCGGTAGGCGACGAGAAGCGAAGCGAGAGCAAGATGCGGGAGGAGAGCAAGAGGCGAAACAAGCCGTCGCCCCCTTGTCCTCGGAGAGGGTGTCGGGTTGTCATTCAAGGCGAGCGAGTAATGCGGTACAGAGGGAATCTAGACGTCCTCTGAAGCCCTACTAACCCATCTGGAGCTCTCGCAGACGACTAAAGGTCGAGCTCGGCGATAGCGCTTCGCAGGCGACGAGCGAGAGCTCCGTCAGCAACGCTCGAGATGCTCCATCTCGACCTGTACCCTCGTCTTAACCATTCTCTGAGACCGTCTGCGCTCTTTCCTTGGCTCTCACTACCAAGGAAGCCTCCGAAACGAGCAAGCCCAGCCCCCGGCGCTCGGCGCTCGGCGCCCGGCGCCCGTCTTCGCAGCTCACTTTCTCCCATGTCGCTCTCTCTCAGCTAGTCTACGACGCCCATAAGTCAAGCAAAGCGTCCATAGCATAGCATGCACTCACTGAGGGAGTCCAGCTCCCTTCCCGTCGAACCGCCCAGCAGCTTCCTCCCTCCCTCCCTTCCTCCTCGGCGAGAGCGAGTCCAGCTCGCCCTCCTTCCTTCCTCTTACTCCCTGCTCCTCCTACTCACTATTTCATAGCTCACTTCCCTCCCGCTCCAGCTCCAGCACCTCCAGAAGCGACGACCGTGCTCGCCGTCTGAGTCGCCTGAATTGTCGCCGAGCTCGAGGGAACGGAGGAGGAGGAGGAGGTGACGATGGGAGCGTAGGGGATGACGGTGGAGTTGGCGGGGGCGTTGCAGTTGATACTTTGGGGTCGTTACGGGTGTCCACAAGGGAGCGAGAAGCAGGAGAGGAGAGGAGAGGAGAGGCGGCGAGGACAGGGTTAGCGGGGGAGAACAGCAGAGAGAGCAGAGCAGGGGTAGAAACGTACACCTTGAAGAACGTGCCCACGTACCAGCACTCAGCGCGCTTCCACATGCTTCCTCTCTTCACTCCCTGATCTCCTCCGTTGGCGTTGGCGTTGACGGGCGAGCGGGCGATGAGGGGGAGAGGAGCGGCCGTCGAGATGGTGCAGCAGAGGAGGAGGAGGAGGAGAGTGAAGAGAGTAGTGAAGGTAGTGAAGAGGCGGGTCATCGCTGCTGGCGCTGAGCGCTGAGGCGAGGGCCGAGAGCGAGTGAGGCGCTGTAAGATGAGGAGGGCGCTGAGCGAGCGAGTGAGGTGCAGCCGCCGGGGCTGGTAGGGTGTGCTGTAGCTGAGGAGAGGGGGCGACTAGCGAGTGAACAAAGGGATGAGCCGAGTCTGCCAGAGACGAGCGAGCGAGCGACGAGTGGAGGGAAGGGGAAGAGGGCAACCCATCTCGAACGACGAGCTCAAGTCGACTGATCCCCTCAATCCGCTCCTGCTGTCGAAGAGTCTAGCTGAGATGCTATACAACAAGGGATGCACTGCAATTTTCCCTTTCTATCTGACTGCTCACTGCTCCCAACTTCACCGACTGAGTTATGCCTCCTTCCCCATCGCCGAGCCCGAACCCTGTTTCGGTGTCCTCCCCCCACTCCTCCCACTCGCACTACTCTTCCTACTCACCCCTCCCGACGTACTTCCCCCATCAAGTCCCCTCCAGCTCTCCACCCCCTGCATCCCCATCCCCCCACCAGCAGCCGCACCCGCCGCCTCCTCCTCCTCCCCTCCAAAGTAGCTCAAATCCCACCTCCTACTCCACGGCACCTCCAACGAGCTCGAGCTGGAGTTCCTCGTACTCCCCTGCGTGCTCCAACTCCCTAACCCTCCCTTCTGCCGTCCCTCCGCCCCCGACCCTGGACCGAGCGGCAGGTTGAGCCGAGCAAGGGAGTTGGCCAGCGGGCCGAAGAAGGATCCTTTCCTGCTGCTGTTCGGGGGGCGGTAATCGTCTTCTGAGATGCTTGATCTCGCGGAGGAGGGGTTGGAGTGTGAGGTAGAGGCAGAGGGGGGGAAAAAGGAGAGAGAGGAGGAGGGCACGCGGGAGATGGTGAGGGTGCGTTTTTGGAGGTCGGCCGGTGGGGGGTCGAGCGGTGGGGGTGCTGATAATGGAGGGGCGGGGGAGAGGGAGAGGAGAGGGGCAGGAGAAGAGGGACCGGGAGAGGCGTAGGGATTGTGGGTGGTGGGGAGGTAATTGGCTACGGCGTCGTCTGCTGGTGCTGGCGGAAGTGCAGGGGAGTCGAGGGACCGTCCCTTGCCTTTGATATCGTGGTACCCTCCGTTTGTTGTAGCGTATCGACCATGTCCCAGCCCAGGCGACCGACTCGGCTCATCAGGCAAGTCGAACGAGTTCCTCCCTCCACTCAGCCCTCCCCCTCCCGCTCCGTTGCCCCAAATGCCCAACAAATCCGCCGTACTCGGATCCCTCCCCTCAACACCCAATTCCAACGCACTAGCACTAGCCAGCCTCCTCGCCTTGGGGCTCAAGATGATGGCCTCCTCCTTCTTGTCATCCTCGGCGCCGACCGAGTTCGAACCCCGCTGCCAAACGACCAGATTCCCATCATCCTCCCGCACTATCCTCTCGAATCCAGCGGATGCGGAAGGAAGGTGACATTGGTCTAATGGGATGTTGAGCGTTTTGCGGAGGTGGATCGAGTCGGAGGGCCAGAGGCGGTTGGAGGAGCGCAGGGCTTGTGGCTGTTGTGAGGGGGGTTCAGCTAACAGCAGTGAGAGAAAGAGAGACGTGAACGAACGGTGATGCCGTATTGTAGTGAGATGGAGGCGATGGTGTCTGTTCGGGCGAGCTGAGACGGGCGAGGGTGACGAAAGGCGCGGGGGGGAAGGGAGGGTCAGCTCTGCTCGCAGCGTACTTCGGAGCAGAGCGAGGTGTAAGCTCACCTCATGTAGGATGATCTCACGTTCTGCCCCAGCTTGAGTACTAGCCCTGGAGAGCTCATCCAAGCTCCCTCTGCTGCTGCTCGTTCCCTCTGCTCCTCCGTTGTCGGCGGGAGTGATGGTGTGAGTTGAAGAGGTGAGGCGTTGCAAGGATGGTCTAGTGACATGAGCGTCGAGGGTTGGGGTGGAAGTAGCTGATTTGCGAGAGCGTACGCCTGAGATGATTGAAGGGGAGGGAGAAGGTGGGGGGAATTGTAAGCTGTGTGGTGATGGTGGTAGTAAGGGTAAGGGGGAAGGAGGGAGGTGTAATGGATGAGAAGGGGAGGCTGCACGGGATATTGAGGTGGATGAGGATGAGGCTGAAGAGGTGAGAGGAGGAGCTGCTCCGGTTGAGCCTCGTAGCATCGCTCTGAGGCTGAGCAGCTGTAGCTCTCGGGCTGTGTGCCACCTAGTAGCGAGCTACAATCGAATGTTGAATAGTAATCTCCGTAATGGCGAGGTAAGAAACAAGTAAAGACGAGGTAGAAGGGAGAAAGGCAGCTGAGTGGTCTCGGCCTCTCCTCCCTCGCCTGCGTGTCGTCGACAAGTCGAAGCAGTGGAACCGCCCTCCCTCTTCCTCCACTACTCGTCTCTAATCATGTCGCAAGGCCAACAGATTCCTTCAGCTACTCGCTTGGGTCCAGGAGGGGACATCGCTCCGTATGTACTACTTCACACCCTCACTCTGCTACAGCTACTCTCCCGCTAACCTACGCGCCTTTTCTACTCGCTCAACAGCACCCCTCAGAGTCAGCTCTCTTAGTCTCTTTGCATCTCTCCTCTCCCCTCTAAGCTGACTTCTGTACTCCTACTACAGACACCCCTGCCGCTCACCTCTCCCACTCGGCCATGTCGTACGTCTTGTCTGGTGCAATCCCCAGCGAAAAGTCGCGCCTCAGCTGACCCTCTCTCCAATCTACTCGCCACCTCTCTTGCTGCTCTTACTGCTGCTCTCCTGCTACATGTACACCTTATCAATCTCCACCCGTACTACAACAGCCGCCCTCAAGTGCCCTCGACCCTCTCAGAGGAGCAAGAGGAGGAGGACTTGCCCACCATCTCGACCCAGGGCGCTCAAGGCCTCGCCGGCCTCGCTTCCAACCCTGCCTTCGGTCAGTGATACCACAGCAGCGTATCCTATGATCCTACAGCTGACCCTCTTTGCTTCCCCTCACCGCTCATCGCTTCCCATCCTCCCACTTGCCATCTCCACGTTGCTTCGTGATCGCTCGTAACCCGCCCCCACCCCACCACTTTCGACCCGACCCACATCTCTCATCTCACTTCTCGCCCGCCTATCGCCCTACAACTATTCACCACAACAGCCTCCCTGATCGAAGGACGTCTCTCCAACCTCGTCGGCCGCTCCTCAGGCTACATTGAATCCCTCCCCGCCCCCGTCCGCCGCCGCATCACCGGCCTCAAGGGCGTGCAAGCCTCGCACCAAAAGATCGAGGCCGAGTTCCAAAAGGACATGTTCGAGCTCGAGAAGAAGTACGCCGAGAAGTACCGCCCCCTGTACGAGCGCCGTCGCGCGCTGATCGAGGGCAAGGTCGAGCCGAATGAGGACGAGATTGAGAAGGGCGAGCAGGCCGAGGAGGAGGAGAGTGATGATGAGGATGACTTTGGCGAGGAGGACGACGAGGGCAACGTCAAGGAGAAGAGTCACCTCCCTGCCCCGACCGAGGAGGAGCTCGCTGCTGCCCCCAAGGGAATCCCCGAGTTCTGGCTCACGGCGCTCAAGAACCACCTTGGCCTCTCGGAGCTCATCACCGAGCGCGACGAGGAGGCGCTCAAGTACCTCATCGACGTCCGCCTCGAGTACCCTGCCGAGAAGCCCGGGTTCACTCTCATCTTCGAGTTTGAGCAAGGGGCCAAGGCCTTCTTTGCCAACGAGAAGTTGGAGAAGACCTACTTCTACCAGGACGAGGTTGGATACGAGGGCGACTTTGTGTACGACCACGCCGTCGGCACCAAGATCGATTGGGTCGAGGGCAAGGACCTCACCGTCAAGATTGAGACCAAGAAGCAGCGCAACAAGAGTGAGTAGCTCCTTCTCTCCTTCTCTGCCTCTCGCTGACGCTCGCCTACTCCAACAGACACCAACCAGACCCGCGTGGTCAAGAAGGTCGTCCAAACCGACTCGTTCTTCAACTTCTTCACCCCTCCCCAAATCCCCGAGAACGACGACGAGGAGCTCGACGACGATATCGACGAGAAGCTCGAGCTCGACTACCAGATTGGCGAGGACCTCAAGGAGCGCGTACGTTTTTCTCCCGTCTCCTCCTCCTCCCTCCCTCTCTCTCGCTCCCCGCTGACCTTGCTTCTCGGCGGCCTGAATCGAAAACAGGTGATCCCCAAGGCCATCTCCTTCTTCGATGGCTCGATCAACCGCCAGCAGCCCGATTTCGATTCCGACGAGTTTGACGAGGATGAGGATGAGGATGAGGACGATGATGATGAGGAGGATTCGGACGATGAGGATGGACCGAGGACGGGAAGGAAGGCGCCTGCCCCACCTTCGGGCAACACGCCTGCTAGTCACCAGGATCCCCAGGAGTGAGTGGTTTTCGAGCTGTTCTCGAGGGGGATTTAAGACCGAATCGAGAGCTGACCCCCGCCGCTCCTTCCTCTCTTCTCTCTCCCTCGTCACCCTCCTCTCGCTCGATCTCAACAACTCCACCCTCATCTCACTCCCTCGACCAAAGATGCAAGCAGCAGTGATCCTTGGGCAGTAGGCAGGTATAGGACTCGGGAATTCATGACCGTCTGTGACACTTTCGCATTATCTCGGCGCTCGAGCAAGACGGCGAGCCAGCGACGAGGGCGATGAGAGGCCCAAGAGAGGAGTAGAGAGTCGACACGACATACCGACGCCTCTATTGTCCTCTCGGAATGCGGCTCCTCGCCGAGGCCGTCGTTCGCCCACCTTCAGTCGACCGAAGCTTAGTCGACCGAGTCTCGACCGCCGACTCGGAGAGGTCGCTGCGCTCGCCCTGCTCTCGCTGCTACAGATCCAGCACGGCCCACTCTCCGTTACATCTATCCAACAGCAAGCCACGCTCGTCTCATTGCCTTCGGATCCTGTTGAAACTCGGACTCGTGTCGGTCGCCGAGGTCATTCACCGCACAGTTGATGGGGTTGCCAGAGCCATTGCGCCGAGTGTACCTTGGTACATCCTCTTGATGAGCCGTTGCCCTTCATGGACCCTCCCCCTTTCCCACATGCGAGTCTTTCGCACGAGGAGCAAAAGACTGATGCCAAGCTAAACCTCATCTAGACGAGAATATGTACGACTTGGGTCGAATGTGATTTGAAGGCAAGACAAGCCGTTGCCGCTCTTCTCGGTGATGTCTCGGCCCTCGAAAACGAGGAAAGAGAGGTGCTGTAAAGCTGTACAGAGACGGGAGGGAGCGTACGACGGGAAAGCAGGAATGCTCTGATCTGCACTTGGAGGCTCTCGGAGGTCCTGCGTAAGTGGAGTTGCGAGCAAGCGATCATGAATGAGTCTCAGGCAGGCGCGTCGGTCAGGCTTTGACGCGCGAACTCTGCACGACAACAGATCAAAGGGCTATAAGCGAGCAAGACGATGTAGAGTGAAGTACTACATAAACAGTGTAGACGCGCCGGAGCTCTGACAAGGCTTTGCGAAGCAGCCCTCGGCGCTGAGCTCGAACGAGGGTTCCCCAGTGGCACTCTCGCATGCGTCCCAAGCTGCGCTTTCCTTCCTCCTACCAACACCTCGTCTCATCTTACGTCTTACGCCTCGTCTCGCTGAAAAGGGTCGTCTCTGCTCGACTTTACCACCACTTTAGCTCAGGAGGCGCACGGACTGCTTCGCTCGCTCTTCGCTCAGACGCTTCCTCCGCCTCTCATTCCGGCTACATCTCTCTTCACGACCTACAACTCGACGTCCACACGACAAGCACATTTACGACACTCCTTCACGATCCACATCTCCGCTGTAGGCCAACAGGCCTCGCCTGCGCTCCCTCCTCCCCAGTCGAAGCTCCCGCCGGCAAAAGCGCGTCTCTCTCCAACAATGGCGCTGCCTGTACCTCTCCCCACGGCACCCTCCTTCCCTCTCTCATCAGCAGCTCTCATCAGCTGGCAACGCTTCGCCGCCAAAGGAGGAATAGGTCGAGCGGTCGGCTCGCAGGACCAGGAAGCGCTGAGGCCGGAGGATTTGATGTTCCTCGAGGGCGACGAGATTATTGTGCTCATGGATCTGGGGAGCGATAATATGTACTTGGTGAGCTCTCTTAGCTGCAGCAGCGCCCTGTCGAGGTGCAGCGACCTCGCCAGAGCTGACCGTCCCTCCGCGCGCGTTTGTTGTTGCTCCGCTATCTGTAGGGCCTTTGCGAGGATGTCGTGGGATGCTTCTTTGCCGACTCGGTCACCTTCACCACCAAGCTTAAGCGGCCAGTCCTCTCCTCGCGCCTATCCTCACCGACGATCTCACCGCCGGCGCAACCCCAGCCGAGCGCGCATTCCTCGCACTCCGAGCTTGAGGCTGGCGCGACCTCGGCCAGGAAGGAAGTAGAGAAGCACAGGACGGACTTGGAAGTTCTTGCGGACGAGATGGACCTCGGAGGCGTCGAAGATGCTCGTGCTCGGCGGAGGAGGACCAATGTCGCGGGCTTGGGCTTGGGAATTGAGAACGCTGGACGAGTACAGGGTCCGGCAAAAGCGTACTGGGGCCAAGGTGAGTGATGCATGGCACTTCAGCGCCCGACAACGAGGCTGACCTTCTGCGCCTAACGTAGACGCTACTCTGCCGCCCGTCGCCGAGCTCCCTGGCGCCTTCCTCCCATTTCCCCACTCTCCTTCGACCGCTTCTGTCGCAACCCCATCTCTCGTTACCTCACCATCCTCCGACTTTGATGGCTCGGGCTCCAGCAACGGCCACGACGCCGTCACTCCTCCTCTTCCTACATGGTCGCCTTCAGTGGCGATTCGCGGCCAGTCGCCCGCTCGGCACCTCGCCTTCCAATCACCACACTCTTCCGACGAGCCAACCGACAAGTACCCCATCATCGAGAACTTCCCCTTCCCCGCTCCTCGTAGCTACACGCCCACCGTCGGCAACCCTCTCGGCGGTCCCCCACCTCAAACATCACAACGTCCTCCATTACCTCCGACGCCGCCACCGGCCATCGCTCTTCCACCGCAAGCTCTACGGAGCCAGTTCTCCGACGCCAGCCTCGCTACTACCGCGAGTCAGTACAAGGTCTCGGACGGACCGAGTATCGACGACATGCCCAACCTTCCCTCGGCCTTCTCTTCACCCTCTTCGCACCACCCATCATTCATTCGGCTACCAAAGACGTCGGACGCGAGCTGGAGGAGCGATACGAGCGACGGCAGCGGACCCAACACGCCCGGCGGCGAGGACCACACGCTCGCCTTCATCTTCGACTCGTACCGATATTCGATGGCCTCCGTAGCCACCTCGACTGGCAACCGAACCGGCAATGTCACGCCAGAGAGCGGACCGACGAACGCCAAGCTCAGCGATGGGGAGACGGCGAGGGACGAGCAGGAGGTGTTGGAGGAGTTCGAGTCGCCGGTGCGCACCAGGCTCGCTCCTACCGCCGTGCAGCCTTCGCCGTTCCGTTTTGGCGCTGCTAGCGACTTGAGGGTCCGGATGGAGGCGATGAACTCGCGAGGCTTCGAAGGAGACAAGGAGGCTGAGCTCGAGGTGCCCGCTCCGCCGAGATCATCTACCGACTCGTTCGACATGGCCAACATCCCTCGCCTTTCCACCATCTTCCCTCGTTCCTCGACTATCGACTCTCTCGCGTCCATCCGCTCCAGCCACAGCACCCTCTCTAGCTCACCCCCTTCGGAGACCACCCACCTCGACGATGCCGCCGACGAGCTCGATGCCGCTCGCCGTCTCTTCGACCGACACTTCAAAGTCGAAGCCGACCCTTCGTCCACACCTCGCTCCAGCAACGTCGCCCCTCCTCCAGCTTCTTCCGCCCTTCCCGACTCCCCAACTCGCACTCGCGCACCAAACGCTCGCCGCAAGTCCATCAAGGGCCTCGTCATCGGCGCACCTGTCATCGGCTCCGTTCCCGGAGCTCCGATGTGGCGGGCGGCCTCCCACTCGCCCGTACAAACGAGCAGCCCTCGCGACGTCTTCGGCGCCGCCAGCTCTCCCCTCACTCCCTCTTCCACCACCTCCTACGTCTCCTCGCCCATCTCGACACTCTACTCTCCAGCGAGTCCTCCCTCCCTCACCGTACAGGGCGCTACTCCAGCGGCTCCCAGCCGCCGCCTCGAATACAGCGGGCCCTCGGCGACCTACTACGACGATCCGAACGCGCCTCAGCTCCGAGGCAACCGACGACCGAAACTCACCATTCCTTCGGCCGACGGTGAGCCCGCCCAGTATGCTCTACACCCTCCCTCCACCTCCTCCTCGTCCGCCCTCGCCAGCGGCGCTTCGGCATCAACGCCGACAAGCCCAGCCTTCACCGTCAACAGCAACAGCAGCAGTCCTTCAGCAAGCTCGTTTGCCGACGAGTGGCGCACGACTGCGAGGGAGCGCGAGAGGTCGAACAACAGCCTGCTGAGGGAGACCTCGCAACCCTCGAACAAGCTTCGCAAGCCCAACCTTCGCGTCAAGACTCCGCAGCAACAGCAAACCCTCGCTCAGTCGCCGGCGCAGATGCTCAACATCAGCTCGCCGACCTCGGTCGATATGGCACCCTCCCACTCGACCACCTCCCTCGCTTCCCTCGCCAGCCGCGACGTCTTCTCCTCGCCGACGCCTCCTCCCATCCCTTCCCAACAGCCTCCCTCTCCTCGCCGCCTCAACCACAAGTCGTCTAAGGGCCTCTTCACGCGCAAACTCTCCGGTCGAGCCGAGGGCGCCACTCAGTCCAACGGCGCCTTCCCAGCCACGAAGGGCATCTCGAGCAAGGACTTCGAGGACGAGACGGTCAAGCTCGGCCGAGGAGTCGAGTTCGAGATGGTCAAGCCTCTTCGCGACATCCTGCAACCTGGCGGAGAAGGGCAGGAGGGCGAGGAGAACGATCGGGTCGAGGAGCTGAGATCGCCGAGCACTCCTCTCGGCCGACCCTCCATGGCCGCCTCGAGCAGGAGCTACGACGACTCGGGATCCTCGGAGAGCGGTCACGGTGTCAACTCCCTTCATACGCCGGCGAGCGCCTACTCGACGCACGTCAACGGCGCAGGACGACCTCTCTCGATGGCGCTCGACGAGCAGTCGATCGAGAACCACCGGGCGAAGGAGCTGAGGTGGATCAAGGCGCTGGGCAGCATGAGCCCGAGTGTGATGAGGAAGAGCAAGAAGATGAGGACTTTGGTGCATGCTGGCATCCCAGCGAGTGTCCGAGGCAGGGTATGGTGCTCGCTCGCCGGGACCGAGGACGTTCGCATCGAGGGCTACTTCTCGGTAAGTGTTCAGCGTGCTTCCTCATTCGACCTCTACTGACTCGCCGACTCTTTCGCAGACTCTCTGCAAGATGGACCAGCACCTCCCCGTTTTCGACCAGATCGAAGCCGACCTCGCCAAAACGCTTCAGAACCACCCTCAATTCGCCCCCGAGTCTGCTGGGCGGGAAGAGCTCTGCTTGGTGCTGAAGGTGAGCCCTTTCCTCGCCGACAAGCGAGCGAGCGAGCGCTGACTTCTTCCTCGCTGGCAGGCTTTCGCGCGCTACAATCAAGACCTCGGCTACTCGCCCGCGATGGGCTTCGTCGGTGGCCTCATACTCTCGCAAGTCGGAGACGGGGAGCTCGCTTTCTGGACCCTCGTCTCGCTCGTCAAGAACTGGGACATGAAGCAGTTCTTCCCTGCCGGGCGCGAGGAGCTTCGCATCGCGACTCTCGCTTTCGGCTTTGTGCTCGAGTCGGCCGAGCCCAAGCTCGCCAAGCGCTTCGTGAGCTCCTCTTACACGCCCATCAATTCGCGCCGACCGAACTGACCTCTTCTTTCACTCACAGCTCCAGTTCGGCATCGACCCCTCCATGTTCCTCACCCGCTGGCTCTCCTCCCTCTTCTGCGACACTCTCCCCTGGGCTTCCGCCTTCCGCATCACCGACCTCATCCTCTTCGACTCTACCTACCGTCTCCGGGTCGCCCTCGCCATCCTCGAGCTCTCGCACCTCGACGATCCCACCCTCTTCCCCACTCGCGAGTCGATCCTCCACTGGCTCCACAACCTCCCACCACCCTCCTTCGCACCAGCACTCCTCCTACCGACCGTGCACACCATCAAGCTGAGGGAGGACAAGGTCAAGAAGGCTTACAGCAAGGCCGAGAAGACCATTCGCAAGGCAACGGCCAAGCAGTAGAGCTAGAAGCAGTTCACCCCCATTTTGTTTTGTTTAGATGCATAATTCCCTCCATAGCAGTACCCACTAGCCCTAGCTATATACACTCCAGCTAACTTGATACCTTTCACCACCTCTGGTGGCCCGGTCGCAAGTCTCGGCGAAGTCTCTCGCGAGCTCAGCGTCGAACAAGAGTGGCTATGCGAGCGGAGAAAGCTTCTATTGCTCTGCTACAGGTCTATGGACTCGATGCGAACCTTGCCCTAGCACTCGCATCCTCCTTGGCCGTCCTCGCCAGCTCGTCCCATCCGTCAATCGCCTCCTTCGCGCTCGTCCTAATGAAGTGACCCTGCACAGCAGCCATGCTGACCCGCATATCATCCTTCACGCCCTGCTCCACCTTCTCCCTCAGCGCCTTGCCCAACGTCTCCAACTCCTCAGCGCCGAGCGCCTCCTCCCCATCTCCTCCGTAGAATCGACGGAACAGCTCCGAGACTTGATGCGGTGTGGCGTCGTCGATGAGCTCCTTGAGATCTACTCGTCCCGGTCGGATAAGGGCAGGATCGAGGCGGTCGATGTGGTTGGTGGTGAGGAAGAGGATGCGCTGGGAGGTCGAGGAGGCGACGCCGTCGAGGGCGTTGAGGAGGCCCGAGAAGGTGACATTGCCCGAGAAGCTGTTGCGAGGTAACGAGAAACGTCAGTCGATGGATGAAGACGTCTGGAGATCAGGCGAAGCGCACCCAGGGTCGCCGCTCTGAGTTCGGCCCGTGAAGGCAGCGTCGATGTCCTCGAGCAAGACGATGCTCCGCTCGGGAGCGTTGGCGAGGAGATGGTTGAGCTTGTCGTCCGTGAGGCCGCGCTCGGAGAGGTTGAGAACGCAGATGTTGTACTCCAGCGAGCCGGCGAGCGCCTGGATGAACGACGACTTGCCCGATCCGGGAGGGCCGTGCAGGAGGTATCCTCGACGGTAGGGGATGCCTGCGAGTCGGAAAATCGTGAGCGAGCTGGCGCGGATTGCCTGCGAGGTCTGTTAGCGAACTCACCTCGCTCAAAGTACCAGCGCCCGCGCTTCATGAAGGCCTTGACATCGTCGACGATCCTCTCCTTGACTCCCGCATCCAGTACGACACTCTCCAGCATCCTTCTCATCCGTGGCCGTCCGAACGGCTTCCACTCGGCGCCCCATGCGGTGTAGATGACGGTTCGGCCGACTTGGGCTGCTTGAGCGAGTACTCGAGCTTCGGCGAGGAGTCCAGGGAAGAGATCTCGGTCTCGAGACAGGGTGGTGAGCATCACCGTCTCCCATGGTGTGCCAGAGTTGAGGTCGAGCATGTTGGTGGCTCGTTCACGCTTGACCTTTTCGGTGAAGGGCAAGGAGGAGGGATCAGCTCGGCGCTCATCTGCACCTCGAAGTACGGCGAGACGACTCACCTGGAACCAAGCGCTCTTGTAACGGAAGTAATGTGTACCCGGACCCGGCACCAAGCTGAACTCTGCACTCGAACTGCCATCCTGCCGCTGTTCGTACTTGGTCTCCACCGCCAACTCATGGCTCCGTATCCGCGAGGCGAGCCCTTCGATCCCTCGCAGAGGTGCAGCAGCTACTGCTGCCTGTCGCGCAGCTTGGTGGGACATCCACTGCAGGAACCAGAGGTAGGAAGGGTCCTTTGAGGATATTTCGAGAGAGACGAGCATGCGACGTTGGGCGAGGGTCGCTGCCTGGACAGCTGACCGACGGAGAAATGTGAGGCCTACGCCTACTGCCTGTCCGAAGCCGAGCGAGTCAGCTCTACACCGAGAGAGCGCTGGCCGCGAGAACGCACCATTAGTCCGAAGCCGGCGGAGAAGTAGGGACTGCAGGGGAGCAGCATTAGCTCTATAGGTAGCAGAGAACTGCTAAGAGCTCACTTTGAGTCGAGGTAGCTCCCCATCATCCCTCGTAGACCAGAGGGCTTCTCGGCTGTCGCGATGCCTTCGAGCTCTACGGGCAGCGCCGAGTCGACCGAGGTAGGTTGAGCAGGAGCAGCCGGTGCTGCTTGCGCTGGTGCTTTTGCTCCACCGAGTAAGCTCATTGTGGTTGAGGCGTCCGAAACGAGCGATTTGGCAGAGGGGAAGCTGCGAAGGCTCGCAATCGCCTCTCTTGCTGCTGCCTCATCATCGCTCGTTCTTGACTACATTCAGATGGCTCCTCCAACGCCTGCAGCTACTCTACCACAGCGTCAGGATGGCGACAACGCTACGGTCGCCGCTCACAAGCTCGTCGCTCGCTTCCTTCAGCAAGCAGGTGAGCGCTCTTCGCTTCTTTCGCCGCTCCCATCGGCTGACGCTTCTCCTCCACAGGCTACAAGGACACCCTGGCCAGCTTTCAACGAGAGAGTGGTGTCGAACACCCCGAGCTCAGCCTCAATGACGCCAGCCTTACCTCGAATCAACCCGACCTGCGCGACATTGTCGAGTCCTGGATCTCAAGTCGGATAGCATCACTATCTATCGCGCCAGCACCGCTGGAAGCTGAGCTGCTTGACCTGGAGTTGTCTGCTGCCATTCCCGAGAAGGTGAGCTCGCGAGGTGGGGCCTCTCCGCTGAGCAGAGCTGAGCGTCGTCCTACAGGTCACCACTGCTATTCGGGACGGCACAAATGTACTCAGTGTCAAGCCAGGAGTCTTCCCGAAGCGCACTTGGAACTCTGCTGAGCTTCGGTTCAAGAGGTAGGCCCTTCGCCCTTCGCAAGGCTTCGCATCCGCTGACCCTTCAGCCTTCACAGCGAGTCGATTCCCTGTTTCATCACCGCCTCCGTCGACCGTACACTCAAGATCTACCGCTCGGACAACTACGAGCTCCTCGACACCCACTCCCTACCTTCTCCCGTCCTCTCCTTCGCTGCCCATCCCCGACACCCTCGCTTCGTCTGCGCCGCCACCATGGAAGGAACAGTGGTGGTGGTCGACCTCGTCACTCGAGAACGTGTGCACGAGATGCGGGATCACCTCAAGTACATCGTCTCGGCCATCTGGAGTGAGTCGCGCTTGCTTTCGCTCGCTTGCTCTTCGCCGAGCTTATTCGTCCTTCCCGTGCGCAGGTCCAGATGGACGCTGGATCGCCACTCTCGGCTACGACAAGCAGATCGTTGTCTACGAGGTTATCGAGAAGGCCGTTGATCTCTCCGATGCGCCTGCGCTGCTCGACGACGAGGAGCCCGACGAGCTCGCTACCTCCCCCACCATCTCCATCGTCCAGCGCCGCATCATCAAGACTCGCACCAACCCCGAAGCGGCGGTCTTCCTCCCCAAGTCGGATTACCTCGTCTACTCGGCGCGAGACGACAACATCTTGCACGAGACTCGATTGCCGGGCAAGACGGCGGGTGATGACGATTGGGCGCTTTCGGGCTTCAACCTCAACGAGAACAATGATGATTGGATCTCTTTCTCAGTGTGAGTCGACACCCTCACGGCTGTCGCCCGGTACATCCTCGCCCTTCAATGCTGACCGCGTTCTCCTCCCTCGCAGCCTCTTCATCACCATC
Source organism: Leucosporidium creatinivorum (assembly GCA_001600635.1). Taxonomy (NCBI): domain Eukaryota; kingdom Fungi; phylum Basidiomycota; class Microbotryomycetes; order Leucosporidiales; family Leucosporidiaceae; genus Leucosporidium; species Leucosporidium creatinivorum. The sequence goes on along the minus strand of BCKL01000004.1, from coordinate 712,180 downwards.
CACCCTCATCTCCCCATCCTCGCCCTCCAAACCTCCACCGAAAACTCCCGCATCCTCCTCTACCCCTTCCACTCCAACCTCCGTCTCTCGACCCTGCACACCTCGGCCGCTCAATCCGACTTCTTCACTCCCCGGCACTCGTGGCTACCAGACGGCACGGGCATCCTTGTCAACTCGGAAGATGGAGTCCTGCGTCTCGTCGATCTGAGGGATAGTGTGCGAGCAAAGATTGGGGCGCATGGAGTCGCGGCGCCGATTGAGGAGGAGGAGGATGGGGTCTCAGCGGAGGTGAGGACCGAGAGGGCGAGGATGAGGAGGGAGCAGGATCGCGGGAGCTCGGTGGTGAAGGATGTGGTGTGTCTGGAGAGGAACGGAAAGGTGGCGTTCGTGTCCTGTGGCTTTGATAAGACCGTAAAGGTGATTGAGCTGGCGTAATGTCAATCGACGTTCAAAGCTCTCCAGATGTCGGTCGAGTGCGAGGTTCAGAGAGTGATATTGAGTCGCTGTCAGGGCAAAGCGCTGCTGTAGGAGAGCAGAAGCCATGTCGAGGCGATCGAAGCAGCCCTTTTCCATTCGCCGCCTCGCTCGGTCGAGCCGCAAGAAGGTCGATAAATACTGCTGTACATCAATAGCTACCTCCGTCGCATCATCCATCGTCATCATCATCATATCGCATAGCTGCTCATCCACCCTGAGCTCAGAGGTTCAGGATGCGGACCTGCTTCCTCGCCGCTCGAATCTCCCGCTCAGTCGCGGCGCTGCTGCCCTGCTTCCACCTCTGCAGAATAGCCTTGGTCGCCTTCGATGCCCAGCTGTTGGCCATGCGAGGATCCTCGACTACGGTTCCCTCTCTGTGTAGGGGTGGACGGGGTCAGCGGCAGATCGAGCGAGTCGAGCGCGACGAGTCGACCTACGGAGGAGTGCGAAGGAGGAAGCGGTTCTGGCTGTCGGCGTTGAAGGAGCGAGAATCAACCTCCTCCTGCGATGGCATGTAGTGCTCCTCGCAGATGACGGCTCCGCGACCCTTTGACTGAACCGCGTTGGGGTCGTCAACGGCGCCGAGCTTGGTGTGGCAGTCGGCGAGATCACGCTGGACGAAGTCTGTGGGAACAAGCAAGTCAGAAGAGGAAAGGCATCAAGTACACCAGTACTGACGAGCAATGGCTAACGGCTCGGTAGGAAGACGAGTAGACGAGTACGTTCCGCCCTCCTGGATGACCATGCCTTGCGAGTTCTTAATCTCGTCGGTGACCGATTCGGGACGCTCGGCAGAAGAGGAGACCTTGCACGAGTGAGGACCATCGAACTTGACGAACCCAGTCGTGTAGGCGGTGTGAAGGAGGGTCTGCGAACGAGGAGGGTGAGCTTTCCTGCCCGTCTGGCGAGCGAGTTGGTGAGCAATGAACCTTCTCGGGCGAGTTGCCATGCTTGATCGCATCCCTCATGGTCTGAGTCCCGAGTACACTCTGACCCTTGGCGAGCTCGCGAACGCCGAGGTTGCGGTACTTGAGCTGAGGGATCGGGATGCATGCAGCGTCGGCGGTCGCTGGCCGAGCGAGGAGGTCGTGAAGAGGATAGCGCCATGGAGAAGTGCCCTCGGGGATGTCGGAGCTCAAAGGAGGACGGGCGCCGTCTTGGTAAGGCGAGTTGCTGCCGTAGAGGGGCGCCGTCATGTAGAGGAACCTGCGAGGAGGTGAGGTTAGTTACGGGGAGCCTCTGGCAACAGGTCATAGACAGCTCACTCGTCAATATCGATATGAACCAGCCAGTTGGTCGACTTGGAGTAGCGCGCCGAGCAGTGGTCGATGAAGTCTTGATGGAAGTGGGTGGCGCTCTTCGAGTCTGCCACGGAGGAAGTCAGCTCGGTAGAGGAATATGGCAGGAGCTCAACTCACCCTTGAACTTCATGTAGTTGACGTCGACAACGCCCGCCTCTATCCACCGCTCCAGTCCAGCGATCCGGTCGCCGTAGATGAGACCGTCTGAGGGCCAACAGGACGGTAAGCGGATACTGTAGCTCAGACAAGAGCCTGGGCATACCAGAGTCGAGACCAGTCCCTGAAGCGCGGGCAACATTCGCCTTGATCTCTTCGGCGGTTGGACCGAGCTCGCCCTTGCCTTCGGCTTGCATGCGGTCGGCCAATCCGTCGACTTCAGCAGCTGTGATAGTCCAACGTCAGGTCTGAGCTTCGACCAAAAAAGGAAGGCAGCTCACCTCCTACGGCGGCGCCGGCGGAAGTGTCGTAGAGGATGAATTTGTCAACGCCGAGCAGGCGGTGGTAGAGCAGCCACTCAGGAAGGAAGCGGCTCTCTCCAGGGATGAGAGCACAAACGGTGAGGTTGTGCGTTGGTGATGAACTGAGGTCGACGGCTTTGCGACCCGGGTTGGCTTGGAAAGTCTCCTCATCGTCTCCGGACTTGCCGTCGCGACTGAGGTCGAAGTTGGCGTAGCGAGCGGCGAGCGGGTGGCTAAGCTGAGGCGCTACGGGTTCCGATGCGGCCGAGCTGCGTGCAATAGCGAGATTAGCTTTGCGCCGAAGAAGAAGCTCGAGAAACCACGAACTCGGCAGCCTCATCGTCGCCAGCAGCCTTGGCGCCGGCTCCAGCAGCTCCAACTCCTCCCTTCTGCTTGAACCTCGCTTGCCATCCCGAGTTGCCCCACTTGTCCTGCGCCTTCTTGTCGGCCTGAGCAGCAGCTGGCGGCGCAGCGGGGTCGACTGGCTTCCATCCTCCTCCCAACGGCAGCTTCTTCTTGCCCTTGCCGTACTTGGCCTTCTTCTTGTTCTGCGCTCCATCGAGGTCGTCGTCGTCCTTGAATGGCGGCGGCGGCGGCGCTCCCTCGTCCTCACGAGCTCCAACTCGCCGATCGACGGCCTTCGCGCCTCGGGCAAAGGCAGCATCTCCATCCTCGACGTCCAAGCGCTGCTTGCGAATGACGGGCTTGTCGTAGTCGTCGTCCCTATCCTTGGGCACCACGGGCTGCTTCCTGATCGGCGCTGGAGGAGGGATGGGTTTCCTCGCTGGCGGTCCGTCTGGCGGAGCTACTCGAACGCGCTGAGGCGGCGGGGGCCCTTTTCGCTCCTCCTCCTGCTTGAATCCCAAGTCTCTTGCATCGCCGTGCACCTCGCCAGCTCCGGGGCCCTTGCCTCGCGGCGTCCATCGAGGTTGAGGAGTGGGGGCGGCTTGGTTGACTGAAGCGGCGGCGGAAGGGCTTCGGAAGTACCAGTAGAGTAGGGCGAGCACAGAGATGGTGACCACCGCTGTTTTGAGCGGAGAACGAGACGTCCCGGCGCGTCTCATCGCTCGTTTGGGAACTCCAGGGATGAGGAGCGATTGTCGTCGCCCGGCGCCTGCTGGCCCAGAGGCGGAAAGCCTGGGTGAGAGCCTGCTAGACGAGGCCACAATGGAGCGTTGTTGGTCGACGAGCGGTCGAGACGATGTCGAAAGAGGACGAAGGAGGAGGACGAAGAGCAAGCTGGCGACATCTCGACCTCCTCGAAGGGGCTTGTTGCGCAGCGAGCTCCAGAAGCGGGAACTTCACTTTGACTTGTTAAATGAAACGCCGGGTCTACTGCCGAATTGTTTGATAGGATTTCCGAGTAGCCTTCTCCCGCTGCTTCCCGTACAGCTGCAGCGCCGAGGGAGTTCGACGAAGGCCTTTCCTCTCGTTTTAGCTGTTCTGTATCGCTTCGCACACATTGATGTCACAAATTGTCGCACTATGGTTGCTCCAGATTCTTACAGAGCGCCACTTCAGCTCGAATCACGCTGCAGGGCAGCAAAGGGGTCGCCGAAGGGGTCGCCGAAGGGTTCGCCGAAGCGCTTTCAGCTGCTGTAAGGAGTAGAGCAGGGCCGGTCGAGCGCCCTGCCACCGCGAAAGCAATCCATGCTATGCACTACTGGCTGCACTATTTCACTTTGCCCTCTGCACGGGCGCAATTGACCATCGCCGTCAACGCCGAGATTCCAGACGAGGCAGTCAAGCCTATTGCGAGTGCGTCGTTATCAGCTAGAGGCCTTAGATTTCTCACAGATGGTACCACTAGCGGAAGAGGCTCCAGCGGGACTTGGAACAGACATCAGAGCTCGCCTCGACACCTCGGCGCTCGCTCGGCGCTGCTTTAAGCGAATCCTAGTCGGGTATCGCGGTGTTGATTGAGCTGAGGCGGAGCGGTATTAGTCTTGGAACGTCTCTCATCGGCTCGGACTGTCTGCAGACGCTCTGCGGAGGCTGCAGAGGCCTGCCAAGCTCCCACTTCGCCGAGCTGAGGTCAGTATCGCTTCGCAACAGCCTAGAGGGCAAGACACGATGCTCGATTTCACTTCGCCTTGCTCCCAGTGCTCTTCAAATCCTGTCGACGCGAAGTGATACAACTCTCATCGGCCAAGGAGCGCGAAACCGAAGTTCGCCCGGGTTGCCTCACTCCACATCTTCGTCTCGCATTCCCCGACCGCGGTCAGCTACAGCAGCTCGCCAGAAGCCTCTCTCCACTTCGCTGCACTCTCCAGAAGCCCGGACTCAGCTCGCCAACAGCAGCTCCCGCGCAAGTGGCTCTCCTTGCTCGAGATGGAGCCCGACCTCAGCCTCGGGGCCGAGCAGGAGCAGTACGACTACACCGAGGATGATGAGAGCAGCATGGCCGCCGCTCGCTCGTTCGCTTCCATCCGACCGGAGCCGAATGCTGGCGTTTCGCTCGACGAGGACGGTGAGGTCGCGCCGCCCAAGAAGATCTCAGAGCAGGAACTAGACACCTACAAGGAGCAGGACGTGAGCTTGACTACCTCCGATAAGCTGCTCTGCTACCGTGCGCTGACTCGGTCCCTCCAGCGCTTCTTGCCCATCGCCAACGTCGGGAGGATCATGAAGAAGTGCCTACCGACGACGACCAAGGTCTCGAAGGATGCCAAGGAGTGTGTGCAGGAGTGTACGAGCGAGTTCATCAGCTTCATCACGTCTGAGGCCGCCGAACGCTGTCTCGTCGAGAAGAGGTGAGTCGCGCATTCCCCCGCTCTCCCTCGGCCTGGACGCTCGTCTGCAGAGCCTCAACTTCATACGGAGCGTTTTCAGCGCTGTTGTCTCTCATTAAGCGACCACCGGGGTCTGGGCGCGGCGGTCTGGTCACGAATCGAGCTGTCCTCGGCTTTCGGCTGCTCTGCCTTCTTCGCCGAGCGAGGTGCTGCTCGATACCTAGCTTACAAGACTACAGCTCAGCCTCAAAGGAGTACTGGTGCTGACTTGCACCTTGTTGCCTACAGGAAAACCATCAACGGCGAGGACATCCTGTTCGCCATGACCACCCTGGGCTTCGAGAACTACAGCGACGTGCTCAAAGTCTACCTCGCAAAGTACCGACAGGTGTGTCCTCTCTTCCTTGTCTACCGTGGACCGCTGCTCTGGCTCTAGAGCCACCTTGGCTATCCGCAGCGACACTCGGCGCTTCGAGAGGGGAAGCTGACCTCTCCTCCGCTCAAACAGCACCAACGCACCACTGGCAAACGTGTAGCGAAGAAGGCCAAGACCGCGCATGTTGGCGAGGCACCGTTGGAGATGTTGGCCGAGGCGCCGTATGAGGAGGACGACGACGAGGAGTATCTCTCGGACGAGGAGTACTACGGCGAGGGCGGGGAGCAGATCTGAGTCGGAAGGGGAGTCATGTTCGCAGTGTTTCGCTCGCTTGTTAGTTGTACTAGTGAGTCCCTCGCTTTTCGACCGCCTTCGGTCCTGGCCGACCTGATCTCGCTTCTTCTCTCAGGTTGTAACTCTTTCGCAGTTGTGCTCTCCCGCTCGCTCTCGAGCAGACAAGAAGAGGGAATTCATAAGAATAGAATCCATGATCAACGCAAAATAATGGTTCAAACTACAACAGAGGAAAGGGAAAGCGAGCCGAGAGTCCCTGCGGTACTATTAACGAGTGTTGCTGCTCCTCCCCCGAATATCTGCTATCTATAAATGCTCCTTACTTCTCTATCCGATCTCTACTCTCCTCAGCCTATTCGTCACGTCCATGCGCGATGGCCTTCTTGTGCAGCGAACCGGCTCGGCTGGGGATAGTGGGTGCGGCGAGCGAGGCGGAAGAGCGTAGGTGGCGAAGGGAGAAGGCGGAGACCTTCTTGGGGAGGGCGGGAACGGCAGGAATGTCGAGATCGGCCGAGGAGGAGTAGTTGGAGGAGGAGAGACCCTTGCTCGACTGAGCTCGGCGAAGAGACTTGGCCGAAGGGGCGGCGGGGCATGACTTGTTGGACTTGATGGACGCGGTCCTCCTACGCCTGTCGTCTCCCGATGATCCTTCCTCATCGTCTCCATCCCCGTTGCTGGCGTTCTCCAACTCCTCGGCGAAAGTCGTCCAATCCATCATCTCGCTCAGCGGCCTCAGCGCCTTGGCCGACTTGGTCGAGCGAAGAGACCCCGCTACCGAAGGGCGGCGAGAAGGCTGAGATGATCCGAAAGACCTGCATGACGAGGCCGCGACGGAGCCGCGACGGTCGCCTTCCCAGTCGCTTTTTTCCTCGGCGATGGTACTGGGAGCACTGCCGGTGGAGCTAGTCGAGATGGACCACCGAAAGCTCCCGGTCGCGCTGCTCCCGGCGCTGGATTGGTAGCTGCATCGGGCAGATGAGCGAGGGGAAGAGGAGGAGGACTGCGAGTCGACCGAGTAGACGGAGGGTTGCCGGCGCGAAGGCTCGGGGGTGGAGAGAGGCGAGGGAGGAGCGACGAGATGGCGAGGGAGGGGAAAGGCGACGGTGGGGACGGGAGGAGGAGTGGCGGCAGGTAATGCCTGCGAGCGGAGCGAGGCCGAGCTCTTCTTCTTGGTGGGGAAAGGCGAGACTCGGTGGCGGGGAAAGAGCTCCTTGTAGGGGCCGGCGGGGAGAGGAAGCTCGGAGGGATGGGGAGGAAGTTCCGGCACAGAGCGATCCATCTCAACGCTGGGAAGGGCGGGCGCAGGGAAGACGAGCTCCCGGCGAACCGAGCGCGACGAAGCCGAAGAGGTCGACTTGGACCGAGAGGGAAAGATGCTGCTCTTGGACGATCTGGTCCGAGGGCGTGGGGTCCTCTCGAGTGGTGGTGGTGCGGTGACTTGCACTGGCTCCTCTCCCCAATCACCGTAAGCGTCGAGGATGCTTTCAATGTCGAGCTCGGAGATGTCGGTGCGGGTGAAGGAAGCCGAGCGAGCATGGTCGGCAGGGGAGACGGTAGCGGTCGAGCGGAGGGTGGAGACCGAAGAGGAGGGTGCGAGCTTCCTGGCTGACGAGGGGAAGTGTTGACGGCGCGTAGCTTGGTACGTCCTGCTCAGTGCGCGAAGGGGTTAGCGCCGAGCATTATCGCGCGACCAAACACGACAGGTTGGACTCACGAAGGTCCAGCGATGGGGCTGCCTGCCAATGGACTACGCATCAAGTCGTTGGACGCGACCAACTCCTCGACGACGCCCACGTCGCGTCGGCGCCGACGCGGAGGGCTAACTTGCTCGCGCTCCGACTCGAGGCGTTCCAGCAAATCGACGGCGCCTCGTCCCAGACATTGCAGTAAGTCCTCTGTACCCGAACCTGAGCGCGAGGTGGCGGCGGTGGAAGGATCGGACGAGAAGGCGGACGACGAGGTTGAAGTCGAGGCGAAGCTGCTGAGCGAATCGCTTCGGTCGCGGGAGGAAAGGGGGCCAGTCTCAACGGCGCTCAAGGCATCAGCCCATTGCTCGTCGCCAGTGACATGTCCCGACATGGTGGATTCGGCCGAGTCGACTCTTTGGCGCGAAGCGAAGGTGTTGTTTGGTGAAGGCGGCGCGGGGGAGGAGAGCGCCGAGGAAGTTGAGGTCTTGCGAGGCGAGTTGCTGAAGAGTGGTGCAGTAGGAGGAGGGAGAGGGAACGCCACACGGTGGGTGCTCATCGTGTGTCGGCGGTCTGAGGTTCAAAAGGCGACCGTTGCGAGTTTGGAAGGGCGCGAAGCTGGGGAAGAGGCAGGACGAGGGGTCCGAGCGGCCGAGGACGAGGTCGAAGCGGAAGCTGGTTCGTCGACGTCTGATGCAAAGGAGTAGTGCTTGAAAGGTGCAAGTGAGAGGTGAGGATGTGAGAGAGGAGGATGAGCAGCTTCGAACTGCTCCCCCGCCTTCGAACTTCGCCGCCAGGGCACCTCCAACCGACGACGCGTGTCTTCGTTGCCAACGACTTCTCCCTTTCTTGCCGCTTTCGCACGCTCCTCGTCCTGTTCATCAGGTGTAATAGAGACGGTATGAAAAGAACAGAGGCTGCAGCGTCTACCCGAGAGACAACCTGTCTCTCTTGGCCTTTCCTTCGGCTCTCCCGCGATGACTCTCGCATTTCGACAGTTCCTACTGGAGCAGCCTTCTCATGCAAGAAGACGGGAAGGTGGTCGAAAATCGCTTTCATTTTGATGAGATCACCCGACCGGGCAACGAAACAGCACACCCGACATGATGGTGCTGACACGCTAGCAACTGCCAGCTTCGCCGAGGCGCCGGCCGAGAAATGTCGCTGCTCCCTCCCTCTGAGATGTAGTACACCAAGGCGCGAAGCAATGCACGCTCAGCAATTACAGCACTTCCAGTGTGAGCGACGAGCTCATGCCCATGTCACAGCACCGTTGAGAAGGTCCACGAGCGAAGTGATCCGCTCTCTGACGGCTTCCTCAGCCGTCCCGCCCCAACCGCTGCTGGTCGATCTCGTGAAATCACCGTCAATTGTGATGTGCAAAGCTTGATTAGCTGAACTGTAGGTAGTCGAGCGGTAGCGGCTCGCTTCGACCAGGCGTGAGTCGTGACCGTCGAGCGTCGGCGATCACTCGGCGAAGGGGAAGCCAAATCGTCGCGAGCCGGTGCAGCTAATCAATGGTACGTCGCTGATGTGATGGCGAGAAGTAGACTAGAAGAAGGCTCGCGATGTACTCGCGCTCATCCAGGTCTGATGATGGGGAAGCAGCTATTTGTCAATCTGCTCGAACAGGCGACGAAGGTCAGCGTCGGCGGACTGCAGGAGCGACAGAAAGAAAAAAGCCAACACACCGGAAGCACAAAAGATCAAGCAAGCTGCCCCGGCCCCGCTCCAAAGTCCCACATGCCGGGTATGAGCCCCTCGCGAGGAGCATCGACCGGCGAGCTATCCACCACGTACAGCAAACTCGCCACTCCCGCTCGTCCAGCAGCCTCCTCCATCCTTCTCCTCTTCTTCCTCTCCTCCTCACTAATCTCAAAGCCCATCTCTGCCTCCACCTCGTCGTCAAAGATCTTCGGCGCCAGGTCGACTCGCTCAACCTTGCACCGAGTTGGCTGGGTCGAACGGTAGACGTGTGGCACGTTGGTCTCGGGGTCGTAGATGCCGCGGATGGGGTTGTAGACCTTGACGAGCTTGCGTTTGCGTGGTGGTGGAGGGGCGAGGGGGGCGATGGAGCTGGCTCGGCTGATCGCGGGAGAGGCGTAGTCGAGGGGAGTAGGAGTCGGCGAGGGAGCGGCGTAAGCGGCGGCGAGGAGAGGGTTGAAGGCGGGAGGGGCTTGTGGTGGTTGAGATCCGCGACCGAGTAGTGCTGCTGCCGAGGCGAGACCGTCGAGCGCCGAGAGACCTCCCGAGCCATCCATCATCTCCATCCCCGGCCCTACACTTGGCTTGCGATCCTCCTCCATGACCGCAGGCGTCGGTACGGGCTCCTCCTCGACATCCTCCTCCACCTCGATCCACATATCCTCCTCCCGCTCGACAACTCCCACGCCGACCTGCACCTGCCCGACGTTCATCTTCCTCACGACGCTCAACTGAGCATTCGTCTCCCTCACGTTCTTGGCGTACTCGTGCATCCAATTCTCCTCCGTAAGATGCGCTGCCGGCCTCGCCTTCTTGGCCGTCGGATCCCAGGCCTTGCCGAACGGAACTTGGCCCACGCCGGCGAAGATGGCGTTCAGGCCTCCTCCGACGGTGCTACTGAAGTCGTCTCGTTGCGCGCCTGCGCGAAGATCTGGTTGTATTGGTCGAGGCTTGCCAGAATGGCCGAGGAGTTGATTGAGTCCGCTCGAGGTGGCGCCGGGGGGTGCGGGTCCTTTGGCGGTAGCGAGCGTGCCCGTGTCTTTCTCGGGGTCGTACGTCTCGATCCAGGCAGGCTCTCCAGGTTGATGACCAGCTGCGAGCGCCTTGTCCTCGTCTGCGAGAGGCGGAAAGAGGAAAGTCAGCATCGCCGAGAAGCGTGCCGAGACGAGAAGAGCGCACAGTAGTCGTCGAACACGTATTTGCCATCTGTGGGTGAGTCCAAGGATTAGCCTCTTATCTCTTGAAGTTGCGAGCTCAACGCAAAAGCTCACTGAGGACGAACGCCGCTCCCATGACCTTGTAGCAATTGCGCGCCGAGACCATCGTGACGGCACGACTCTTGAGGTTCCCGCTAAGCTTACCGAGGTCGATAAGACGGTCCTTCTCCGCTTGGGTACAGCTGAGCTTGTGGATGAGAGGGTTGCGGCGGAAGAAGTACAGCGAGTCGCGGAAGCCAGCTGCTCGGGCGGCGTCGATGGAGAGCATGTAGAGCTTGTTGGTGTTGGCGCGCATGGGAGAGGTGAAGGTGTGGAGTTTGTATTGACGTCCTGCGTGGGTAGGAGAGGTCAGCTGAGCCCTCTCCGAGCCATGCCCGAGCCAGCTCACCTCCCAGCAGGGTGCCGTCGGCGTCGACCTTGGCCTCGCCTCGTGGGTCGTCGTCGAGGATGAGCTCGTCGTTGAGGATGGTGTAGACTTGTCCCTTGATGGTCTGTTGCGAACCTGAAGTCAGCTCTCTCCTGCTCGCGAAAGGCAAAGCGACAACAAGCGCACCTTGGTCTCCTTCTTCTTCTGAAAGTTGGCCGCCTTGCTCGGCTTGGGAGCCTCCAGTACAGCAGGAGTGACCGCTCCCGAGTTGATGGGGTCCATATGCAGAAAGTCGAGCTCTTGCGGCTCGTCGTTGTCGGTCGCTGAGGCGGCTCCTGGTGTCGGTGCATCGAAGGCTCCCCCTCCGTACATCATGGTGGAAGGTCCAGCTTCTGGATCTGTACTGACTGCCCTACTAGCAGCCTCGCTCATCATGCCCATCATCCCTCCCGAGCCAGAGGGCGTAGGAGCCTCTGAATAGCTGCCGTATTGCTGCTCCATTCTTGGCTGACGAGGTCAGAGTTGAAGCCTGGTGTACTGAGAAGGCTGTTCGAGTTAAAGAGTTGTTGCTGGAGAAGTCGAGGGAAACGCGGCGATTTGGGCGGAGGCAAGAAGCAGGGGCGTGACTTTCGAGAGGCAAGGGTCACTCTTCGACGTCTACGAGCTTGTACTGCTCATCAAGTCTAATCTCATGCACAGCTGATTTCCAATGCTCTGCTCTGCGCTCTCTGCCACACATCAGGCCGCAGCTCCCTAAGAGGTCAGCCCGACGAGCTCCTCTCGCCCGTCCTTTTCTCTGCAGGAGGAGGTTCAACTGCTTGCTTTCCCACCTCAGCGCCCATGGAGGGCGAATCTTCTGATGGGCTGCCCGTCCCCATCTTCCACGGTGGACTCGAGGAGGATCCCAAGGCGCACGAGAGCAGGTTCGTCCGGCCCTTCCCAGAAGCTGAGCAGCGAGCGTCTGTTGACATCAATCCTTTTCCACAGTCTTCGAGCCTGGCTGCACGTCAAGGGCGTCCCCTTGCATTCGGTGGAGGCTGCCGAATGCTTCCAGCTCTCCCTTCGCAGCTCGGCGGCGCTGCACTTCGAGCGAGCGCCTCGGTGGGCTCACTCAACCTTTGAGGACGGCGCGTCTTGGCTGCAGCGTGAGTTTGGAAGCTCGGAAAGGCAGAGGTGAGAAGGCGCGTGTTATGTGAAGGCTGCAGGAGACTGACCACCGTCTATCACAGGCTCGCCGAGGCAACAGCGAGAAATCGCCTCGACCAACGCGGATTCCGAGAGCGAGGACGACGCGACGAGTTCATCAGCGACCTCATTAGCGATCTCGAGCTTCTCTTTGCTCGGGCTGGAATTGAGGACGATGAGGAGAAGCGGAGGGCATTCGTAAAGTGAGTTCGAGCCGAGCTCTGGACGATTCGAGGGGAAGTCAGCTGATCCCTCTGCTCTCATCCCCTTCCTCGTACGCTGAAGATGCTTTCTCGAGTTCCCCAAGGCCATGCGTCGCTTCTCAGCGACCTCAAGCTGGGCCGAAGTCATCGCCGAAGCGGTCGCCTGGGAGACGACGATGGTAGCCAGAGAGCGAGAAGGCGCTGCACTACGCTACGGAAGCGCACCCATGGGATCTACTCATCGCAGCGCGGTCGACCTGCACCACCTCGCCTCACCTCCCTCCGATCTGGGCGACCCCTCCTCCTCGGTCCACTACGAGCGCTTTCCCCCACCACCTCCTCCTCAGCAAGCTCGCCCAACCACCTCTCCTACGGTCTACCGTCTTTCACCCTCGGCACCTTCAACCGTCGCCGAAGCCTCGGAGCCCGACCAGCATCTCCGCCCCAATAATCCCTCCCCTCGCTTCCGCTCCCAAGAAGGCCAACCCTCCTTCGACGACTCGCTCAACTCGACACGCTCCCTCTCGCACTTACAGGCTCAAGCCGACCATGGACACCACACCTACTCGGACGAGGCGGGCCTTCGACATCCCCGAAGTCACTCGGCGCTCGAGTACGGGCGAGGCAGCGATATTCGGCGGGAGCGACCTGGCCTTCCCGACTTTGGACGACACAGCATGGACCCTCGCGGCTTATCGACTCCCGACCTCCACTATGATACCTACTCACACGATGAGCCGAGCAGGAGGCAAGGCAAAGGAAGTCGAGCGCCGAAGCTCACGAGCTCGGAGCACCCTCGCTCGCTCTCAAGCTCCACTGTCGTCGGGACGCCATCAAAATCAAAACGAGGGATCATCTCCAGGATATTTGGAAGGAAGAATGACGTGCCGAACAGGTCGGATCCACGCTTCACTCGCTCTCCCTCACCTTCGCGGTCGCCGAGCAGGATGGAGTTCGTCGAGGAGGAGGAGGAGGGGAGCTGGAGTAGGAAGAAGGTCAGGCCCGTGTCCATGTCGGCGTTTGGACGACCGGCAAAAACGAGGTTGGCTTATGTGCCCGAGTGAGGGACGGACGAGGGAGGCCGGCTCGACTAGGGGTCATCACCACCAGTACACACCTATCAGACACTACATCTAATCACCATCATCTACACCACACTCGTTTGCTACACCCTTGCATTGCATTTCCCTTCGCTGAGGAGCGTTAGAGGAGCTCGGCGAAGCTGCGAAAGGGTTCCAGCCGAGCAGTTTACGGCACTGCTGGCAGACGTGTAGCGAGCACCGAGAGCTAGTAGTTTGGATCAAACTCGCCCCCTCGCCTCGCTGTATCGGACTTGGTTGCACAAGTTGCCTCGCTCAGCCCTCTCGCGACTCTCTCCCTCATCCTCCTCGCTTCGCTTTCCTCGACTCGCTTCTTGGACCTCTCCACCAGGCGCAATGGGCTTCAACTACGCCAAGGAAGCCGGAGAAGACCTGCCAGCACCCGTAGCGAGCACCTCTCGCCCGAAACCTCGTCTCCCAGACTTGCCGCCAGTCGACCTCGATGACGAGCCGTCACCGCCGCCCAGGACGAATGGCAAGAGCAGAGCAGGACGGAAGAAAGCTGATGTGATTGTGCTGAGTGATGGGGATGATGACGAGGATGAGGAGATGGAGATGGAAGAGGTCGAGCTCGCTTGGACGGGCAGACCGGGGGAAGCTGCTGAGGTGCAGCATGGAGAGGGCGACAGCGAGGAGGATGAGGAACAGCTGGCTAAGGTGAGTGTCCTGCTGCTGCGAGATTGGCTCCTACAAGCTGAGTGAGCTGACCTCCTCGCCTCCAGCTCGACGTTGAACTCGCCAGCCTCGACGAGCAGATCAACTCCCTCCGCCAGCTTCGCTCCACCCTCCAATCCGACCGCTCCGCCATTTCGAATCGCATACAAGCCCGCCGCAAGACCGCCGTCGCCGCACAGCCGAGCAAGCCGAAGGCGCCAGCGAAGGGAGCCGTCGACTACACCAAGAGCAACTTCCCCTGGTCGTCGCAACTCAAGAAGACGATGAAGCAAGTCTGGGGCCATGAGAAGTTCCGTCCTACTCAAGAGGCCGCGATCAACGCCTCTCTGGCCGGCGCCGAGCTCTGTGCCATCTTGCCGACCGGTGAGTTTGCTCGTCCCGACTCGAGAGTCTACAGGACTACGATGTACTGATCCCGTTCTCATCGGTTCTGTCCTCCGACTTCAAGGCGGAGGCAAGAGCTTGATCTACCAGCTTCCCGCCATCCTCTCCGAGGGAACGACGATCGTCATCTCGCCGTGAGTGCCTCCTCAGCAGACTCTATAAACCGGCACAAATCCATCTCACTCTGCTTTCTCGCGCAGTCTCATCAGCCTCATGGACGACCAGGTCTACAACTTGAAGGCGAAGGGCATCTCGGCGGAGCAGATCAACGCCTCCTCGACCCAGGAGGAAGTCCGAGCTCTCCTCAAGCGCATGCTCGGCCCCGAGGCAAAGAAAGGAAAGGGCAAGGTCGTCAAGCACCTCGACGAGGACGAGCAGGAGCCCCCGCTGAAGCTCGTGTACGCCACGCCGGAGCGACTCGACAAGAGCAAGACCTTCATGTCGACGCTCACCAAGATGTACGACGCTGGACTCCTCGTCCGCTTCGTCATCGACGAAGCCCACTGCATCTCGACCATGGGCCACGACTACCGCACGAGCTACCAAGCACTCCGTCGCCTCAAAGCTCTCTTCCCCTCCGTCCCGATACTCTGTACTACAGCTACCGCCCCCTCCTCTGTCATCGCCGACATGCTCAAAACTCTTGCCCTCCCTACCAAGACGTGCCCCGGCGACGCCGCCTTGCCGAACTCGACCGTCCTCTTCTCCTCACCCCTCTACCGCCCGAACCTCATCTACCAGATCCTTCCCAAGCCCAGCGCAAGTACGGCTCAAGTCCAAGCTATCGTCGACTATATCGAGCAGGAGCACAAAGGCGACACGGGCATCATCTACTGCCTCACTCGCGCCGACACCGAGAGCGTCACTCGCCAGATCAACGAGCTCAGCACCTCCATTCGCGCCGCCGTCTACCACGCCCAGCTCGACAACGATCAAAAGCTGCGCGTGCAGGATCAGTGGAGGCGGAAGAAGATTCACGTCGTCGTCGCTACGAATGCTAGGTGAGTGCTGTCGTCGATTCGCTGCTCAAAACGGGTGCCGAGCTGACCCTTCCCTCTCCGTTCGCAGCTTTGGCCTGGGAATCGACAAACCCGACGTCCGCTACGTCATTCACCACTCGCTCTCCAAGTCTCTTTCCAACTTCTACCAGGTGAGAAGCTCCCGTCCTGCCGGTAAATCCTCTGCTGACCTCTCTCGGCGCTCGCAGGAATCGGGTCGCGCTGGTCGCGATGGACTCGAGAGCGATTGTGTCCTCTTCAGTCGCGCTGCAGACGTCTCTCGCATCTCTACTTTAATCTACGAGGTGATTACTTCTTGTCTCGCTCGCGACGAGCCCATCGCTAACCTCCCCTCTCGGCCACAGTCGTATCATAGCGGAGGCAAGGAGAAGCGTACGTCGGCGCCCAAGTCCCTGCTATCCTACACTCCTGAACTCACAGCACTCTCACACAGTCTTCGAGATAGTCAAGATGTGCGAGGACCTTCGCACCTGCCGCAAGATCCTTTTCGCCCGCTCCTTCGAGGCGACGCACTCGAGCTCCTCGGCGTTTGCCGCCGAAGGAGGAAACGAGCCCTGCCAACACTGCGACAACTGCCTCCGCGATCCCTCCACCTACGAAGCCCTGGATATCTCCCTCGACGCCTACCGCGCTCTTCGCATCCTCTCGGCCGCCGGCAAGCAGTCCGCGACCCTCACGCTCCCTCAAGCCAACGACCTCGTCCGTGGACTTGGCAAGGGAGCATTCTCGACTCAGACGCAGGGCGCTAAGGGCAAGGGCAAGGGATCCGTCGACGTCAACGAGGTGGCCGGAGGCAAGGTCACGCTGGATAAGGAGACCTGCGATGCGATGCTCATCCGCCTGCTCGTCGACGGCTATCTCAACGAGACCTTTCACGGCAGTGAGTTTCCTCTCCTTGCCCTCGACTACTTGCCGACACGCTGACCCCGCTCTCACGCTGTCGCAGCCGCCTACTCGGTCATCGCCTACCTCCAAGTCTCCTCCCGCGCCACTCGCTTCACTCGCATCTCTCCCGAAGACGTCGAAACCGAGGGACTTCCAGTCGAGCTCCTCATGGACGTCCGCGCGTCGGGCAAGGGCAAAGGCAAGGCCACGAAGAGGAAGGCGAGCGCCGACCCGAAGAAGGCCGTCAAAGCTGCGCCGGCCAAGAAGAAGAAGGTGCAGGAGATTGAGGTCATGGATGATGAGGAGGAGGAAGAGCAGGACGAGGGCTTCTTCTTTGAGGATCAGGACGGAGACGCGGATGAAGACGTCGCCGATGCTGAGGAGGAGGAAGCGGCGCTGATGGCTTCGGGCATGATTGAGGAGGACGGCTTTGAAGTCTACTCGAGGAGGGATTGAAAGTGTAGCATTTCCAGTCGCTTGTTCGCCTTGCATCCCAGTCACGTCGTTCGCCTGTCAATCGCGCTTCAGAGAGGGCATCGCGCTTCGGGGAGGGCACAAAACAGTTCAAATTCAGGTTCTGCAGTCTTCCGAGAGTCCTTCAACATCTTCTTCTTCTTCCGCCAGCGACCAGCTCTACGAGTGCTGGACAACGACAACGAGATCTCCCTGGGCGATACTGCGAGATGGGGGCGAGAGGTCAGCGAAAGCTCGGCCGTCGCGAAGGTGAGGCGAAGCATACGAGTCTCCCTCAGTAACAGTCACACGCGACACCTTTCCACTGACGGGCGACGAAACAATCTGCTCCATCTTCATGGCACTCAGAACGCAGATGCTGGAGAGGAGAAGAAGCGAGCCGAGTTAGCTCACAGTCGTCAAACGCTGTAGTAAGGGTCACTCACGGGTCACCAGCCTTGATCTCCATTCCCTCGTGGACTCGAACCTCGACAACGACAGCCGACATGGGCGAGCCGATGGACCCAGGCTCGGAGGAAGCCTTCTCGCGACGAACAGTTTCGATGGCGGCGTTCTTGTCCTCGACCTGGACGGCACGGAGCTCTCCGTTCTGGTGGGGTGAGAGTGAAGGTCAGCGAGATGATCACGACGTAGCGGAAGGCGAGGCAACGTACAAGCTCGAAGAGGATGTCGCGGATACCGGTCTCGACGTTGACGGGCGAGATGGCGACGAGCTTGACAATGAGGGTCTTTCCCTTCTCGATGGCGATGTGGATCTCCTCTCCGACCTTGGGCTTGCCGAGGAAGAAGCGAGTAGGGAGGACCGAGAGGTCACCAAACTTGGTGGTCCATTCCCTGAACTCCTCGAACACCTTGGGGTACATGCAGTACGAGAGGACGTCGGTGGAGGTGATACCCGAGCCGTACTTCTCGGTGAGATCTGTGAAGAGCGCGCCGAGGTCAGCGATCCAGCGTCTCGACTTGTTCGAGGGGTCAAGCCGACCCACCCTTGCGGACCTTCTCGAAGGCGTAGGGCTCCATGTCCTTTCCGGGTCGCTCGTCGATGCGCTTCTTGTCGCGAATGATCTTGCTGCGAAGAGGCTCGGGGAAGCCACCGACGGGCTGTCCGAGGTATCCCTGGAAGAACTCGACGACGCTGCGAGGGGAAAGAGACGTTAGCAGGAGAAGGCGAAGTATCGAGAGGAAGGCCTACGAGTTGGGGAAGTCGAGCTTGTCGGCCTGGTCGATAACGTCCTGCCTCGTGAGCTTGTTGGCGACGAGGAACTGGGCGAAGTCACCGACGACCTTCGACGAGGGGGTAACCTTGACGATGTCACCGCACTGTAGGTAGAAACGCGTTAGCTCAGGATCTGCTACACTGATAAAGTAGCACTGCTCACGAGGATGTTGGCGTCGATGTACGACTTGACGACCTCCTTCCATTGTCCAGCGAGTCCGAGCTGCTGCGACTGGAACATGAGGTTGGTGTACTGACCTGTAATGGAGTAGAGATTAGAGAGTAGTTAGAACAGTCCCATTACGACAATGCAGAGAAAGCAAGCTCACCTCCGGGCATCTCGTGGTCGAAGACCCCCGAGTCCGACGACCTGACGTTGGCCTCGAAGCAGGTGTAGAGCTGGCGAACGGACGACCAGTAGAGGTTGAGCGCCTGGATGTTCTTGTGCGATATTCCAGTGCCGAGCTTGGTCTGCTCGAGAGCCGAGCAGACGGCTCCCATCGAGGGCTGGGCGGTGGTTCCCGAAAGGGCGTCGATGGCGACGTCGACGACATCGGCTCCGGCGGCGGCGCAGGCGATCATACTAGCGGCAGAGATACCGGCGGTGTCGTGCGAGTGGACGTGAATGGGCATGTCGGGGAACTTGGCGCGAAGGGCGCCGACGAGGCTGAGCAGCGGGCGTGGGAGTCAGCTTCGGCAGGAGCGTGTAATCGAGCGTTAGATCTCACATGGTAGCGGCCTCGGGCTTCAGAATACCAGCCATCTGCGAGGAGAGTACAGTCAGCGATAGCCCGACTCGGCGAGAGCGAGGGGGCAACTCACATCCTTGATGGCAAGAACGTGGATACCGCAGTCGACGAGCTCCTGGGCAAAGTTGAGGTAGTACTCGAGAGTGTACTTGGTCTTCTTGGGGTTGGCGACGTCTCCCGAGTAGCACTGAAGAGGAAGGGGAGGTCAGCTGTCAAGTTTGGGTCAGATCAAGTTACGGCCGACTAACGATAGCAGCCTCGACGACTCCACCAGCCTTCTTCGCGGCGTCAATACCGAGACGCATATTGTCGATGTAGTTGAGCGAATCAAAGACACGGAAGATGTCGAGTCCGTTCTCGACCGCGCGAGCCGAGAACTCGTAGATGGCGTTGTCGGGGTACGAGGTGTATCCAACGGCGTTGGCTCCACGAACGAGAGCCTGGAGAGGAATGTTGGGGACGAGGGCACGGAGGGTGCGGAGACGCTCCCAAGGGTCCTCGTAGAGGAAGCGCATGGCGACGTCGAAGGTGGCTCCTCCCCAGCACTCGAGAGCGTAGGCGTTCTGGAGGGCGTGCGAGGTCTCCTTGGCAATGTTGGCCATGTCGATGGTACGAAGCCTGGTCGCGAGAAGCGACTGGTGGGCGTCACGCCAGGTGGTGTCTGTTCGGAGCGAGGGAGGTTAGCAATCGAGCTCGAGGGCAGAAGGAAGACCGAGGCCTGCGACTCACCCATGATCAAGCATCCAGGGTAGGCGCGAACGGCCTTGGCGAATCCCTCGGGGCCCTCCTTCTGGATGATGTTCCTCCATCCCGTCTGGCAAGGAGCGCTGGTGTCGAGGATCTTGGTCTCGTCGTTGGGGTCCACGAACGTAGGGATGGGGATCTCCTCGTGAAGGCCGGGCTCGCCGACTTGTCCCTTGATGGTCGAGCCGTTGACGACGAGGTCTCCGAGGTAGGCGAGGAACTTCTGGGCTCGATTCTGCGAGGTCACGAGCTGGAAGAGCTCGGGCGTGTCGTCGATGAACTAGTGGGGACACGGGAGTCAGTTCTAAAAGCTGTCGGGGGCGAGAAGCGACGTACAGTAGTCCAGGTCTCCTGGCCGACAAAGACGGGGTGCGAGAGGACACGGAAGAGGAAGGGGATGTTGGTCTTAACACCTGTGGAGGGCTCGAGGGGTCAGCAATGACTCAGACCGAGCTATGCGAGACTTCAGCGCACCTCGGATACGGAACTCAACGAGGGCACGGAGCATCTTGCGGCGAGCAATCTCGAAGGTGGCTCCACGAACGGTGCACTTGACGAGCAGCGAGTCGTAGTGGGGCTGAAGAGTAACAGGAGTCAGCTATCGTTCCTCTTCTAGTCGGCTTCGAACGCGGCGACCCACCGTAATCTGAGCACCAGCGAAACCCGACGAGGCATCGAGACGAACTCCGTTTCCTCCGGCCGACCTGTAGACCTCGATCTTTCCGGTATCAGGCTGGAAACCGTTGGCGGGGTCCTCAGTGGTGATACGGCACTGGATCGAGTAACCGCGCTTGGTGATGGTGTCCTGGGTGAGGCCGAGCTCGGGAAGGGTAGCTCCAGCGGCAATCTGAATCTGAGCGGCGATAATGTCGATGCCGGTGATCTCCTCGGTGATGGTGTGCTCGACCTGGACACGAGGGTTGATCTCAATGAAGTAGTGGCCCTTGTCGTCGACGAGGAACTCGCACTGTGGGGCGAGGGAGGGAAGGTCAGCAAGCTGCTCTCGCGCTCTCATGCAGTAAACTCGACGACTTACGGTTCCGGCGTTGCGGTACTTGACAGCCTTGGCGATCTTGACAGCGTCGGCGAGGAGAGTAGCCCTCAACTCCTCACTGATGGAGCCAGCGGGAGCGAGCTCGACGACCTTCTGATGCCTCCTCTGGACCGAGCAATCGCGCTCGAAGAGATGGACGACATTGCCCTGCGAGTCTCCGAGAAGTTGAGCCTCGATGTGACGAGGCTTGTGGAGGAACCTGTAGCGCACAAAGGTCAGCTCTGGGAGATCTGGAAGGCGTATCAGGCTACGCCGAGCACTCACCTCTCGACAAAGACCGTTCCATCGCCGAAAGCAGTCTTGGCCTCGGAAGTTGCCATAGCGAACGCCTCCTTGAAGTCCTTCTGCTCCCTAACGACACGCATTCCCCTACCTCCTCCTCCCATCGACGCCTTGATGATGACGGGGAAGCCGTACTTCTCGACAAAGTCGGCTCCCTCCTCGTAGGAAGAGATGGCTCCCGGAGTACCGGGGACGACGGGCACGCCAATCGAGATGGCCAGCTCACGAGCCTTGATCTTGTCGCCGAGGCCGTCAATGACGGAGGGTTGGGGTCCGACAAAGAGCATGCCAGCCGCCTCGACCTTCTTTGCGAACTCGGCGTTCTCGGAGAGGAATCCGTATCCTGGGTGGATCATGCTGACGCCGTGCTCGAGGGCGATCTGTGTTGATGGGCGAATTAAGCGAGGGGATTAGCTCCCATCTTGCAGCGGCGATGAGACGCTGGCGCCCGCTCACCCTGATAATATCATCCTGAGCGAGGTAGGCAGCGACGGGGGTCATTCCTTGTCCAACGACGTAGGACTCATCGGCCTGTAGGGATTTCAAAGAGCCCGAGTCAGCCTTCGGGAGCTTAGCTTCGACAACAGCTGGCCCCCACCTTGGTGCGGTGAGCGCTGAAGCGATCCTCGGCCGAGTGAATCGACACGGTGGTCATACCAAGCTCATGAGCGGTACGGATGATGCGAATGGCGATTTCCTACAGCGAAGGCAAGAGCGATCAAAGAGTCAGCTAGTTGACCGACGGTGTCCGAGGCGATAAATCACGCTGAAGGGAGCTAGTAACGTACACCACGGTTGGCGATGAGGATCTTGCGGAGAGGAGCAGGTCCCCTGCCGAGACGACGAAGGTGGGCGATGGAAGGGGTGCCAGCGCCTGGCGAGGAAGGCCGCGACGCTCTGCGACGAGGGGAATGATAGAGGGTCAGCTGGCTGAGCACGGACTGCAGGAAGGTGAGGCTGCAGGGAAAGATTGTAGACTTACACAGGTGTCCTGAGGGCGTTAACTGAGTCTGCCATGATGTCTGTAGCAGGAGAGACAGCTGTTGCAAGCGAGACGGAGAGAGTATCGTGACGACCGGCAGGCAGCGGAAGGGGGTTGGATGAGTTTTAGAAGGTTGGTGTAGGAGATTCGAGGAGTGTCAGCTGAGCTGTATTGCTACAGATACCTCGAGAGCAGTGAGACGAACAAGGAGAAGCGAGAGAGGGAGAACAGAGGGAAGCCTCCGGCTGTGGAGTGTTGGAGAGAGCGGGGAAAGGCAGGCGAGAGGTCGAGTCGAAGCTTGAGCCGGGTTAGTACGGAGAGAAGCAAACTGAGTGCTGGTGCTGAAGGACGACGGTTCGTCAACTATGGCAAAAGGTCAACAGCAGTCCCAAGAATCACCTCAGAGGTGGGGCGTCGTCAATCGATTCACTCTTGAGCCTCCTCGGTCAGAAGATTCGCGAAATGTACAACACTAACTGATGGCCCTGGCGAATTGGGTCGACCCATTTCACTACAGTAGCAACCCATGCTCGAAAGCACCGACCCTCCGATGTGACCTGATGAGCTCCAGAATCGAGTTCGGAGGTTTGCTTGCAGAGGTCGGAAGCGTTGGACTCGGTGCAGGCTCTTTGAGCAATTCTGTTGGGGCTCTTCAGATCTTGATAAAGCCGTGGTACCCAACACACTTCACCGCCATCCCTCAGAAGCTCGTCGTCCCCATCAATCCTCCTTCGGCGCTCGTCTCTGGCGCCCGGTGAGCAATTATGGAGGGCCTCGAGCTCGATGAGGCAGCCACGTAGGATGATACAGCTCCTTATTTAGGAAACCCGTCTCGCGAGTCTTCTGCAGTATCTCACACCAACGCTCGAGGATCTCGTCAAGAGATTCGGCGCAAGCTGATCAGGTTCGGCACTCGGCCTCACTGCACTCAGCAAAGCTGCGCGGACCTCTGAGTCTCGGGTTTGTACTAAACGAATTGTCATGTCGCCTTGTGTGGCGCTAGGTTCAGTTAAGCCTCCTTGCAGCCCGCCAACCGCGCCTTCTACCCAGCCGCCCAGCGCCGAACCTCAGCCTTTCGCTCCTTCTTGCCTCGAAGAGGTCAAATGTCGAGCACAAGCAGGCTAAGTGGAATCAATACTTATGACCAGATAGTCACAGCTCCCGTCAGGCGACCTCCTACCGTCCTTTGGAACCGATAGCTCCGCTCCGTCGGCAGCGCCGAGTAACTTTCGAGGGCCAGCAAAGCGGTCTCGTAGCTGCAGGTCATGTCGGGAGGTAGGGTGAAGACTGAATATACAATCAGGTGTCCTGAGGGCGTTGACAGAATCTGCCATGATGCCTGTAGTAGGAGAGAGAGCTGTTGGAAGTGAGACGGAGCGAGTGTCGTGACGACCGGAAGGCGTTGAAGGAGAGGGTGGAAGGTAGATGTAGGCGAGTGTAAGGATGTCAGCTGAGCTGTATTGCTACAGATACCTCGAGAGAAGCGAGACGAACAAGGAGAAGCGAGAGAGGGAGAAGAGAGGGAAGCCTCCGGCTGTGGAGTGTTGGAGAGAGCGGGGACAGGCGACAGGTCGAGTCCAAAGTCGAGCCGGAATTTTACGGGCAAGAGAGAAGCGAAGTGGGTGCTGGTGTTAAAGACGTGCAGCCAGAAGTTGGTTCAAGAGATATCAGTCCCAAGAATCACCTCGGAGGTGGGGCGACGTCAATCCATTCACTTGAGTCTCCTCGGTCAGAAGATTCGCGAAATGTACAACACCAATTGATGGGCCTGGCGAGTTGGGACAACCCATTTCACTACAGTAGCGACCCATGCTCGAAAGCACCGATCTTGTCAAGGAGATTCGGCGAAAGCTGATGAGCTTCGGCGCTGGTTTCTACTGCACCAAGCACAGCTGCGCCGACCTCTGTATCTCTGTGCCGTACTATGAAAGCCATTGTATCATTTTGAGTGACGTTGGGCTCAATTCGGCCTCCCTGTAGCGCGACAGCCGCTCCATTCACCCGGAGCCGAACATTAGCCTTTTGCACACTTCCTGCCTCGAAGCCAGCCATATGTCGCGCAGTACGCGGCAAAGGAGACTCACTACTCTTGTCCAGATGCTCACAGCTGCACCAGATGACCACCTACCGCTCTTTGACCTCACCAGCGCCGTTCCGTCGCTGGCGCCGAGTGACCTGAGAGGAGCTGTAAGCAGTCTTGTGACGTGTGAGGGAGCTCGGGATATCGAGTGGGAATCAAGCAGGTGACTTGCACTGTCTCTCAAGGCTGAAGGAGAGGAATATGAAAGGCTTGAGAGGAGCTTGAAGGGGTTCGGCGATGAGCTGCAGGCGACTGAAAACACCGCAGGAGGGCCGGAACACTGGAAAGCAGATTCAATCTTTACCTCAACAATAAGTGCAATCTGTACTGGACTATCATCGACCTGCACCCGACTGGACGATTCGCTCCAACTTCGAAACTTGGCCGCGCGCGCCTGAGCCAGCTCTCGCTTCTCCCAACTCCTCGCTCCGAAATGGCCTCAAGAACACCACTGGGCGCGCTGAAGCAATCAGTAGTAGCACCACGACTAGCTCGTGCTTCGTCTACTACAGTCGCCACCCCTTCCTTCTTCCCTACTCAATCCTTTTCTCAGCCTCGCCAACAGCTGCCGCCCAACTCGCTCTGGTTCACCGCTCGCCCTTCCCTCAACGCCACCTTGCAATCCCTTCAATCGACTCTTACCACCTCTCGCGCCCACTTGTTCAAAGCGGGCTTGCTCCCTTCCATCGACTCGTCCCTAGGCGTCGACGCAGAATTCAGCTCAACCCTGCCGCATCCTCGCGCGCGGCGATGGATGGGCACCAAGGAGATGGCCACCTACCTCCGGAACGGTACAGACCTTAAGTCGAGTCAATACAAGAAGCTCACCTCGGTCCTGTCCAACTTGGAAGGCCTCCTCCCCTACGCGGAGCTCGCCGACCAACTCCCTTCCCCTTCGCCTTCCTCTTCCTCCCCCTCCCTCGTCGTCGACCCCGTCGCCGCTGCCAAGGGTGCATTGGACGGACAGAACGCCTTCCGCGGCGACAGCGTCGGGCTGCGCTCCCAACTCGAGGACATCCTGGCGCGCTTCCAGCAGCCTCAGGCCGTCTCCTCGACCGGAATCGCGATGGACCGAGTAGTGGGCACAGACCGTCGGTTGGGAAAGAAGGACAAGGAGGGCAGGGTTATGGCTGTTGGACGGAGGAAGGAGAGCGGTGCTCGCGTGTGGATCATCCCAGCGCAAGGAGCCGCCGACGCTGCCGAGCAGATCCCCGGACGAGTCCTCGTCAACGCCAAGCCCCTTCCTACCTACTTCCCTCTCCCCACCCACTCCGCCGCTGCCATCCAAGCGCTCACCCTCACCTCGTCGCTCGGCTCGTTCAACGTCTTCGCCATCGTCAAGGGAGGAGGAATCGCCGCGCAGGCGGATGCGGTCGCCATGGGAGTCGCTCGGGCTCTGGTCGAGTGGGAGCGGTGTGAGGTGGAAGCTGGACGTATCGAGGAGGGCACCGAGACGTACAGGGATTTGCTGAAGAAGGGTGAGTTGGATTCTCGGCTCTCCCCTGGCCCGCTCGGCGCTGATCTATGTTTCGCTCTCTCACAGCTAAGCTCATCGAGCGCGACCCGAGGATGGTGGAGAGGAAGAAGACTGGACAGCTCAAGGCCAGGAAAAAGTTCACCTGGGTCAAGCGTTAAATTATGCTCTCGATGGTGCAAGCCAGCAGTTCGAAACGCCGAAGCGTCGTAGGGCAGAGCGAGAGAAGAGGCTCGCAAGCTCTGACATCGCGAGACGGATGACGATGGTACTGCTTGATTGCGATAGGATTGTGTCTCTGCACGGCACTTCACTCCTCCATCTACAGTCGGTAGTCGAAATGAGCTGCTCGGCGGAGGGGAGAGGGAGAGGTCAGCAAGCACGCTCGGCACCGCTGTCCTTCGAAACTCACGGAACGCAGCGACCGAAGCTCTGAGGTTGGACTTCTCGGGCCTGCGAAAGCGGTGAAGATCAGCTCATAGGCTCGACTCGAGCTTCCCCGAGCGGGCACTTACCTCCATCCCAAGACGAGGTCGGCGACATGGTTCAGGCGGTCGCCTCCCCAGATGAGGATCGTCTTCTCTCCCTCGCCCATTTGGAAGGTAGGAGCACCACAGATGCCGAGAGCGACGGCCTCGTCGGTGTTGGCGCGGAGTTGAGCCTTGATGGTCTGCAAAGGGAGGTATCAGCCCTGCTCTTCTCACGCGATAAGGAGGACAACTCACCTCGGCTTCAGCACCTGCAGTTGCCCTAGCAACCAAGCTCTCGCCGTCGAACCCATAGGCGTTGAGCACCTCGACGAGGACCTTATCCTCCGAAATGCCCTTGTCGTCCCTCCACGCGGCACGGTAGATGGCAGGGACGGTCTTGAGGTCGAGCAGCGCAACCCTCAGAGACGTGACGGAGCGAATGGGGAACGTCGCCGGCCACTTGAGGCTGGGACCTTCGACCGGAGGGATCTCCTGAGAGTTGACTCCATCCCAGTAGGCCGACCAGTCGGCCAGGTCCTGCATGTTGTACTTGAAGCGAGCCTCGGACATGCTACTCGAAGGGAGGATAGGCGTGCCGATGCTTCTGAACAGCCCGCCGAGGAGGAAAGGCTTCAACTCGATGACCAAGCCTGGTCCGGCGTCCCTCCTCAACCTCTCGAGCTGAGTCCAAGCGAGGTAGCTCCAAGGGCTCGAGAAGTCGAACCAGAACTTGAGCGTCCTGGCGCGGTCCTCGGGGGGCGTGCGAAGGCAGCGAGGGTGGAAGCGTTCGAGTGCTCGGAGCTTGTGGACGGGCTTGCGGAGCTTGATGGCGGTGAGGTAGGCCTCGAAGAGGTGGAGACGGTCTTGGCCCCAGAAGAACTTGGCTTCTGTGGTGGCTGTAGCGGGGACGTAGAAGGAGGGGACTCCGAAGGCGCCGAGCTCGAATGCTGTCGGCGAGGAAGGGTCAGCGAACGCCGAGCGCCGAGGTTCGGAGCTCACCTTCTTGGGTGTTGGCGCGGAGCCTGTCCTCGCGAGTCTCTGCGAAGACGGTTTCGTCGAGAGGGAAGTCTAGATCCGGCGTGAGCGAGAAGGGTCCAGCGTGGTTGGGAGACTGCGCGAGGAGACGGTCAGCTCTCGCCTCGGTGTCGGGGCAGAAGGCAGCTCACGGCGACCGACGTCAACTTCAAGCTACGCGCAATGCGAAGGAGGGTGACCCTGCTGTTGATGTTGGCTCCATCGAACCAGTAGGCGCGGAAGAGAGCGTGCGCCAACTTCGACCGAAGGTGATCCGGGAAAGCGCAGAGAAGACGACCGGCATCGACGCTCCTGAGAGGGTGCTGAGAGTGAAACTTGAGAGGAATCTGGTAGCGACGGCACTCGCGCTGGAAGTCCTGCATGGAGATGGCCTTCTTGGCGGGGTTCATGACCGATGTCGCCGAGCCATCCTTGCCTTGAGGGGCTTTGGTCAAGTCGTAGAGGGCGCCGAGCAGGACCGGTTTCCAGGTAATCTTGGCTCCTGTAGGTTTGTAATGTAGGTCAGATTAGCGACCGTTTTTTTCGTTTTTCACTCACCAGTGACCCGAGCAATGTCGTGGAGTCTTTCACTTGCGATGAAGGCGTACGGGCAGACCTGTGCACGGCGAAAGCGTCGGAATCAGCCGGTAGAAGCGTAAGAGCAGGACGTACGACATCGAAGTAGAAGATTGCTTCGGGAGTAGCGAATCCAGAGGGGACAGCTACAGGCGGGAGCGGTTCCATCTTGGTGCAGATCTTGGTGCAGGGAGCCTTGGGAAGTGGGAAGCGCGAGGGATGGATGCGGGGTCAGAAGCGGTTACGGCGAGAGGGAGCTCTGTAGGCAGGTCGGGGTGAGCTCTAAGCTGTTCGGACCAGTCTCCGTACTAACCTACAGCTGTCTTGAGCCGAAATGGAGAGGCGACGAGTAGGCGACGGAACGGGCAAAGGGAGACCTCCGAGCGCGAGCGTTTCGAGCTTCGCCTCCGCCAAACTCGACGATGGATTCTCAACCTCAGCCAGCTGCGATGGATGAGCAGGAGAAGGTGCCCTATTGGCAAGAACGACCCGGAACCGCGCCCATCCGCTCAGAGTGAGTCTGATCGACTACAGAGCTCTGTCAAAACGCGCTTTCTGATCTTTCGGCCGTCGACGTTCGGACAGATTCGTACTGTGGGACAAGATGGGAAAGGGGGATGCAAAGCCCAGGGCGGCTGATGACGATGCTGCAGAAGGCCGCACCGACTCGCGCAACACTGTTCCCTTGCGCGCTCCTCAAGCTGAGCAGCAGCAAGACCAGGCGGATGCCAACCTCGACTCGCCCGCTCCCGCCGCCGATGGAGACGCTGCGCCAGCCTCCGAGGGAACCGACGAACAGCCTGCTAAGAAGGTCCGACTCTCAGGCGCTCAGAAGAAGGCGTTGGCGAGGGCTAAGAAGGAGGAGGAGTGGCAGGCAAGGCAGGCGGCGAAGGCTGCTGCCAAGGCTGCAGGAGGAGATGCTGGAGGAGAAGGAAAGGATGGTGCTGGAGGCAAGAAGAAGGGTCAGAACAAGGTGAGTTGGAGGCGAACTGCTGCTCGGCGCCGAGGCTGACCCGTTCATGCTTCTCCCTAGGGCCGCCAATTCCATCATCAAGCCGGTGTCGAGGACATCAAGCTCTGCACCAATATTTCGAAGGGCAAGGAGTGCGACCGCGGAGACGCCTGCCGCTACAGCCACGACGTCTCGGCCTACCTCGCCGCCCGTCTCGCCGACATCCAGCTCTCCCTTCCTGCCACCTCCGACGACCTCACTCCTACTCTCACCGACCACGTCTGCCCCGCCTTTGCCAACCTCGGCTACTGCGGCTTCGGCTTCAAGTGTCGATTCGGCTTGAGCCACATGCGCAAGGTCGAGGAGGGCAAGGGACTTGCCGGCAGCGGCTGGGAGCTCATTGTGGACGAGGAGAAGATTGCGCAGAGGAAGCAAGAGTACGGCGAGGAGGCCTACAAGCTCATGAGCGACAAGGGCGAGTTCAACTTCATCTCGATGGAGGTGATCAAGGACATTCGCAAGGGAGACTCGCCCCTCGCTGCGGCCTACCTCACATCGATTGGCGAGGCTGTCGATACGAGGACGGACGGAGGGAATGGGAAGGGCAAGAATGGAAAGAGGGGGCGCGATGGCAAGCCCAACAACAGGAATTTGGAGGATGCGGCGGCTGCGAAGGCCAAGGCCGACGCCGAGGCAGCAGCAGCGGCAGCAGCAGCAACACCACAGGACGCCTCTACCGAGATGGCCGTCGTCTCCAACGCCGACTCCTCGACCACCGCACCCGTCGAGTCTGCCAACCCCTCGACCGACCCCGTCGCTTCCACCTCCGGCGTTCCCCCTCCCTCAGCCGAACCCACCGCCAGTACCTCCGCACCCTCCGAAGCGCCCATGGACGTCGACTCGCACCCTTCCCGCTCCTTCGTCCCCGATCTCGCCCCCGTTCGCGCGACAGAGAAACGCCGGCTCGATTGGCGAGGCAAGCTCTACCTCGCTCCCCTCACCACCGTCGGCAACGAGCCCTTCCGACGACTGTGCGGAGATTACGGAAACGATATCAGCTGCAGTGAGATGGGATTGGCGCAGGAGTTCATGAATGGTGAGCTGGAGCTTTCGGCGTCGAGCTCGACGAGAAGGGCGGAGAGCTGATTCGTTCTGCGATGCACAGGAAACTCCAACGAGTGGAGCCTGGTTCGAAGGCATCCCAGTGAGAGGATCTTTGGAGTGCAGCTGTGTGGAAGTCGGCCTCAGGCTCTCGTTCCCGCCGCCGAGCAGATCGTCAAGCACTGCGATATCGACTTCCTGGGTATGTTGGAGCTCTCGTCGAATCATAGACGAGGCGCTGACTCGTGCATATCACCAGAC
The DNA here is from genome assembly GCA_001600635.1 of Leucosporidium creatinivorum. NCBI lineage: Eukaryota > Fungi > Basidiomycota > Microbotryomycetes > Leucosporidiales > Leucosporidiaceae > Leucosporidium > Leucosporidium creatinivorum. The sequence continues at coordinate 682,689 of BCKL01000004.1, read as the reverse complement.
ATCAACTGCGGTTGCCCCATCGACCTCGTCTTTAACAAGGGAGCTGGTTCGGCGCTGCTCCAGCACGCTACCAAGCTCGGCAAGTCCCTCGTCGGCATGTCTCAGGTCCTTGGAGAGATTCCTCTCACCATCAAGATCCGTAATGGAGTGCGTGACTCTCGCTCTCTCGCTCGGTCCTAGCGCTGACCCGCTCTTCCCGCTTTCACAGGTCCAGCACAACTCGCCTGTGGCTCACAAGCTCATCCCCAAGTTCCAGAAGGAGTGGGGACTCAGCGCCATGACTGTGAGCTGTTCTTGCTTCTCGTCCGAAGCTGGAGCTGACCCCCTTCGCCCTGCAGCTCCACGGTCGATCTCGTCAGCAACGCTACAAGACCAAGGCCGACTACGCCTGTACGTTCAACTCTACTGATCGCTTCACTAGAGCCCTGCTGACCTCTCCTTCGTCGACAGACATCGCACAGTGCGCCAAGGTTCTCCGCGAGACGGCCTCCGACGAAGGACTCGCTCCCATCCCCATCTTCGGCAACGGAGACGCCTACGACTTCCGAACCTACTACGAGAACATGGAGGCGACTGGAGTGGATGGTATCATGATCGCTCGCGGTGCTTTGATCAAGGTGAGTGTTCGAGCCGCCATGAAGCCGAGCTGGGAATTGCGCGCTGACGAGGATGCTTTGACAGCCATGGCTCTTCACTGAGATCAAGGAGAAGAGGGATTGGGATATCTCGTCTCGTGAGCGACTCGATATGGTCGGCAAGCTCGTCGATTACGGACTGGAGCACTGGGTCAGCTCTTTCGCTCTCCTCCTGCTCGTTCTCGCTGACTCGTTTCGACCCACAGGGATCCGATCAAGTCGGCGTCAACCACGTCCGTCGCTTTGTATGCGAGAGCTTGAGCTTCACCCATCGCTACATCCCCGTTGGCCTGCTGGAGCGCTTCCCCGTGCAGCTCAATGAGCGAGCGTTGCCTTACCGCGGTCGTGACGAGCTGGAGGTGAGTCTTGGCGGTTCGAAGGAATACAATAGAGCTATGCTGATCTACTCTCATCTCTACAGACTCTCCTCGCGAGTGACCAGTCCGCCGATTGGGTCAAGATCACTGAGGTTCGTCCCTTCCCCTTCGCCGAGCTCGCTTGGGCTCCTCACTGACCTCTCTCGCGTGATTAGATGTTCTTGGGACCCGCGCCAGATGACTGGAGCTTCAATGCGAAGCACAAGAGCTCGGCAAACGCTGACACCGAGGTGCAGGGATGAGCAGTCTCGCGCTTGCAATCTCTAGCCTCCGCCGAGTTCACATTGCCGTCGACTGGAGAGCACAAGCAAGCTCCACAGCCAGTAGAGAGAGACTTGTGAACGTACCACGTACGTTGTGTCTCCCAGCAGAGCGCTCTTAAACTTGCAGCGGTCCGACAAGAGCGTCGGCGAACGCTCGGCGGAGGCCTGTAAGTAGTCTCTGCACCGAGTTGAGCTGCCTCGCCCTTCTGGAGCTCTCTGCGACGAAAGCATGGAGCTCTTGGGTGGTGTGGGGAAGCGTGCAAGTCGTCAAGCAAAGTCGCTCTCTCTTGGAGAGTCCTGGCCGCTCGGAGCACTTGAGTCTCAGGAGCAGAAGAAGCTGAAGAGCAGCCAGTAGTGGCTGCTCATCTTTCACGCGAAACGAAGCTCGGATATCGAGCAATTGTACGCCAGGATGAGGTGCACCAGATATCCAGTATCGCTCTCCGCAAAGAAGCGAGCAGTCTGATGAGAAGAGGTGCACAAGGGAGTGAACGCCGAAGAGGGAGAAAAGAGCTCGGACCTCTCGCGGTTTCCACCTCTCAGCTCTCRTTCTCTCGTGCAGCTGCAGCTCGATCRAGAAACAGGCGATTCAGATGGCATTCCATGATAACACAGGCGACTTCACATGTCGGAGTCGAGGCGGGGGKAGAGGCAAAGAGCGGGGTATGGAAGGGCAGGGAGATATCTGTAGTGTGATGGRGCGTGAAAKGACATGGAGTGATGAGAGAAGAKACAAATCTACCGCAGGCCGAGCCCCGAGAAAGCACTAGAGACTTGGTCTACAGAAGGTGTGGGAGCATGCCTCGCGCCGGTGGCATGCCTTGACAAGGCGAAGCTCTACCGTGAACCTGAGAGCTCTTTCGGCTCATCGCCGAGACCTCATGAAGCAGAGCGGCTGAAGGAGGAAGCTGAGCCAGCTTTTTGCTCGCGCTCGATCGACATCCATGTCGGTTGAACAGATCTGCAGTACAGCCATAGCCCTTTGAAGTGTTGTATAATCTCTTGTTAGCCCCCACACCGTCGAAAGCTGCCTCATTCCCTCCCCCGAAAGCCCTTTACGAGCAGCACCAGCCGAGCACCTTGGACTGGGCGGTCCAGCTCCTGATCCTCTTGCCGTAGCAGTAGACGGGAAGGCCGAGGAGGTAAAGTCCAAGTGTGACGCCCGTCATGATACCGAGGAAGTTCTCAACGCCGTATAGGGCTGCGAGAACTGAGGTTAGCTTGGGCGCTCGGCGACGGAAGGGAGGGGCAAGCTCACCGAGCCAATTGCTGAGAGAGGCGAGAGAGAAGCGGGTCAGCGAGGCTGAACTGCGAATCTCTTCACTCTTATGCGCCCAGGGCGAACTCACTTGACGACGTACTGCAAGCGAGACCGACGGAAGCCAGGTCAGATGAGGCTCGGCGACAGAAATGCGAGTTCAAGACTCACGGTCATGCCAAAGATAGCCGCTCGGCTAGCGAGCATCATTACAGCGAAAGTGTCTCCTCCCTGCTTAGGGTAGCAAGCGTTGGCGTATCTGTGGTCGGTGGAGACGGGACCAGCGGAGTAAAGTCAGCTCGGCCGAGACAGGAGTGCCTCCCCCTCGACTGTTCGTCCTCCAGATTCACTCGCAGGACAGGTCGCGGAAGAAGACCTCAATGAGACTACGATCACTCACCCGACCACAGCGCAGATGCCAAGAGTGCAGCCACAAAAGACGAAGCCGGCGATGGAAGTCGAGACGAGGACGTTCCAGCCGGGGCCAACCGTCCATGCCCATCCAAAGCCTCCGATCGCAGTAGTGATGAAAGCAGGGATGAGGACGACGAGGCGATACTCGGGCTCGAAGATACCTGACGAGGAAGATATGCGCCGAGTAAGATAGAAGTCAGCAAGCGCTGGACAAAGGAGCGGGGGCGTCTATAGCACCGCTCGCGCAACAGAAAGCCAATTAGACTCACCATGATTGCGGACCGAGAGCCAACGAGCAGACCAGTCGGTGAGAGGGCCGGAGATGAGGCAGGCGGCGATGGTGCCGATCATGGGTGCGACGCCGGCGAGGACACCCACAGTAGAGACCTGGAGGATGCGGTCGGAGTGTGAGTAGAATAGGTCGGAGGAAGATGAAGAGATGGGCGGGAAGTGGCGAGGCAGAGTCAGCGGTCAGTACTGCTCGCGGGCGCCGAGCGCCGAGATACGGACTCACGGATTCCTGATAGTACATGCCCTCGTACATCTGGCCGTAGGTAGCGCCTGTCAGTTGAACAAGTATCCGGTTAGCTTGCTAGTCCGAAAGCTCAGACTCGTGTCGAGGTCGCGAGCACAATCGCTTGGGAGGCGCCGAGACTTACCGGTCATGACGAACCAGGAGAAGCTGATGGTGTAGGCGAGGTTGGAGTCTGCAGATAAGTGGGAGTTAGCCACCGATTGACGTCAGTAAGAAAGAGATGCAGCTCACAGAAGATGTGAGGCGAAAGGAGAACGGCGAAGGGCCGAAGGACGACGACATAGAGGGAATCACGCGGCTTGAAGTGGCTCCAGAGCCTGAGGGAAGCGCCAAAGGTGAGAGTATCGACAACAGGACCGTCTTGCTGAGCCTCGATAGCCGAGGAGGAAGAAGTGGCCACACCGTCCTTCTCCTTATGCTCGAGGTGCTCGGTGGTGTACTTGTCGACCTCGAGAGGGTCCGAGGCGGAGGCGGGGCGGTCGTACATCGTCTCGGGGCACAGGAAGAAGGTGCCGATGAGGATGAGTCCCTCGAAAGCGCCAAGAACCCTGAGTGGAGCGAAGGAATGGTCAGCGCTGGCGAGGCCGAGCGTTCAGCGCCGAGACTCGCCAGAAGCAAGCTCGCCAGCCGTGGTTGGTAGCAATGACACCCGAGATGATGGGAGCGAGGTTCACGGAGGCGCAGTAGGATACCTGTAGAACAGTGGATCAGCTGAAAGTCCAGCTGCTCCTTCGAAACGGCCAGTGCTAAGTGTCAACGGGATGCGAGAGTACTCACCTGCCACCACGCAATGCGAACGCCATGCTGGTGAACGAAGTACATGTCGGTGATGGTAGAGCCGAGCATGACGCTGCAGCGACAGTCAGGTTAGCTCTTTCGTCGACCCATGGCAGCGCCGAGCTTCGAAACTCACGCTGCGCTGGCCATGCCTGCTCCCATAAGGATCCGAGCACCATAGATTGAGTTGTAATCCTTTGCTACTGCTCCCCAGCAGCAACCGACAAAGCTGAGGACGCTGCATCCGACGTAGGTGTGGCGACGACCGAAGAACTGCGCCGAGACGACGATGAGCATCGTCGCCACGCCCTCGAACTTGGCAGGGAAACTGGTCAGCTTTGTAAGGTCCCAAAGCAGAGGAAGAAGACCAACAAGGACGAGGATGCCGTTGAGTTGAGCAATACGCGAAACCGGTTGTCCAAGATCTTTGGCAACAGTCCCAAACGCCGGGACTAGTATAGGACCGATCACGCCGCTGTAACAGTACATCAAGTCAGCGTCTTCTTCTAGCCAGCTTGGACCACCTCAACGAGCGAGACAGCGAGACTCGGCGAGGCGGAGGACCCTCGGCGAAGGCTTGACGAGAGTCGGAAGCCTCATGAAGGCATAAGAGAGGTGAAGGTGCATGTCACAACTCACGTTAGAATACTGCTGACAATGAGGACGAAGAACATGGCCTCCTTGCGCCACCGCGACCAGTTGAGAGGGTCTGTTCCCGATTGGGAGGGTTGAGGGCGAAGAATGATCTCAGGGCGCTGCAGGCGAGGTTGTGTAGAAACGAGTTAGTAATCCCGAGCACTGAAGAGCCAGCGCGCGAGCGGCGTTCCAGTGGAGACGTACCTTCGGGTCACGCTTGAGGCGGGCAGCCTCTGCACCGAGTTGAGCAGCCTCGCTCTCGGGAGGGTCGAAGAGACACGTTCCAGGAGGATCATAATTGGTGCTGTGATGAGCAGAGGTCAGCTTGTGGTCGAGGACAGGAGCGGGAGGTGTGGAGTCAAGCTGAAGCGGCGCCGAGAACGTACTTCTTCGGCTCGAAGATGCCGACGTGGTTCATCATGATGGCTGTGGAGGGCTGTGGAGGTGTGAGATGTACGAGTGGCGAACAGGAGGAGCTGGCGAAACGAGGTGCAGAAGAAGAAGAGAGAGAAACGCTCCCGGGGGTCCATTCACTATCGCTCGCTGCACGAGGACAGTCGCTTCCGCCCTACATCCAAAGCCCAAGAGCACCGGAAGCCACATAGCAGCTCGATCTGAGTCGAAAAGGCAACTTGCTTGCCCGCCGAATTATCGATCAAGGGGCGAGGTGGGGCAGATCCGACCTGGAGCCAGCTTCAAGAAAAGGATGGAGCCCTTCGTGGTGGTGCGGGGAAGCGTGCAAGTCATCAAGCGAAGTCGCTGTATCTCGGAGACTGCTGCCCGGCCGGAGAAGCAGGGCCTCAGAAGCAGAAGCAGCTGAAGAGCGACCGGCTCCTTGTTCTCGCGAAAAGGTCAAAGGTGTGGATATCGAGCGGTTGTACGCCAGGATGAGGTGCTCCAGATATCGACCAGTATCGCTCTCCGCAAAGAAGCGAGCAGTCTGATGAGAAGAGGTGCACAAGGGATTGGACGCCGAAGAGGGGGACAAGAGCTCGGACCTCTCGCGGTTTCCACCTCTCAGCTCTCATTCTCTCGTGCAGCTGCAGCTCGATCRAGAAACAGGCGATTCAGATGGCATTCCATGATAACACAGGCGACTTCACATGTCGGAGTCGAGGCGGGGGKAGAGGCAAAGAGCGGGGBATGGAAGGGCAGGGAGATATCTGTAGTGTGATGGVGCGTGAAAKGACATGGAGTGATGAGAGAAGAKACAAATCTACCGCAGGCCGAGCCCCGAGAAAGCACTAGAGACTTGGTCTACAGAAGGTGTGGGAGCATGCCTCGCGCCGGTGGCATGGCTTGACAAGTCGAGGGACTGCGCTCGACCAGCGAGCGAACGAGGTTGACGAGCAATCTCCTTGAGCTTGCTCTCGACTGAGGGGCCAGTCGCTGCTGGCTCTGTGGCGCCGTTGTTGGCGGACGCCGAGGACTTGGTGGAGCCGTTGGCGTCGGAGGAGGGAGCTGGTGGTGCGCCGTTGATGACGTTGGCGACAGCGTTGCGAGTCTCGTCGTTTGAGAGGCGAGTAGCGTGCTGAGGAGCGTAGGATGGAGCGCCAGCGTTGGGGTAGCCCGGAGCGGCGGGGTAAGGCTGCGAAGAGGGTCGGTCAGCTCTCGATCTCGAGCTCACATAGTCGTAGTGAACGCACCATCTGTCGAGGAGGAGCCCACTGGTACTCGCCCTGGTGCTGGGGAGGCGGAGGAAGTTGCGAGTGTGGAGGGTATTGCTGCTGATGCTGCTGAGGGATGGGAGGGACGGGTGGGTAGAAGCCTGGGTATCCGCCTTCTTGCTGAGGCTGTTGAGAGTCTCGGTGGCCGTAAGAAGTAGGGTTGGCGTCGAAGAGAGCCTTGATGTTGGGCGATGAAGCGGCGAGACGAAGCTTGGTCTTGTCAGATCTTGGTTCTTGGCGGAGCTCCGAGTCTGTGCGAGACTAGAAGTGTCAGTAGAGATCTTGAGAGAGCTCCGGACCTAACTCACCGGCAGTCATTGTTGACAGCAGCTTCGAGTTGAAGAAGGGGAAAGCGTCGGCGAACGAGTCGGACCGAGGGCGGAGCGATCCAGGGTAGAGGTTGATCTGTGGTCGACGCGAGCGTCAGCATATGCTTCTAGTCGACTTGAACCACCTGTACTCACATTTCTGCCGACGAGGTACTCCTCGACGAGATCTCGAGCGGTCGCGAGGAAGTCGACGTTGCTTCGGTTGAGGCAAAAGCGGATGATGGTCTCCTCTCCTGCGCCGGTGCGGTCGACCCAAGGGAGGATGGTGATGTTGAGATCTCGCTTGACCCGCTCGGTGAGGTTGACAAAGTCCTGCGAGAGGGCGAGGGCAGCCATCTCGGCGCTGTGAGGCATGCGGTACTCGCTGCGAGGAGAGAAGGCAATCAGCGAGCTATCGTTTGACAAAAAAAAAGAGACCGAACTTACGCCTCGAAGGGAACATGGTCGAGCAGCATCTGAGCGGCGATGTGCACCTGACTCTCGGGGCCAAAGATGGCGACGACATCGCTCGCCGTCTCCTTGTTTGGGAAGCGAACCGCCGAGTTGGTCTTGGCCTCGATGTCGTGGATGAAGATGCTCTTCTCGCCGAGGAGGGTGCGATGGTACCGCCGAGGGATCGAGACGGTCTCAACGACGAAGTCCTTGTCCTTGGGGCTGACGAGCTCCATGACTGACTGCTTGAGGTGCTCGAGGTTGATGGCGTTCTTGGCGGGCGTGCGAGCGACGACGTTGTCCTCGTTGTCCGTGTATCCTCCGAGAGCGGCGAACTCCTCGGCATTGGAGAACTTGACGTAGACGCCAAATTTCTTCATGATCCTCTGGATGTTCTTGCCGCCAACGCCGATGATGCGCTTGTGATAGGCCTCGGGAACGTGGAACGAGATCTCGGCGGGGAGCTCCTCCTGGAGCATCGTGAGGCCGTGCAGGGCGCCCGTGTCGTTGCCGGCGACGTCGATGAGGAAATTATAATCGTTGAACGTCTCGAACTTGATCTTGACGTTGGCGGACTTCATGATTTTGTTGAGCTTGCCGTTCTTCTTGCCGCTAATGAACTCGCGGTGTTCGTTGGCGAGCTCGATCTGGAAGCGGATCTCGTGGTGGAATTGCTGTAAACGAAGAGGTTTAGCTTGGCGCTTCAGGAGCCTGCGCACGATAGCACTCACCTTGACAAAGTCCAACTCGAGCACGAGCTGTACAGCTGCCCTCACTTCGGCTTCGAGACCGTGGAGCTCGAAGCAGTTGCTCTTGAAGACGGCTTCGGCGCCGGAGGTGACCGCGATGTGGCGCAGGATGGGAGGAATCTGGGAAGGGTTGATGGAGGGAGGGGGCATGAAGACGTCGAAGGAGATGGGCAGAAGCCAGAAGGAGGCGACGTAGAATTGGCAGGCCTGTAGAGAAGCGAGAGGTCAGCTCCGTGCTTCAATGCCATGCGGAAATAGAAGAGACATACGAGCTGCATGATGGCGCGGATGGATCGCTCAATGTTGACGCGGTGGTCGCCGTAGACGGAGATGAGGCTCGCCTGGCTGCCGATCGCCGGGAAGTTGATGAAGGTGCCGTTGTCGTTCATGATCTGCTTGAGCTCCTCCAGGCGGTCCATGAGCATCCAGTCGAGCTTGCGAGGGAGGATGGCCGTGTCGCGCGAGATAATGCACTTGCTCTGTGAGGGGAAAGGATCAGCGACGGGAAGGTGGCTCAGGGCTCGCAAGACGGACCTTGTGCAGCGAGACCTGGAAGAGCATATCGCGAGCACGCTGGACGCCGAAGAACTCTCCGGTGATGAAGATAAGGTTCTGCTTGGCGAGGAGCGACATGTTCTTCTGGCCAAGCACGCCCGAGAGCGGAGTGGGGAAGTAGATGTTGGTGCCCGTCTCCTCCTGGATAGTCTGCACGACGCAGCGCTTGCGACCCGAGATGATGTTGTGGAGCTTGTAGTCGATCTCGCAGACCTCGGAGTGAAGACCACTCTACGCAAAGCCGGAAAAGGTCAATTTCGCCGAGTCGACCGAGGTTCGAAACACTCACCAGCTCGTCCAACAGCACCAATAGTCTAACTCTAGCCTGCTCCACGCTCTCATACGGTCCAGTGATGACAATCTCGACGTTCCTCTCCGTCTCGAGGCCGAATCCAATGTTGCCCGAGACTTGGCCAACGATGGCGAGATGGGCCTTCGTGAGGGAGGCGATCTCGTCGAGCTTGCGGCGCATCTCCACCTTGACGTTCTCCTTGCCATCGAGGACTTCGGCGCGAGGGACCTTGACGACCGACTTGCGCTGCAGAGAAGGAGAGCGGATGCGAAGGGGGTAAATTAGCTTCTCGGCGCGTCGCGGAAACGCCGAGTTTGGGCTCGGCGAAGAGAGGGAGGGCGGCTCACCTTGAAGGGACTATCTCTGAGCAAGCTCCCACGAGCGCTCATGACCTGCTGGTAGCCTCCGCTCAGATGAAAGTTGAACTTGCGTCCTGGAGCCTGCTGCTGCTGGCCTTGAGCTCCCTGCTGCTGTCCTCCTTGCGCCTGGTGACCTCCTTGCTGCTGTCCGCCATGCTGTCCACCGCTCTGCGATGGAGCAGCGCCAAGTTCCGGCTCGACGGGGGTGAACGAGACGAGGCACTGGTGAGCTGCCATGGCCTCGACGCACAGGCGATGCATGGCGTCGTTCAAGTCGAGGCTGGACCTCGTCCCCGGGGCATTGCTACCAGCACCAGCTGCACCTCCGCTCGGTGCGCCGCTAGCTGCCGTCGTCGCTGTCGTCGAGTCGGTCGACGAGGAATTGCGGTGCGAGCTCGAGGAGGGGTCGGTATTGGTGTCTTGAGATTTACCCTCGGAGGAAGAGGATACAGAAGGGTGTCCTTGGTGGTTGGCGCTCGAGCCGGCTGGCTGCGAGCCATCGCGGTGGCCGTAGTCGAACGACGGCGAAGGGGAAAGGGCGTGAGTCGTCGCTTCGCCGAGCGTGATACAGGTCGTGTAGATATCCACTGTAGTAGAATCGGTGTCAGCGATGCTCTGCTGCTCGCTCGCAGAATTCGGAGAGCTCACTAGCTCGGAGCGCGGGGATGGAGGAGGCGTCGTCGAGCTAAGCCGTGCTAACGTTTGGGTATACGATGAGGTGCAAGGGGAAGATGTAAGGTCCTATCTCGTGTAAGAGCTCGTCGTATCCTAGTCGCTGAGCACCGTCAAGTCGCTAGTCGTTCCTTCTCTCGAGCTGGCCGAAGGAGCGAGGCGTTGGGCGGGCGGGAAAGAAGAGCGAAGGGGGCCGCTGAGCGAGAGCGGTACAGAGGGTGTATAAGTGCCGATTCCCCTCGAAAAGGGAGCGTTACGGCCGATGAAGGGTATACGAAGGGGCGTGGAGGAGAGTAAGAGAGAGCAGCGAGCGCGCTTGCTGGAGCTCGACTCGAGCCGACGGTGACTCGTCGCAGTCTGACGGGTGTCCGGAGGGATACTAGCACAGACCAGGCTCATCCCTTGCTGTACGCTCCTGTGGCTGTAGCTTTGCAGCGCGCTGCCAGCCCCTGGATCGCGAGTCGCCTCCCGTTTCGCCCGACGTCAATTTCAGCCGCCAGGTGGCTTTTTCCTATGCAGTTCTGATACCCTACAAGCGTCTATGATACTATACGTTGCCCCTCCAGCTCCTCCTGCAGTTATTCAGCTGCAGCGTCCGTGCACGATCCCAGCTGCGAGTCGGAACCTAAATCTGACGAAGGTGGGCCTCTTCCGGTCGTGCTCTAGTACAGAATGGGCTTAGAGCTAGGTTAGGTATCTCGGTATTCAAACGAGGAGAAAGAGGCGGAAAGCGAGGAGAACCGAGGAGAGCGGCTCAACGTGCCCCTCGCCGAGAATCGGCGCCGAAGGGGAATCGCTGGGCGACGTCCATCCAGCTCTGCCGGCGCTGTGCTCGCAGATACATCGCACGCCCCACTGAGCCTCTCGAGCACTCGTGTCTCCCATAACAGCTCCAAGCTGTTGAGCTCGACGGCGAGCTTTCGCTCTCTCCCTGGCTCGGCGCTGAAAGGTTATGGCGAACCAACTAGGTAGCAGGCAAATAACGACGCTGAGCAGCTGGAGACACTGCTCTGGGTATACAAACGACTCTTCTCCACGCCCTGAGATATACATCTGTCCATGCTCCTCTCTCCCTGCCTCACTCCTCGCCCGAGCCCTCCTTCGGCTCGTCGTCGCCGTTCCCGATCTCGACCACTGGCCTCGACGCCTCGCCGCTAAAGCTCGTACGAGGACTCCTCGCAATGGGTGTCTCGAGGATCTGTTTGAGTGTGAGCAAGTCGAGTCAGCGGCGGTCATCCCTCACAGGCGACTCGGCGACAACTCGCCTCCTTCCTCAGCTCCTCGCCACTGACATCGCCCAATCCTCCCTCTCCGTCCTCATCCTCATCAATCTCCCCAGTGCCCAATGCCGCTCCCTTCCGGAACACCTCTCCTTCCTCAAGCGTAAGCGAGCGACTCTGACTCTCCATCGGCGACCGAGGTGAGAGCTCGAGACTTGCAGCTTCGTCCTCCGCCTCCGCCTCCGCCTCTGCTGAGGTCGAGATAGCGAGCGAAGGTGCCGAGGATGTGTCGGAAGCTCTCTTGGTCGGAGGAGAGCTGGGCGAGGGAGAGCTCGGGCGAGACTCATCCGAGGGGGAATCGTCTTCGTCGTCCGAGTCGGCGATGGTGAAGCCCGGGGAGGAGGGGCTGTCGGCTGGTGAGCCAGGGATGGGGGAGGAAGGAATCTTGAGGCTGGGAGAGACCACTGAAACGCCGTTCAGCGCCGACTTGGGTGCTGGGGAGGAGAGTGATGGCGAGGAGGATGGTGGGGGCTCGTAGAGCGCTTTGGCACGGTCGAGGAGGGAGGTGAGTTGGTCGCCGAGGAGCAGGGCACGATCTGTAGGGGGGACGCAACCATCAGCTACCGATGTCAAGCGAATGAAGCGTCAATCGCACTCACCTTTCTGATCCCCCTGCCTCGTTGCCGCAATCGCCTCTGCCAGTTGCGCCTCCGCCAGCTGAGCCTGGACCAACGCATCCCTAACCACCTCACTCGGCTGGACAATAATGCCCATTTCTTTGGCCCCCTCATCGAGCTTGAGCATGTCCCCAAGCACCTCGCGCACCTCCTCCGCCGCCGCGAGGATCTCATCCTTGCTCTGGTTCTGCGCGGCGAGATGACGAGCTTGGCGATCTTGGGCTTCTTGCCGGGTTTTGAGGTCGCGAGCGACGGCGGATTTGAGGATGGGGGCGGCGATGATGATCTTCTTGCCGCCTGAGGTGGCTTCTTCTTGCGCTTGCTCGGTGTTGCGGATGCAGCTGTTCGAAAGGGGTAGACGTTAGTAAGGGCAAGGCGTGTCGAGACTACCGAGAGACACCCACCACTGCAGAATCTCCTGGCTCAATCTCGCAAAATCGGGATCGTTCGGCGGGATGTTGAGGTCTAAGCAGCGCAGGGTATCGTTCATCTTGACCGAAACGGAGAGGGCGAGTACACCAGCGATATCGATGTCGAAGTTGCCGGTCAGGTCGAGGTGAATAAGGCTCGTCGCTTCGGGGAGGAACTCGGCGAGGGCGATGGCGCCTTCGGAGGAGAGGTCGGTCGAGTTGAGGAAGACGCGCTTGAGGTTTGAGTTGATGGTGATGGCGGAGCGGAGGGAGGTGATCTGTTGTGGTGGAGATACGAGTGAGCGAGCTTCTCAACGACGACCGTCTCGGCGACTCACTCCTTCGAGACCAGGACCACAGCAAGGGTTCAAGCTCATGTCGAGAGTCTCAAGGGTCGAGTTGAACTTCTGCTCGGCGAGAGGTGGATGCAAGAGGGTCAGCTTGAGCTGTTCCGTCTCCCCTCGGCGAGCGAGGACTCGGACTCACGAGCGCCTCCGCAATCGACACCAGACCCTGCATATCAATCTTGTTCTCACTAAGATTGAGGACCTTGAGCGTTCGATTCCGTTTGAGCACCTGCGCGATGTAGAGGACGCCGTTCTGCAGACGAAACTCGGTCAGCCCTCGTCCTCGTCTCATCTCCTCGCACTCCTCCTGCGGCCGCCTACAACTCACCCGAATATCATTCCCCTTGACATCGAGAGTCAACAGACTCCCCGTCCTCGGCAGCTCCTCAATCTGCTTCCTGAGCTTCAGCCGCGCCTCCGAGTTCCTCCACTGCTCGCGCTCCTTCTCGGCTGTTTCGATTGCTGCCTTGCCTCCCTCCGCTGAGGGATCAGGACTCGCCGACCGGGAGGATGGGAGGCTTTTGCGAACGTAGGGAGCTTGGAGGGATTGCCGGGCGGAGACGGAGTTGCTTGACTGGGAGGGGGACGCAGAGGGGGGGAGGGCGCCGTTCGGCTGAGGGAGGGGAGGAGAGGAAGGGGGAAGATGAGGAGAGGGGTCGTGGTGCGCGTCGGTGGGGAGAGGGTAGTCGCGGATCATGATGGCGAGAGCTACTGCTCCGAGAGGGTTAATGCGATTGCGGCGGATCGAGATGTGCTTGAGGGAGGAGGCGCGGACGCCGTGTGCTGTAGATAAGGACGAGGGTCAGCGAAAGCCCGTAGCGTAGAAGCAGAGTTGGGACGCACCCAGGGCTTCCAATGCCTGTCCCTTCAACCCGCAGTTCTCCAGCCGAATCGACAGCACCGTCGCTGCCTCTGGAGCCTCATCATCCCGCTTCAACAGCGGCGCATCAGTGAAGAGCGGCCGAGGGTCCTCCGTATCGCTGTCCTCTTCCTCTTCGGCCTCGCCCTCGAGCTTCTCCTTCTCCTTCTCGTCCTCCTTCTCCTCGCTCGGCTCGACGGGCTCGACCTCCTCGGCGGATGATGCTGATGGGGGTGCGAGATGAGGCGTAAAAGCCTGAACGAGATGATCTGCTGTCCGTTTATCGATATTGTTCTCCGAGACGTCGAGATAGCGGAGGAAGCGAGCCTGCGGCGAGCGAGCAGAAGAGAAAAGGGTCAGCTCGGCTCTTTCTCTTCGAAACGGGAAGCTGGACTCCACGCACCTTCCTAACGAAGACGGCAATGTACTTCCACCCCTTAGCCTTGATGCGCTTGTTGTTGGCGATGCTGACGGTGGGGATGCTGCCCGAGACGAGAAGGGCGTGAAGGAGGGGGCGGAGGCTCTGCTCGGCGTTGCGGATCAGCGACCGGGCCGCGTCAGAGGTCGACGAGAGAAGTAGCGCACCTCATCATCCAATCCACAGCTCTCCAATGTGAGCTTCTTAAGCCCCCAATCGACCGACAGCAAATCCGCCAGCGCCTCGACAGCTCCATGCGACAGCAGCTCGTTGCTCAGATCCAAGACCTTTGGTGGTGTCCTCGGGTTGTCCTGCATCGTACGTCCTTCGTCAGCAAGCCGTATCGGTAAGCAGAGGGCCTGGCAGAGCAGACCCACCTTGAACGCCCTCTTGACCCTCTCGATCCCCTTCTCCTCCCTCGTCCTACAGCACTCGGCATACAACTTGCTCAACGCCTCGCCAGTCCATCCCTTGCTGTCCCCCCCTTCCAAAGACTTATTTGCCCGCGCTCGATGCTCCATATTGATCCTATCCTCATAAGAAGATCAGCTCGGCCCTCGGCGGCGGCGCACCCTCGAGATCGAGCGAAACGTACCGTTTCCTCGTCAAGGCCTCTTCCCATGGTGCCAATGGACCGTTGGGGCCGTTGATAGGATAAACGACCTTGAGACTCGCCATCCTGAACCTCACTCGTTTGAGCTCGCCGACGCTCAGTGGTGGAGGAGCTGGAGGGGCGACGGAGGCCGAGGAGACGGTCGCTTTGATGGTGGCGTAGGGGGAGGAGGCGGGAGGGGATGAGGTGCTAGAGCCGCGTGGAGGGGGCTGATGAGGCGCTGCCGAGGGGTTTGAGGTCGATGCCGAGGAGGAGGGGGAGCCGAGCACCGTAGACCGAGAATGAGCGGCCGCTTCGTAGGAAGCTAGAGCCGCTGCTGAGCCCGCTACGGAGGCTCCTCCCTCCTTCTCACTCGAACCTCCTTCTACGCCCTCAGCTCCCACTGTACTCGAACTAGTCGGCTCATCGCCTCCCAACTCCCTTCTCGCCGGCGGCTGCTGCACTCCCGCCGCCGCGGCGGTAACCCCACTCAACTTCTTCAACGCGCTTCCCCAAAACCCAGCAGCAGCATTCTGCAATCCCACCGCCCCACCACCACCTGCTCCAGCAGCAGCAGCTCCCMCCCCCGCCGCGCTGAGGGAATCCGGACTGGGCGACCCTCCTGCTGTGGCTGCCGCGTAGGCTAGTCGGGAGTTAAGAGGCTGTAGCCAATCTCGTCGGAAGGAGAAGCCTGATTGACGGGGAGGGGGCTGTTTGAGGATGGATTTGGGCGGCGGTGCGTTCTTGAGACGGCGGTGGGGGGGTCGTAGTCGAGCAGGAGGGGGAGGGGGACCGTCTGTCGAGGCGAGCGCGCTATCGAGTCCTGTAGTCGATACCGAAGCTTTCTCGCTGGCCGAAGGGGGTGGGCTGATAGAGGGCGAGGCGGCAGACGACTCGTGGAGTGTTGAGGCAGGCGAGTCGGTCGTAGAGGGAGGGTGTAGGGCGGTAGATGTAGCTGTTGTAGCAGTTTCTGATGACTGCTCTTCTGTGCTGGCCATGCCTTGCGCCGAGACGAGGCCGAAGCGCACAGGCAGGCGGGAGAGAGGGAGAGGCTGAGGGCGGGCGGACGGTTCGCTTCGAGGTGATGAACAGGTGCAACGAGGGGGTGGAAGTGAGCTGTAGTCTGAGCTGGTGTTCTTGATTGACCTTCTGTAGTGGAAGCGAAGCCGAGTTGAGAGACGAGGTGATGGCGGAGAGCTGAGCTTGACCCAGTCGGCGCGGACTTGGCCTGGTCGACGTCGAGGAGGGGGAGACGACGACCGAGTTTCGCATCTCTCGTTTCTGCAGTCAATGCGAACTCAAGGGTATCATATATAAGGGTAATCTATCAAGGGTGGACTGAGCCAGCAGCCACCTCTCCTCTCCTCCTTCACTCATCGTCGCCCGAGTCCGAATCGACGTTACGCCGAGCGCTCGACGTGTTGAGCGGGACGACAGCCACGCCCGAGACTGCCTCGTGTCTGTAAGTGAAGCGAAGCGAGTCAGCATCGCTCTCCACTCCACTGAAGCTCCTCGAACCCACCTCTGCAACAACTGCACCACATCGGCCCTCGTTCCCCTCCCCCACTCGAGGTCGGGCCTCACGAGTGTCGTCTCGAGCTCTCCTCCTCGGTACACTAACATGGTCGGCAGGGTGTCCTCCTCCATATCGGCCGAGAAGTCCACCTCGGTCGCCAAGGCTCGAATGAACTTGGTCTGAGGGTACGAGCGAGCGATCGACGAGAGGTGCTGGTTCAGGACGGCGCAGGCTTCGATTTCCTGTAGGTCGTTCAGGGTCAGCGGGTAGTCGGATGAGATCGAGAGAGAAACTCACCGGCTCGTAGAGGTGCAAAACGACGGCTACATCCTCCTCCTCATCCTCCACCGCGCTCAAGAACTGTTCCATCCCAATCTCCCTCAAATGGCCGAAGTGCCTTCTCCTCATGCCCGGTCCACTAACTCCACCCCTCTCTCCACTCCCTTGCATCTCCATCAACCTCCTGGCCCTGTACCTTTCCCTCGCCGCTTCCTCCTCCCCTCCCTTGCCCTCCTCATCGCTCTCGGGATCCTCCTCCTGATCCAACCTGACCACCGTCCCATTACTGCTCACAAACCCCAAACTCAACTCCTTCATCTTGGCCTCTGGCGCGCTCGCCGCCAAACTGCCCCTCCAATCGTTCAATACACCTTTAGGGCCCGTGTTGCTCGCTCCGACTCCTCCTGTCGTCGCTTGCCTCGCCGCCCAGTCTGCTAAAACCCCCTTGGGACCCGTGTTGGATGCTCCCCCTTTACGAACTGGTGCGGGCTGTGCTGGAGGAGGTGTAGGGTCCTGGGCGTCGAAACGAGGTGAGGAGCTGGAGGACGAGGCGGAGGGAGTGGGAGAGATGGAGCGTGTAGGGGAGGAGGAACGGGGTACAGAATTGCCTGCTAGAGCGGGATGTGTACCGTCGATCCATTGCTGCTCTTCTTGCGCGTTGGCTGCCATGGCGGTGTCGAGAGAGGGAGGAGCTGGGAGAGGGAGTGAGCGCGCGCCCTTTGTCCTGGAGCTCGAGGTGGGTTGGAGGTAGAGTCGGAAGGCTGTACAGTAGCAGGCGAGTGTAGCAGAGCAAAGAGCGAGTTCCAAGTGGCGAGAAAACGAGGTGGAAGAAGAGGCTCGAGCGATGCAGACGAAGGGAAAGAGCCAGCTCGACTCGCGCCTTTCCTCTCCGAGCGAGACACTTCTCCAACATGTCTCGTCTCACAGAGAGAAGCCATCTGTGCGACAATCTTGCAGTAGAACAGACTGACGTCGTTGCGTTGCTCGCAGAAGCCCTTGATCGTCAGTCGCCTCTACAGCCGAGCAGCCAACGCCGAGCATCGCCGAGCAGCTCAGCGAGAGCTCTCGTCGCTGCACTGCGGTCCTTCGCTGTTTTGATCGGCTGATAGGGAAACCAGAAAGACTCTCTAGCTTGGTACAGCCGACTACTAGCAGTGAGAGGCCTCTTCGGCGTCGGTGCGATTCATCAGCCACCGCTCTACTCAACGCAAGCCTTATCCCCACTAGTACTTCCATTCAACTGCGTCTTCCTCCTTCCACTCTCCAGGTACGCCTTGATACCAGCACGCTCGTTCATGAGCTTGTACCACTTCTCCAACGCAGGGAAGGAGGAGAGGATGGTAGGGTGGAGACGGGTGATGGCGTAGACAATGTAGAGGAGGTGGTACTCGGCGAAGGAGGGCTGTATGGGGAGGGTTGTTAGTGGGGTGAAGAGGTTGGGAGAAGAGGGATGGAAGAGCGACGAACGTGGGAATAGACGAAGTAGCCCGAGGTCGACTTGCTCTTGTTGAGGAGGTGCTCGTATTGGGTGAAGGATTTGGGTGCGGCAGTCTTGGCGAACTCGGGGAGGAGGGTGGCCTGTGGGTGAAAGTGAAAGGGAGGAAGGTGAGCACCGACCGAGAACATCGACGAAAGCCAACCGAACTCACGGCCTCGGGCGAGTAGATGTTCTTGGTGTAGGCGCAGGCGAGGTCCTGGTCGACATCAAGGATGTGAGCTACATTCTCTCCCGCTTTCCAAGAGCAGTAGAACACACCTCAACAGCGCATCCGAGCATATCGGCGACAACGTCCTCCTCGGGCTTGCCCGAAGGTCCGACTCCAACATGAGCAGCAACATAGCGAAGGATCGCGTCCTGCTGAGCGAGCTTGAGGCCGTTGACCTGCGTGTGGACACCATCACAACGTCCCGTGGGTCAGCTTCTCTCGCCCGAAGTCCCGCTCCTCGCCCGAGGCCAAATGAACCCACCTCAAGACGAGGCAGCTGGTTGAAAGGGTACTCCTCGCAGTCGAGCTTGATGGCGAAGAAGGCGGCCGTGTCGTTGCTCTCCTCGTAGGGGATTCCAGCATCCTCGAGGATGAGGCGGATGGGTTCTCCACGACCGCAGATGGGGAAGTCTGTGAGATGGGGAGGAAGCAGAGACGTCAGTACAGAGTGGCGAGGGGTGTAGCGCATTGAAGCTGAGGCGTGAGGCGTACAGTGGAGCTGTGGAACGACGAGGAGAAGGTCAGCGCGCGATACTTCAACAGTGGAGGGCGGAGGCCCTGTAGTGCAGCAGCAGGACTCACCTTGACGTTCTTGAGTTCAGTCGACATGATTAGAGCGTATCAAACGAGTCGAGAAGATGAGGGAGAAGCGCGAAGAAGCCTTTCCACGCGTTCAGCCGTTTCTCCCGCGACGCTTAGTGAGCGTGAACCGCATATAGGCAGCATGCACAGCTGAGAGCTGTAGTTGAGCAGAGAAGCAGCAAGGGGAGTCAAAGAAGCAGAAACGAACGAGGAAGGCGGAAGCCAAGCCTCGAGCTCGGCGATTCTCTCAGAGTCGCTCCCGCCCCACTTGATCGCCCTCACTGAAGGCCGAGCTCGCCATCGCTGACCAAAATCACTCAGTTCACAGTAGTACTCGCTGCATTACCACTCCTTCCGATCTACTACTCCTGCTCACTCCCCCTCCCCTCCGGCCCTCCCTCAGCTTTCTCAAACCCATACCCTCGAGCAACTCCTCCGCGGCCGGTCATATCCTCCATCACGGCGGGGGCGTCCATCCCGTAGCGGGGCTCGAGGCCGCGGTAGGTGCGGCTGGAGAGGAATTCGCCTGTGAGTATGAGTGGGAGAGAAACGAGACGGAGGAGAGGAGGGAGGGAGAGGGCGAGGAAGGCAAGAAAGGAGAGCGAGGAGAGGGCGAGTCAGCGGGACGGTTGCAAGAGAGGTGACAAGGCAAAACAGAACGCACCAGCTGCTGAACCGAGAACACGGGCCACAGCAGACGACGTATCGCGAATCGCCAACGCCGAAGCCTGCGCCGAAAGGTCGTCGGCGTCTGTGGAACCTCCAGGTCAGCTCCGGCTCGCTGCAGACAGCACACATGCAGACTCACCCTCCACAGACCCCTTGATATACCTCTTCGGCGTCCTATACTTGCCCGTCGTGGCCGAATAAACCGGGCCTTCCTCATCCTCCGAATCCATGCTCGGGTCCACAAAGTCCTGCCCGAAGGTTGAGGTCGAGAGAAGGGTCGTGAAATCGAGAATGTAGTCCCCCGTCCAGGATTTGGAGGTGAGAGCGAGTTCCAGCTCGAAGGGAGTGACGATGGGGCGGAGGAAGTCCTGTTCGGGCGGGCGTCGACGGGGAGAGGGTCAGCGGGAGAGAGGAGGATGGAGGAGGGCAAAGAAAGCGCACCTTGGAGTCTATCAAAGTGTTTTCGGGGCATGCGACGAGAACGAAGCACTCCACCTCCATGAAGTTGGCGAGCTTGGCCGGGTTGAGCTTGCCCACGGCGACGGTGTAGCTCTTCTTCTGGTGCGAAGCGATGAGTTGGCGGAGGTGGGTGATGAGGGGGAGGTAGGCGGCTGTCGGGTTGAGGTGAGCTTGGCGTAGGGGAGAGGGGAGGAAAAGCAGCTCACCAACGCCGAGAGTGCCGACCAGGATTCCAATGACATCCGCATCCTTGGCCTTCTCCACAACAGCATACCGCCGCATCAACATCCTGTTGGTTTTGCCCGATTCGAGCCGAGCCGACCGAGTAGCAGCATCATAAGACCAGACCTGAGCGAGTGTAGAGTCAGCCTCGAAGTCAACTCACTCGGAATACGTAGAACTCACCGAACACTTCCCATGCGTCATCAACAGGTTATTCAGACCCAAGCTCTCCCCTCCCAGGTAGAAGATCGCGCACTCCTCAATAGCGACGCCCTCTGGCAGGGAGAAAGCGACCCTCGGCGGTGCAGGCTTGGACGGCAGAGCCGAAGAAGGGACGAGACCTTCTGGTGTAGGCGCAGGTGCGAGGTCCGAGACTCCATCGGCGGGCGTAGTGTCTACTGGCTCGGTGGTTGACTCCTCCTCGGCGGCGGGAGACTCGTTGGACGGCTCGGCCTCATCCTCCTCGCGCGCTTTGCCCTTCTTGCTGTGGTTTACTCGGCGGTCAACGTGGCTCAAGACGACGGGTAGTGACATTTGAGCTTCGAGAGCCTTGTGCACGAGCTCTGTAGACGAACAAGCGTGAGCGACCAAGACTCGGCGATGAGTTCCGAGGCGCCTCACCAGCCTTGTGCGCGTATCCGACATCGTACATCAGCAGCACCGCTTTCATGTCGTCCAGAGAATCCTTCGAAGTGGAAGCGAGGCTGCTAGCAGCGTGCTCGGGGTCGATAGGCCGCTTCGTCAGGACGTAGATGACGGGCAGGCGAGCGGTTCTGCGGGCGAGAGGCAAGGTCAGCGGGCGTGGCACACAGGAGAGGCTAGTGAGAAGCATACGGTGAAAGGCAAGTGTGTCCATAGTGCACAATGAGGTCTGCATCGACGTGCTGAGCCGCTACTTCGTCGACACAGCAGCTGCGACGAGCGTTCCCGGGAGTCAGCTGCAGTTCGAGCTGGCTGGCTCAGCACCGACAGATATAGCTCACCTTCCGTATGTCGTATCGGCGAGGACGTAGAGCTCCTTCTCTGCTGGTAGCCGGTCTCGGATCGCTCGGAAAACGGGTACGGCGTCTTGCAGCAGCTCGTCGGGGAATTGGAGGGCGATCTGCGGGTGCAGCGAGTTCGTTAGCTCGCTCTCGATGAGTGTACCCCTGATGTCCTGCAACCACTCACCCGCTGGTAACTGCCATTCTCAATCTCGTCCAAAGTCATGTCGACCTCGTAGGCCTCCTCGAGCGAAACAGATCCTGCTGCGAAAGCTTCGGGTTCGACGTCGATGATCTGAGTGATAGCATCCTCTCCGCTGTTGGCGACGGGTGGTGGTGCTGATGCCATGGTGTTGGAGCTGTTGTGCGTCTCTCGCGGCGTTGTTTTCGACGAGCCGAAGTCCGAGAGGAGCAAGTAGAGGTCAAGCTGGGCTGTAGGGCAGCTGACTGAGTCGTCCTATAGGTCGGTAGTAGTGCTGAATAAACGTCAAGAAAGCTTAGCAGAGTAAGAGATCGAGCGCCCTTTCCGTCTCGCTGACTCGAAGCTGACCAGACCAATCCCTCTTTGCCTCTTTCGCATCTCTTCGGTCTCTATTCGCTACACTGGCAGCTCTTCGCCTACTATCCAACACACTCAGACTCGCTCGCACAGCCACCAAAGCATCCTCATCCGTCAACATGACCTCAATCTCAATCTCCAGCATCGACGCGCTCAGGCTCAAGGCCTGTATCGCACCTTCACGAGCATGTATCCCTCCGAGCAAGGGCAAGAAGTCCAAGGGCGATGTGGAGCTGCCGGATTATATCTCGCCCGAGCCGAAGTCGGCGAGTGAACGGCGAGACTGGGATAGGATGAGCTCGCGAATGGAAGGTGGGTGATGTATTGCACTCGAAGGGTGTGAGTCAGTTCGCTGACAGTCTCTTCATATGCGCGCGCTCTCTCAGGCTTCCACTCGTACTGTAAGCCTCACTCGTCGCCACCGACCCCTTCGCCGAAGTGCTGACCCCTCCTTCGGGCGAGCAGTCCGTAGCGCTTTCCAGCAAGTATGGGTCATGGCCGACAAGGTCGGAGAACAGCTGCCTATTCGGGAGTACATATCGTTTGCAGAGGAGCTCGTGCATCGTGAGTTCGGCTTGCTCTCGGCGTTGGCTTCGGCGCTCCTGTCGAGCTACACTGTGCTTCGTGAGCAATCACTGATTCTACCTCTCCGATCTTTACAGACCTCGAGTTCCACCACTCGATCGAGGAGCGCCACATCTTCCCCGTTCTGGCGCAGAGGATGCCCGAGTTTAACCTGAAAGCGTCTGCTGTCCATCTTGAGGAGCACAAGGCCATCCACGAAGGTTTGTCGCGACCCTCGCATCCTCTGCGCTCTGTCTCACCTCTCTCCCCTCAACAGGAATGGACCGCTACACCGCCTACCTCTCCAAGATCAAGTCCTCCCCATCATCATTCGACGCCGAGGAGTTCCGCAAGATTCTGCAGAGCTGGGGTCCCATCTTGTTCTACCATCTTGACGCTGAGGTCAAGACCCTGCACCACGACAACCTTCGCCGATGTGAGACTGAGTCCTTTTGGTCGACGAGAGTTCGGCGCTGACCCTTCGAGCTCTTCCTTGCGCAGACTACACCATTGAGGAGGTCAGGCGGTTGCCCATGTAGATCGCACCTTCACTTCATACCTTACACTTAGACTGCCATCGACATATACGCTTCCTCATTTCGGAGATTCGCCACTCTCGGCGATGACCTTCTCCGCCCTGGTCGGTGGACGGCACCCGTGGTCTGAGAGAGTACGCATCACTCATAAGCTCTACAAGTATCTGATCTGCGCTACAAATTGATGTCGACCTGCACTAGACTTTCGTTCCGCTCTCTTGACTTGCTCGAATGCTCCCCGCCTCTTGCGCTCCTCCTCTTCACCTCGTCTACTTCCTCGACTCGCGCAGCACGGCTGGTTCGGTAGCCTCAGCTACTCTCCACCATTAGCATGCCCCTTCACGTACAGACCAACTCCTGGCTTGGCAAGCTCGTTCTCGGGAGCGTGCTGTGCGAGATCTCGCTCTCTTGCTCCTTCTTCACGCTGCTCTCCATCATCATCTGCGTCGCTTGCGACAAGACGGGCTACAAGCTAAACGTCTCTACTGTTATGCTCAGTGTGGTGAGTGGGAGGATGCCCTGCAGCGAGGGGAAGCGAGACAGGCAGAGGGGAGGGAGAGCTGACCTGCGCTCTGCTCGTCACTTGGTGCAGCTGAGCACCATGCTAGCTTTCGCGATCAGTCTGCGTACTAGCTCTGCGGTCGAACGCTATGGAGAAGGTGAGTTGAACTCAGACGGGCGGGGCTCGGCGAGGAGGGAGCTGACTCGTGCCGTCTCGCTGCAGGACGTCGAGCCTTCAGCGGGATCACACTCGCTAGCCGAAACCTCGCTTGCCTCGTCTGGATCCATGTACCGCCTACGACTCTCACGACCGTCGAGCTCGCCGCTATCGGCTCGGACGAGGCGGCGCTCGAGGTTGAGAGGCTCAAGGGACTGCTGGAGAAGAGAACCATCATCAACCTGATCCAGTGAGTTGAAGCTTTAGCTCTGCTCTCTCGTGGGAGCTGACGCCTTGTACTGCAGAGCCTTCTCCGTCGCGGCCAAGGTCCGCCGAGCTTAGTCTTCGTCCAGCCTACGGAGAAGCTGACCTTCTTGCCTTCGGATTCACAGCACTACCTGCGTGGAGAGTCAGGTGTCTACTTTGAGGACCTGTACGACCTCGTCGCATGCCTACCTCGGTGCGTTGGCTCGCCGGCGTAATCTCGGTTCGCTCTCCTGACCTCTCTCTCGAGCACAGCTACGCCTTCCCCTCGTCGGTCGCCTCTGGCCTCGCAGCGGAAAGGATTGAGCGTTCTGCGATTCTCGGCATCTGGCGGTCCCCGTACGTGAACGGCGTGACCCTCCTTCCCTGCGACGGCGCTTCGTCGGGGTGGTCCACCCCTTTGCCGAGCCTCTCCAGGCCTCTTCGAGAACCCTTTGGCTTGTCTACCGATGATCCCTACTCCACCAAAAGCTACACCAAGACTCAAAGCATCCCTCTCCTGCCCGCCTTCAACCCTCCGCGGCGCACCATCTACCACTGGTTCCCTCCCCTCGCCATGTTCCGCCCTGTCGTCCACCTCTTCTACAAGACGCAGCAGGAGGGAAGGAAGAAGCCAGCTCAAAGCAGCAACACCCCCCTCGAGATCTCGCTGTACCTCAACGGGTACGTGAACGAGGTCATCCACCGAGGGACGATGGTGCCCACTTTCGTGCCCGTCCTGTTTGGAGCGCTGGGTCAACTGCAGGAGTCGTGAGTCGTTTGAGAGGCGTCTTAAGCCCAAGTAACTCACCGAACCGCCTCCCTGCAGGATCACCACTCTCGAGCGTGTCCTGAGTGAGCTTCTCAGACAGCGCCGAGCGTTGGTCGTTCCAGACTCACCTTCGCTCCCCCGCAGCTACGCCGCTCCCCTGGGCGTATCAGATCCACCTGAGAGCAGCGACATATGTATTTCTTCTCTTCCTCCCTGTCCAGATCTATTCGTCTCTGGTAAGTTCGAGGAGCGTAGCCATCGCCGACATCGCCGTTGCCGAGCTGACCCTCGTCCTTCGGCGCAGCGCTGGTTCACCATCATCGCGATGTCGCTCGTGAGTCCTCTTGCGACACTTCACGGCTTTTCAGACCTCTCTCCCGACCTCTCCTCTGACTCCAAACCCTCACCATCACCACCAGACCCCCAGCCTGCGCCCTCTACTTTCGTCTTCAGCCCGCTCAACACCCCCTTCCTGCCTTCCGATACTCGCCCCGCGTCGGAGATCCTTGCAGAGGCTTCGAGACAGGACAGCTCGCCTGGAGGTATCACGATGATTCGAGAGCTTCTCTTCAAGCACTACCACCAGCTTTCGGAGGAGCAGGAGCAGGCGAGGCAGGGCTTGAGCCGAAGAAGGCCGTCCGAGCGTCAGAGGACGGTAGAGGTGTACGAGGTCATTTGAGGGTTCAGCTTCGACCGGGACCTTCTGTACTTGAGCCGGAGTGCTCCCATTGCTGTCAGAATCTCATCCCGAGCTGCGATCAGACGGCGGCCCCACTTCTCCCCGATTGGGCTTGTTGGAGCTCAGCTCGCCCTTCGTCGTTTTGCAGACGCACTCGCTTGCTCTGCTCTCGCCGCAACGCTTCAACATTCTCCCCCTTCGCACTCGAGCTCCTGCATCGCCCAACCCTGCTGTCGACTCTGCCCGGCAACTGCGCCGAGCGCCCGCCCCCTTCCTTCCCTTCCCGCCTGGGCGCCTCTCCCGCTCCCTCTCTTCTCCACCGAGATGGGGCTCATCCAGGCGCTCTTCAATCGCAGAGGACTGATACCTCTCCTACTCCTCCTCATACTCTCACTCGCCTACTTCCTCCCGACGAGCAGCAGCGGCCCCTCCCTCGAAGTCCCCAAGTGGGCTTTGCTGGGCAAGCAGAAGGCGTCGCGAGAGAGCACTCGGGGGGTGGGAAGCTCTAGTGAAGTACCCAGCGCACCTTCAGCGGAGGACGACCTATACTACAGCACGGATGACGAGCCTGGCCTCAACGGATTGCTCGCCTACCGGCAGCACCTCGAGCTCACGACCAGTCCATCGGGTTACTCCCACTCCCCCACCCTCGGCTTCTCGCACATCTACTGCATCTCCCTCGCCACCTCAAAGGATCGCCGTCAACGGATGGAGAAGCTCGCGAAGGCGCTCGGCGTTGAGCTCACCTTTGTCGAAGCGACGCCTCCTACGGCCCCGATCCTTCGCTGGATCGCCGAACGGGTGGTGGAGGTGAGGGAGAAGAAGGTCGCGGTGCTGAAGAAGGCAAGGAAGATGAAGGCGGAAGAGATTGGAGGAGGAGGCGTCGGGTCTCCTTGGCTGCTCGGCCGAGAGGAGCTTCGCGCTGACGGGCTGAAGGAGGAACGTCTTGGCGGCCGAGATTGGGTCACCTACCTCGAGGAAGAAGAGGAGCGCCATCCTGCCTACTTCGAGGGTGATGGAGCGGTCCGTCTCGACCTCGACAGTTGGATCGCCAAGTCGCTCTACGACCTTCGAGCTCGCAAGGACGAGCAGCTCAATGCAGCAACTCTGGCCACCTGGAAGTCGCACATCACTGCTCTTCAACTCATGAAGCGCAACGGAGACGAGGACGCTCTTATCTTGGAGGACGATGTGGACTTTGAGTGGGATCTGGCTCGGAGTTGGGCGACAGCGAAGCGAAGGCTGCCAGAAGTAGGTCATCTCCTTGCTCTATCCCTACAGGACTCTACTCATATTTAGCTATTTACAGGACTGGGACTCAGTCTACCTCGGTCATTGCTGGGGTTCGGGAGCTGCATCGACCGGCCTACCTCCATCCCTCGCTTCACCAAGCCACTCAGCCTCGCTGCCTCCACGCCTACGCCGTCTCCCGCCTCGGAGCCAGCTCCCTTCACGCCGCCCTCTCCGACCCCTGGCTCGCCTACCAAGCTCCCGTCGACGTAGCTCTCGCCGCCCTCGTCGCCCGAGAATCGCTCAACTCCTTCTCCCTGCAACCACCACTCATCATCCAGTCGAGAGACATCTTCTCCGAGATCTCACCGGGCATCACGAGCAAGAAGGGCACCTCGCGAGAAGCAGGAGGAGGAAATGTCTACGGAGGCTGGCTCGCCGATTCGACCTGGGAAAGGATCCTTCGAGACGAAGGGCATCGAGTCCTCGACCCTATCTTCGACCCGAACGACCCTGCCGCCCATTACAGAGCAGGACGACCCTCCACCGAGCCGTACAAGCCTCCCCTCAACCCCCTCGGTCCAGCTCGACATCACTCGAACCCTTCGTCCGACACTTCCTCCTCCGACCAACTCGTCGATGACTCCGCACTCGTCGACTCTGCTCCCGGCCAGCCACTCGTCGCCGTCGCCCATGCTCCTCTCGACGGGAAAGGCGCCCTCATCAAACCTGCACCACTCCCCAACGCCGGCGCCGAGGATTCGAAACCCGCCGTACTCGCTCCTGCCGAGCCGAAAAAGATTGGAACGGGCGGGCGGTTCGTCGTGGGGCAGAAGAAGAAGCTATCGCCTGCTGGACCGGAATCGAAGAAGGGGCAGGAGGAGGCGAAGAAGGAGGCGGGAAGGAGGGTCGGAACGGGGCAGAGGCCAGGAGCGAAGGGCATGGGTGTCGGGGCTTAGAGGGACACTGTCGACGATCTGTAGCTTCAGTCTACATTAGAACTTGTATTAAGTTGTAGTGTGGTCTCACAAGTCGAGAAGTCGGCGAGGACTTTGACGCCAGCTCGGCTCGCGAAATCTCGATTCGGTCGGCTCGCTCCGCGCGCTCACCTCTCGCTCAGCAACACCAGAATATCAATAAAAGCATCTTTTCAGCTCTCCAGGCTCCTATGTTAGCCATTTACACAGAGATTTAGGAAAGCCGGTGTCGAGGTGAGTCGTTTTTGGTGAATGGTCAGGGTCAGAGGAACGTTAGGGGTAAGTAGTCAAAAGGTGAGGAGGTGAGGGGAAAGCCGTCGAAGGACGTTAGGATGGTGAGTGAGGACGAGGCCCGAGCCGAGGAGTGAGTGGGAGGGGTTAGTCGCTCCTCGCTTAGCGACCGCCGTAGCCTTGGCCAGGGTAGCCTCCCTGTTGCGGAGGACCACCGTAGCCGCCCTGCCCCTGCTGTCCACCGTAGCCACCCTGCTGGCCATCTGCGAGAGGGAGAAGGAGAGTCAGTGATTGAGCGAGTGGAGGGGGGGCGAAACGAAACGACTCACATTGTCCGGCGCCCATGTTGGCTTGAGGGTACGAGTTGTAGCCTTGCTGCTGTCCGCCGTAGTGCTGCTGGGGAGGAGGACCGCGGTTGAAGTTGCCTGGGGGAGGTTGAGGAGGATGCCTGCGAAAGGAGAGGGTTAGCGAAGCTCGCTCAGCGAGGAAGGGAAGGCGACTCACCAGTTGCCAGGAATCCTCCAGGGAGGGATCTTCTCGCCGTTAGCATCGACGGGATGTCCACCATGAGGCCCAGCGTTCCAAGGAGCACCAGGCGCGGCGGGCTGTCCGTTAGCGTCGGGCGCTCCACCAGCAGCGACGGCAGCGGGAGGTGCAGCCGACGTCTCACCAAGCTCGGCCATGAGTGAGGCGTACTCGGAGTCGAATTGCTGAGCGCGAGCTTGGTCAGGAGCGGCGCCGGGAGGAGCGAAGCCGGGAGGTCCAGGAGGTCCGCCGAAGCCAGGACGGCGCTGCGTGCAATCCCTGTATCGCGGAGGTCAGCGACGGCGAAGGGAGAGAAAGGCAGTAAAGTGGAAACGCACCTCGCCATGTGGCCAGCTACACGAAGACGGAACGCGCGCGCGGAAAGGTCAGATCTCGGCTCGGCAATCGAAACGGGTTAGAGAAGCGGTCAGAGAACTTACCACCACCACAGACGCGACAGATGATACCGGCGGTCCAGTTCTTCTGTTCGGGGCAGTCATACTTGCGATGTCCGATGCCTCCGCAGTTCCTGTAAGTGAGAGGACGATCAGCAACGGCTCGCGACGACGAGGAAGGGAAGCGAGAGACGTACTGGCAGATCTGGTTCTCGTCATCACGGAGGGTACCGTTGAGCGAGGCGAGCTCACGAAGCTGGTTGCGCTTGTGGTCGTTCTGACCCTCGGGGACGGAAGCGGCCTGCGAAGGGAGAGGTCAGCGGTCGAACGAGGGGCAAGGATCCCAGCTCGAGACTCACAGTCTCGATAACGCTGTTGATGAGCTTGACGCAGCGTTGAACCTTCTCCTCCGTCTCGGCGGTGATCAAGCAATGAAGCTCGTCGTTCTCGTCCTCGGCGGGTCCTCCAGGTCGGCCCTTGCCTTCCTTGACACTACCCTTTCCGCGAATCGAGATCTTGGCTCCACTGTCCCTCTCCATATTCTTGAGCGAGTTACCACGAGGGCCGACGAGCAGACCGAAGAAGTTGATCTCGGGGAACTCCTTGACGGGAATGTAGACCTTGTCCGTCGGGCGGCCGCTGTTCTGGCGCTTGGCCATGAGGTACTCGGCGGGAGGCTTGAACGAAGGGTCCGACTTGATTTGACGCTCGACGAGGCGCATCCGCTCGTCCTCGAGCTTCTTGCGGTAGCGAACCTCGCGCGTGTTGGTACGGCGACCGTGCGAATCGTAAGTCGGAGGAGGCGAAGGTGAGCGCGAACCATCGGGAGGAACGACGAGACCGGAACGGAGAGCGCGAGCAATCTCGTCAAGACGAAGCTGAGCTGTAGGTGAGAAAGCGCGGTGGGAGAAAGGGAGGGTCAGCGGCTCGCGTCTTTTCTGAGTTCGAAGGGCGCCGAAGAGGGGGCGCGACTACTCACCTGCATAGTTCTCGAGATCCTTGCCCTCTACACCACCGGTAATGGCAGTAGGCATCGCACCGCCTTCGACCTTGTCGTTTCCCCAGCGACTCTTCCTCTTGCGCTCGCCGCCGCTGTTGAGGGCGTCGAGGGCGCTGGGAGCGGGAGGAGGCGGGGCGTTGCTGCTGTAAGGGTCGGGTGCACCCCAAGCGGAGCCTTGGGTCATGGGAGGAGGAGGGGGAGGAGGGCGGCCACGGTCGTCGAAGCGCGATCCTCCTCCTCCAGATCCGCCGCTGCTGTAGCGGTCGCCGGGAGGGGGTCCGCGAGAGTCGCGCGAATCGCGCGAATCGTATCCGCCTCCACCGCCGCCTGGAGGTCCACGCGAGTCGTATCCTCCCCTGCTACGGTCTTCGTAGCCTCCCCTGCTCTCGCCGCCGCCGTATCCTCCTCCTCCTCCGCCTGGCGGTCCACGATCATCTCGGCCGTAGCCTCCGCCTTGAGGAGGTCCTCGGTCATCACGCCCGTATCCTCCTCCGCCGCCATGAGGAGGAGGGGGAGGAGGAGGGGGAGCGCCTCCTTCTGAGCCAGCTCCTCCCCAGCGACGAGGCGCGGCGAGGGGAGCCTCGTTGGAGCCCGTCTGTCGAGCGTTGCGGTTCCACATGTGCCGTAGAGTGGTGTGCTGCAGGTGTTGCAGAGGTGGGCCGGGTGTGGCGTGAGTAGAAAGCGAGCTCGAAAATGACTTGAACTTGAGCGAGCTTCGAAATGCGAGATTAGCAAGCTTTCTTACTTAAGATTGCTGCCAATGAGGCGCGGCCGAGCAAGCTACAGAGGTATTGGACCGCAAGAAGCTGGCTCAGAAAGATGTATCGCAATTTCTGGGAGCGCTTAAGCCTTTGCAAACTCTCGAAAACGAGCAACGAAGGGGAACGCCGGAAGGGTGCGAGATGGCTGAGCTCGTTTCTCGTGACTATGCAGCTAAGTCTTGGACTCCTCCTCTTCCTGGACCGTCTCATAGATCACCTTGCCCGGGTTGAGCAAGCCCAGCGGGTCCAGCTCGACCTTGATGCGACGCATGAGGCCGAGGGTGCCAGCGCCGAGCTCTTCGCGCAAGTACTTGCGCTTCGTCGTGCCGATCCCGTGCTCGCCTGTAGTAAGAGAGATCAGCTAGAGTCCGCTAGAGATGTCCGAAGAGATGTATAGCACTTACCAGCACAAGTCCCCTCGAGCTCAATCGCGAGCTTGCTCAACTTCGAAGCCAGCGCAGCGACCTCGGGCGGCGCCTCCACCTCGCCGTCCTTGAGCTTGTACAAGATTGCTCGGTGTACATTCCCATCGCCGATATGAGCGACAATGGGGGCGAGAAGGCCCGACTCGGCGACATCCACCTCTGAGCGCTCGACGAACTCTGCCAGCCGTGAGATGGGCACGCAGATGTCGGTGAGGAGGGTGCGACATCCTTCGCCGATGAGAAGTTGTTGGCTCCAGTACTGAGCCTGTTGATGGGAAGGGGAGGGCAGGACGAGGCGAAGGTCAGCAGGCGGAGAGGAAGAGGCAGGATCCGAGAGGCGAAAGCTCACCTTGCGCGCGCCCCAGATCTTGTTGCTCTCCTTGTCGTCCTTGGCGACCCTCAGCGGTCGTCCACCATTCCTAGCCACGATCTCCTTGACCTTGTCCAGCGCAACGTTGACGACCTCCTCTAACGGCGAGGAGAAGCGCATCATCACGGTTGGCTCCTCCTCGAGCTTGTACGGCAGCAGCTCAGCGAGGTTCATCCCTCGGATGCTTGTGCCGTCCAGTAGCTCGAGCGAGGTGGGTGAGAGACCGGCGCCGATGATCTCGACTACGGCGTGAACGGCCGAGGCGACATTCGGGAAGGAGGTGAGGGCGGCTTTGAGAGGGACGAGGGGAGCGAGGCGGACAGTGAGGGAGGTGATGATACCGAGAGTGCCTTCTGAGCCGATGAAGAGTCGTCCAGTGTCCCATCCAGTCGAGCTCTTGCCTGTTTGGAGCCCGCGAGGAAGTGAGTGCCAAATCTCACTGTGGAGCGTTGTCCGAAGCTGAAACGCACGAGAACGACCCTTCCCACGAGTGTTGATGACTTCTCCGTTCATAAGCACGACCTGGAGGAAGCAGCAAAAGAATCAGTCGGGGCTCGGAAGAACGAACGCCGAGTTCTGTTGAGCTCACCTCCATGCCCTGAATCCACTCGGCACGCATCGTCCCATAGCCTACAGCGTTGGTACCCGATCCTCCAACACCGACCATACCTGTTGGGAAAAGGTCAGCGTCGCTGGCTCAACTGACGTCGAAAGCCGAAGCCGAGCTCACCGCCGAACTGCGAAAGAGAAGGCGAGTAAGCCTCGAGCTCGAGCGACTGGACCACAGCGCTACAGCCGCATTCATGCTTTAAGGACTTACTTGAGCGCCTGGTGCCGGGTCGATGGGGAAGAAGAGCTTGTGCCCGAGCTCGGCGAGCTCCTCGTTCAATCCCTGCCAGCCAACGCCGGGCTGGACGATCGCCTGGCTGTCCTGAGGATGCACCGCAATGATCTTGTCCATATTAGCGAGCGAGATCTGAATCGTTGGCCGAGTTGCTACCGTCGGTTCGACCTTGCCGGAGGGGAGGCGAGTGTCGGCCGGAGGTGGGTTGCAGCACGACGGCGGCAGGAACTGGCCTTCGAGGGAAGTCTTGCCAGCGACGGGGATGAGGGTGATGCGATGCTTGACGGCGATGTTGACCACCTTGACTACATCTGCCGTGCTCTCGGCGTGCACGACGATGGCTGCTGGCGCCGGCGGGCTGAAGGATCCCCACGACTGGCCGAAGCGCTTCAAGGTCTTGTCATCGAGTGAGAGTTGTTGAGCGGGGAATGCAGCCTGAAGGTCTGCTACGGCTGCTTCCTGCACCGATAGAATGGGTCAGCGGGCGAGCGCGTCTCAAGGCGGAGGAAGCGGATTCACAATGGGGGAGGATGCTGCAGCGAGAAATGGGAGATGCGAAAGGATAGCACTGAGCCGAGATGTAGCCTTTGATTCCGTCATGCTTTGTGGAGATGTAACAAGTCGAGTCAAGCGCAGGGAGATGCGGCCGGGAGGGAAAGCGCCGAAAGGTCGATCACGAAGGTAAACCTCTCGCTCCTCCCATACGCTTACTCGCTACAGCATGGTCGCAGATCTCGAAAAGGTCGAGAGACCGTCCACGGTTGCTTCGGAGGAGACTGCACCTCAACAGTTGGCTGCACAGGAGGACAGCAGCAATTTTACGGATGCCGACTGGGCGCTCGACAAGGCGACAGTGCGGAAATTGGACTACACGGTCGTGCCGCTCGCGGCGATGGTGTATTTCTTGAGCTTCCTTGAGTGAGTCGGGCTACACTCTCTCCAGCGTTCTGTGACCCAGCAGAACGGTGCTGTGAGGCGTTGAAGCCAAAGACTGAATCTGACCGCCGGGCCTCCACAGTCGCTCGAATATGTACGTCGGTTTGCCGTTCTATCCTCGAGGGATAGCTATTAGAAGGCTATCTCCCTTTGATCCCTGCTCCGAGGTCACCGGAAGCCTGCCTTGAGCTGCTGGAGACGACCGAACGAAAGGGAGCGCCGACGCTGGGTAGATGCTAACGAAGCGACCTTCAACCCCTACAGCGGAAAGTGAGTCGGCTTCTCAAGTAGTCTGACATGTATTGTGAACCTTACTGACCGTCTCATGCACAGTGCCAAGGTAGCTGGACTCGCCACGGATCTCAAGTCGGTCGGCGAGCGCCTTGTCCTCGACCGAGTACCGCTGCTGATGCCCCCTCTCGACCAGGCTCACGTCGCACCAGTATCTCATCGCCATCACTGTCACATACGTGCCTTACATCGTCGCCGAACTACCATCGAATCTGCTTTTGAAAGCGGTCGGACCTCACATCCTAATCCCTGGCATGGTCTACCTTTGGGGCATCACTTGCTGTGAGTAGCTCCGAGTCATCCCTTTGCTTCAAGAGCTGACATCTTGGCTCTTCCAGGCCTCACCGGTCTCGTCACCTCGTACTCGGGCCTTCTCGCAGCTCGCTTCTTCCTCGGTATGCTCGAGGGTGGCGTGGTGAGTCTTGCTCTTGCTTCGGTCTCGCATGCTTGCGAAGCAGATACCTTGCTCTACCCATCCGACACTCGCTAAAGCTTCATCCGTTGCGCAGTTCCCTGGACTCGGTGCGCTGCTTTTCGGTTCTCGTCTACTACGCGTTGACTGACTCGCTCCCTTTACCGTTCAGTTCTTTACCTCGGTGGATTCTGTACGCTCATCTCGTTCATCGCTATCGTATCGTATGAGCTGACCGCCCTCGCCTTGCAGACCGCCGTCATGAGCTGCAAACTCGCATCTCGCTGTTCTTCTCCGCCGCCTCGCTTTCTGTGAGTTAGCCGAGCTTAAACGCATGCACCAGCGCACTGCGACACACTTCTCGGCTCTGCGATGAGCCTATCACGAGGCCCCGCCCAAGGTTCAGCGCTGACCGAGCTTTCCGCCGAACTTCACAGGGAGCGTTCAGTGGCCTCCTCGCTGCTGCTATTGTCAAGATGGATGGCGTCGGAGGAAAGCAAGGATGGTGCTGGATTTTCATTGTGCGTCTGATCCCTCTCCTTTGCGTATGCCTGGCGGTCGCGAGAAGTTGCTGACTTCACTCTTCCCACCAATCTCGGCGCTTGCTCCCTCCACCTCCAACTGCTCCGCCATACAGCTGGAAGGACTCTTCACCTTCCTCTTTGCCCTAAGCCTTTTCTGGCTTCTCCCTGGAACGCCACAGGACTCCCGCTTCCTCACGCCCGAGCAGAAAGCCCATGTCACTCGCCGCATGGCTCTCGACACCCCTGCTGGCGCAGGTCCCGAAGCCGATCGGTTCAGCTGGGGCGAGTGTCTCCAGGCGTTCAAGTCCCCTCAAGTCCTCCTCCTCGCTGTCGCCCTCTTCGGCAACGGCGTCACGCTGTACTCCTTCGCCTACTTCACGCCGACGATTGTTCAGACGTTCAAGTACTCGGTCGTCAAGACCAACCTGCTGACGGTCCCACCTTTTGTCTGCGCCTTCATCTGTACGTCTGATTCGTCTCCAGCGGGCGAGCCAGCGGCTCGGACTGACCCTTCGCTTATCAGTCACCATGATCAACGCCTACCTCAGTGACCGCTACCGTATGCGAGGAACCGGAGTGATCGTCATGAGCATCCTTGCCCTCATCGGCTACTGCAGTGAGTGTTCGATCTTGGTCTGAGTCGACCTCTCGGCGTCGTCGAGGCTCGGGGCAGCCGACATGACCCTCGATGCGATGTGCTGACCTTTCCGGCGCTTCGCAGTGTTCCTCACCACCAACAACAAGTGGACCAAATACGGATCGCTCTTCTTCAGCATCGTCGGCGTGTACGGTACTGCACCAGCGTGAGCTCACCCAGATCGCTCCCCTTGCCGCCGAGAATCTAACCTTCCCACCACTTGCAGACTCACGACATGGCTTCCCTCGAACGTCGCACCTGTAAGACATCCCTCCTTCGCGTATCAGTTGCCTCCGTCGCCTGCCACAGCGCCGAGCTCGGAGTCGACCGAGCCGCGAGCTGACCGATTTCCATTCTGCAGCACTACCGCCGCGCCACTGCCATCGCCATCGGCTTCATCATGACCAACTCGGGAGGTATCGCTTCGACCTGGCTGTTCCCAGCGTCCGAGGGTCCTGAGTATCGGCGAGGTTCGTCTTTCGTCTCTCATCCTCTCCCTCAGCATCTAAACACGTCAACCGCTCACAGGAACCATCGTCAACCTCTCATTCGCCATCGTGACCGGTGTCTTTGCTGGTCTCAACCTCATCTACCTCGCAAGCGCCAATAAGCGAAAGGAGCAGCGCAAGCTCGAGGCGTCGGCTGCCGCTTGGCATGTCGAGGGAGATCGTCATCCTTCGTTCAAGTGCGTCCACAATCAAGAGCATGTCCTACGAGCTCACTGACGCCCACTCTCTCCTCCAGATACGACTACTAGGGGTGACTCGGATGGCGCGAGGAGGAATCAAAAGGGGCAGGCTCAACTCCCCACTAATCGCTTATAACGTAGCATAGATCATCCATAGCCTGAACCTAATGTTGGCATCATTGTCGATCTCATACCTCGCTGTCTGGGAGCGCACATCGCCAGCGAGACCAGCGATTGACCATCGCCGAATCGCCGAACTCAGTTCGAACCGAGACGCCTGTCCACATTGGCCTCGGACGACGCTGCACCTCAACAGCTCGCTGAAGAAGAGAATAGCAGCGATCTCACGGATGCGGACTGGGCGCTCGACAAGGGGACTATACGGAAATTGGACTTTACGATGGTTCTCCTGGCCGCCGTGGTGTACTTCTTGAGCTTCCTGGAGTCCGTCATTCTTCTCGCATCTTCTCTGCGGAGCTCTGTAGTCGAACAGAGCCGCTGTCGACGCGCTGAAAGCCAAAGATTCAACATGCTGACCGCCGGGCCTGCACAGTCGGTGAAACTCAGTGGGTCTGCTGCCGCTGACCTCACTCGCAGCGAGTCCGGACCTTGTGCAGTATATGTAATGCAGATTCGATGCAGTCTGAAGAGTAACGACTGTCCATCCACGCCTAACTCCGCTCTAAGTGACCTTGCGCGAGGCGCTGCCATCGGCGACAAAGCCCTTCCACTCCTTGCGCCATCCCGTGATCTTGTTCCGTAGGTCCTTCATTCGTAGCGTCTTGCGGATCCAGCGCAAGAGAGCATCGTCCGACTCGACGAAGAAGTAGGAGGAGAGGACCGAGAGGATCGATTCGAAGGAGGCGTCGGGCGAGGTGAATTGCTCTGCGGCGAGGGAGAAGTCAGCTACGGCTATCGAAAGCGGGAGAGAAGTAGACGCACTCTGGAAGCACCAGATGATGGCCACAGCGGTGATGACGAGGAAGTCGAGCCCTTCGAGGAGGAGGCCGTCCCAGAATCGCAGCTGAGTTGCGAACGGAACCGAGTTGGCGAAGAGGGTGATGTACCACTTGGTAGCGTACGCCGAGGTCGAGATGTACTGCTCAGTCTGTGGTGTCGAGCGGTCAGCTGCGATGGAGAAGGCGAGCGCAAGAGCACGACTCACGAAGGCCTTGTGAACGTCGGGCATGAGTAGCTCGACCAGGCGCTCCTGGACATAGAAGGCCTCGACGAGACCAGGGAAGCCGGGTTCGAAAATGTGGCGAAGTTGGTACTGGTCGAACAGGCGCACGAGGCCGGCGTAAGCTCGCTGCGAGGGGGAAAGGAGGTTCAGCGAAAGCTCGGCGACTAAAGAGAGTCTAGGAAAGCTCACCTCGGGCTCAAAGTAGCACAGCAGAGTCGCCGCAATCGGTCCCATGCCTTGACAATACCCTCCGATATCATCGCAGTGTAGTCCGAAGGCGTGGAGGACGTGAAAGAGGGCGCGCTGGCCTTGTCCGTAGCGTGTATGGAAAAGGACGTGGCCAGATATTGTCCGCGGTACATCGAGGTCGATTTGTACGTCTTGCGAGGAGGGCTCAGCGAGAAGGCGCTGTGAGGAAAGGTCAGCGAGCGCCGAGACGAAAAAGAGGGCACGCGGCTCACTGTATACTCCGACTCCAACTCCTCCAAGCTTGGTATCCGTCCTCCAACACCCACTTCTCTCGCCACCCGCTCCATCTCTAACCCCCAGACAGCTCTCCTCCACCGATCCGGCACGCCCTTGAACACCCTCCTCTGCAGCTTCCGGTACTTTCCACCGCCGCCGCCATTCCTACCCGCCCACCATCCCTCTCCCACGACCCAATCCTTTGCGTTTCCTCCTCCATCCCGTTTGGCCACCGAGAGCATGTCGGCCCATTTGTCGATCCGTTTCGTCTCGAGGGCGATGTCGGCAGCGGAGAGGGTGGGTATGAGGGAGGCGGTGGACATGCGCTTGGCGTCTACTGGTGGCGGAGTAGGTTGATGATTAGAAGGCGCCTTGGAAGAGCGTTTGGAGCCGGGGAGGGTGAGGTAGGGAGCGGTCGAGAGGGTCGCGAGGCGGTTGTGCTGGCAGGCGAGGGCGGCGGGGTGAGATTGCGAGAAGAAGCCGTATCTATGGAGAAGGTATGATATCAGAGACGAGCTTCGAGAGCTCAGCAGGACCACAGCTCGCTTACCGGTCGACCCTCTTGAGCACCGAGTCCTCCTTGCGCTGCGCCGTCTCGGAGACTAGAGTACCCTTCGGCGCTCGGACGGTAGCTCCACCTTGTGCCTCCTCCCTGTTGATAATCCCATCCCTGCTACGCTCCCTGCCCTCCTCCCAGCCGTCGCCTGGCACTCCTTGCTCCTCCAACCGTGCATAGAGCTTCTGAATGAGATTGGCGGTAAGGTCCAACGAGGGGTCGACGGAGAAGGGTTGCTGAGGGTGTACAGTGGATGGTGGTTGGGCGAGCGGAACTGGCGCGGCTGTAGAGGTGTGATCTTGAAACGACGAGTTGGAGGTGACCCCAGACGCTGAGGACGCGGAGGCGGTCGAGCCTCGGTGCTCGTCGGACGTGGTAATGCCGGGGACGGAGCGGGCTGCCAGGCCACTCGACGGCCGTGGCAGCTTTTGTGTAGTGGAGGAAGGGGAAGAGCGACCGTTTGAGGGCGGCAGCGAGAGCGAGTTGGCCGACGAGGAGCGTGGGAGGGGCGTGAGGTGTTGGCTGTGGATGGAGGCGCTCGAGCTGGTACGTGGTGGTAGTTGTATAGTATCTGCAGCTCTCGGGCTGGCTGATGATGGTGTTCTCCGGCCTGGCGAAGCCTGAGCGGCTGTGACGGCCTCTGGTTCAACGCTCGAGCTTCGACTGGGCGGCTTCCAAGGTTCCATGGGCGGCGTAGGGACCAGCGGTACAGCTTCGAGATTTGGCTGCTCGTCCTCGCCGCTTAGCGTTCGTCGCCGAGCTCGACTGTCGCTCATCTCTGCTCCGGCGAGCACGCCCAGCCGCGAATCTTGTACCTCTTGATGCGCGAGCTGCACGGCGCTGCCGTCTCCAG
Organism: Leucosporidium creatinivorum; assembly: GCA_001600635.1. NCBI lineage: Eukaryota > Fungi > Basidiomycota > Microbotryomycetes > Leucosporidiales > Leucosporidiaceae > Leucosporidium > Leucosporidium creatinivorum. Next base: position 644,486 of record BCKL01000004.1, on the reverse strand, counting down.
GCGCGAGTGCTAATGCCGTCATAGCCGATGTCGTCCTTTTGGTGTCGAGGTAAGGAAGAACTGGATCCGAGACGACGGGACCGAGTGGCGCGCTGCGAAGCGCCTCTAGCGCGCTCTTGAAGTGTTGAGGAGCGCCTTCTGTAGTCCTCTAAACGCGAGCTGCTGGTAATGGAATTGTTGGTGTACAGGCGATGAAATCGAAGTGAAGCAAGCGAGACAGAGGAAGGAGAAAGCGGACCCCCTCGTTTCTCGCCCTCTCGCCGTCGGCGAACAACTCCTCTCTTCCGTGTACCAAATTCTCACTCGCATATCACACCTCGATAGACAAGCGGGCCAGACATGCCAGCAGGCCAGCTTGCAGGACTTCACCCTTTTTGGGCCCCATCTCAGCTCAAGGGCATTGCGTTTTGCAGCCCAACTATAAGCGAGGGATGCGCCCGGCCTCTTCTTCCTCTGCTTCCTACGAGCTACTACCTACAATGGAGACGCCCCCTCGCAAACTCAGCTCGGAGCTCAGGAAGGACGATGATCTCGCAAGGGAAGAGCTGCACTCTTCCGCAGAGCTAGAGACGGGTTTTAAGCCACTCGAGCGTAAACTGGCGTCGCGCCACTTGATCATGATTGCTAGTGAGTGTGATAGCTGTGCAGCTGTGCTCTGCTTGACCTCGTAGTCGGGTGGCTGGTCTTTGCCGAATCTGACCCCTTCGCAACCTTCGCGCGCTGTTCTTGCGTCAAGTTGGAGGAATCATCGGTCCAGGTGAGTTTGGGAGCTCGGATTGAGTTGCATTGCATTTGGAGCTGATGTTTTGTTACCCTGTAGGTCTCCTCGTCGGCTCTGGCAGCGCTCTCGCAACCGCCGGCCCCGCAGGATCTCTGATTGCCTTCATCATTGTGTCTTTCATCATCTTCTTCGTCATGCAGGTGAGTTACCGACAGATCTACTTACTTTCCCCGTTGAACCGAAGGCCCTTAGGCAATCCTAGGCCTCGTCAATGAGCAACTCTGCTGACCTTGCCTCCTTCGCAGAGTCTCGGCGAGCTCACGACATATGCTCCGGTCTCGGGATCGTTCACCACATACGCTGGGCGGTATATTGATCCCGCAGTCAGCTTCGCACTCGGTGAGCCGTCTCTTGTTCGCTACAGAGAGCTGCGCCGAAGCCGAAGCTAACTCCGAGTCGCTCTCGCAGGCTGGAACTACTGGTGGCTCTGGATCACGGTGCTCGCCAACGAGTACAACAATGTCAGGTGAGCGCTCTCTCGAGCGATCCGGCGACCTGCAGCTGATCCCTGCCTGCAGCCTACTACTGTGGTTCTGGCCCCGAGCGCAAGTCGTTCCCGAGGGCGCGTACATCGCCATCTTCTTCTTCGTGGTGCTAGGCTTTAGCTTCCTCGGAGTGAGAGCGTATGGAGAGGCCGAGTTCTGGTGAGTACCGCTTCCTTTCTCAAACACGCTGGACTTCGGCGTTGCCGCCGCTCCTTCGTGGCGAGCCGCTCGGCGCATTGACTGACATGCTACGACCTCACAGGCTCACCCTCATCAAGATCATCGCCATCTTCATCTTCTTCATCGTCGCCATCGTCATTGACACTGGTGGAATCGGGTAAGTCCCCGTTGAGCGACTCTTCCTCGAGCGCCGAGCATCGCTCCGCCCTCAACATCGTACCTTGCTGACCTTCCTTTGCAACAGATCGCAAGGATACATCGGCACAAAATATTGGAGAGATCCTGGAGCCTTTGCAGACGGCTTGAAGGGCGTCGCAAAGATCTTCGTCGTAGCGGCCACTCTCTTCGCAGGAAGTGAGTCTGTCGGCGTCGTGGCGGGTGAGGCTTCGAACCCCAGGACTGCTGTACCTCGGGCTATCCGTTCCGTCTTCGCGCGTATCGCATTTTTTTACCTAGGAAGCGTCTTCTTCGTGAGTGGCCTCGGTCTTGTCCTCCGCGCTCCCATAGCTAAGGCCTTTCCGTACAGATCGGTCTCGTGATCCCCTACAACAACAACCAACTTCTCAACGCCGCCAACAAGGCCTCCCTATCACCGTTTACGATCGCCCTACAGCTGGCGGGAGTCAAGGTCGGCGCCGACGTGATGAACGTAAGTCTCCCTCTCTACCTCTCTCTGTACGAGGCCTCGAACTCATGTCTGCCTCGTGTTTGCATTTTTAGGCTGTCATTATCATCACCGTCCTCTCGGCTGGCAACTCGTCGCTCTATCTGACGAGCCGAATCTTGGTCGGACTCGCTCGAGAAGGCCGAGCGCCCAAGTGGATGGGTCACACGAACAAGCGAGGTGTACCTTGGCCCGCTCTCATCTTCTCCAACCTCTTCGGTCTGCTCGCACTCCTCAAATACGCCAAGGGTAGCGGCTCGGGCAAGGTCTTCGGCTACCTCATGTCGCTCTCGGGAGTCAGCACGTTCATCGTATGGGGCAGTACGTCGTCCAGATGTAGCTCGTTGTCGTCAAGCTGACCCTCTTCACCGTCAACAGCAATCTGCCTCTCGCACATCCGCTTCCGTCAAGCCTTCAAGAAGCAGGGCCGCTCGCTCGATGAGCTCGACTTCAAGGCCTGGCTGTACCCCTACGGCGCCTACTTCGCTCTCGCCGCCAACATCTTCCTCATCTTTTTCCAAGGTTTCACTACCCTTGTTCCATTCTCGGCGCCCGATTTCGTGGTATGCTTGCCCCTTCCTCTCTTCCTCGGCGCACGCTGACCCCTCCTCAACACAGGTCTCCTACATTGTCATCCCCGTCTTCCTCATCCTCCTCATCGGCTGGAAGTTCTACCACAAGACCCGCTTCGTTCGCCTCGAGGACATGGACTTGGACAGCGATCGTCGGCAGGTTGAGCGCGAGAGGTTCGAGCAGGGCATCACCGAGCATGAGGACAAGGTGCAGGAGTACGGTACAAAGAGCTGGTGGGGCAAGATGAAGGCCTGGGGAGCGGCTGTGTTTGCTTAGACGTGTCGTAAAGATAGAGCATAGAGCGTTTCGGATCCTTTCTCGGCGCCGAGAGAGAAGCCTTCGCGAGCTCAATCGCTCTACCCGACCGCAAGAATATGCACTTCTTGTCCTCAGAGGGACTTGCTATCATTTCTATTCGACATCAAAACATCTAAATCTGACTGATCTCACCGCTCTTGATCAGCCTCTGCACGTCAAAGTCCTCCGGCTTCTCATGGAACAACCTCAGCAGCTCCCTCCTCTCATCCTCCTTCTCCCCACCCTTCCCGGTATCATTATAGAACATCTGCATCCTCACGGCAAGGACTTGGGCATGCACCTGGTCGAGGGCGACATTGTCCGAGATCTCGCCGCGCATGAGGACGACGTTGTGAGAGGCGGCGATGTCGGTGTAGTGCGAGAGGATGAGGTACGGTTGCGAGTAGGTTTGGCGGACTTTGTATTCGGCTAGAGGAGTGAAGAGGACGGTGGAGGGGAAGGGGACCGGCTCGGTGACGGTGGAGGGAGGGGGAAGGAGGGCCCATTCCTGTCAAAAGCGATGGAAGAGGTGTCAGCAATCTATGCAGCGATCTATCAAGTCCAAATGAACGACCTCGAACTCACCAGAAGGTACATCTCGATGGCACTGGCCGTCTCGGATCCATCGGGCAGCTCGCCAACGACGTCGCGAGCCAGAGGCAGGACGAAGATGGGGTACTTCTTGCCGCTCTGCACCATCTTCTCGTAAACGGCGGTGGGGATGGCGGCCGAAAGGAAGCCCTTGGCTTGGTGGTAGGTCGTCCAGAGCTGCGAGATCGCCGAAGTGTCGAGCTGAGCGGCCTTGGAGAGGTCCATGATGGAGTGGAGGGGCTGTAAGAGGTTTGTACAAGCGTCAATACACTTTCTGTAAGCGCACAGACTATAGCAAAGCGCACCTTGACGGGAGAATCGGATGAATCCTTCGGCTTGGTGAAAGCGCGAGCAGCCCTTGCTGTATCAGACTCCTCGGACGACGGGAGCGGCCTGACGACTTGTCCCTGCGCCGGACTCTTCTCCGACCCCGCCGCTACGGGACCAGCACTCCCCTCTGCTGCAGTCTGCTGCCTCAGCGCCCTCGCTTCCTCCGCCGCCGCCTTCTGCTGGGCTTCAAGGACCGCCTGGCGCTGCTTGAGCTCCTCGACGCTGGTTCCTTCGGCCTTGGCTTTGGCCTCCATCGCGGCAGCGTATTTGCCCTCGTAGGCCTTCCTCTTGCGCTCGACGCCCTCGCGCCCGCCGATGAGCTCTTCCCATTGAGGAGTCGATGAGCGAAGGAAGCTGGTGGAGGACAGGCAGCGACGGCTGCTGCTGGGCAGTACCCTCGGTGTTACACTACGAACGGCGAGGCGGAACATGTCGAGACGAGGCGAGAATTGTAGGAGACAGAAAGGTGCAGCGGAGCTTCGACTGGTTTCGGCTTCCTCCCATCTTCGCAATGTCGCTTCCGTCGCTGTACCGTTCCACTCTGCGCCAGTTTGTAGCCAACGTGAGTCCACCCCTGCTCAGCTACAGGATCACCGCTGACCCTCGCTCTTCTACAGTCGATTCATGCTCGCGCAGAACGATCCCCTACCATCCCCGCTCACCTCCGCCTAATCTTCGACTCTGCCCGTACAATCCCAGCGGAATCACCAGAAGCGACTGCTTTCAAGCGCCAAGTGGACGACATGGTCGTCTTCCTCCGCGCTCACCGCATCCACAAGGTGCTGTTTTGCTGCTGAGCTTCAGACAAGAGCCGCGCTGACGCCCTACATGGCTCAAACAGGAGCTCGTGGAGCGGTATAACCCTACCAGTGGCATGACCAACGATGAGCGGTCCCGCAAGTCGGCAAAGATGGTCGGCCTCGACTACCCCGAGCCGTTCGAGGAAGGGGTTGCGCCGACGATGGAGGGAGCTCGGGCCAAGAAGCTCAAGGAGGCTGGCGACCAGGGCAAGGGAAGCCTGCAGACCATGTTCAACGCGGAGTAAAGTGGGAAATCGGCAATTCTGTATTGTAACCTCTACGATCTTGACGTCCGCCGAAACGAGAGCCGAGCTGGGCTTGAACTGCTCGCTGTTCTTCCTCGCCAGATTCTTCGCGTGCAGTGACGCCTCTTCGCGTTGGCTGGATCTTGGTGTCCGCCTTCTGTAGACGCGTTTAAAGCAGATGCAGTACAACGTCAGCGCTGCTCGGGAAGTAGCTTGAACCGCCGAGCGAGCACTCTGGGCGGCTCTCGAGCTCATGGCCGCCTCAGAGTCGGTTGGAGCTGAAGTTGGCAGAGCTTCCTGAAGGGTAGCCGCGGTGATGGACACGCCGGGTGTAGACGGACGGTGGGGAGGAGCAAGGGGGACGGCGTGAGCGAGCCGAGGTCAGCGCCGAAGGGAGGATCCCGGCTTGGGACCAGCAGTCCAAGTCTCCGTCAGCCGCAGTGACGAGTCATTGCTACAACTTCGACTGACGAAGCGCTGAGAACAGTGGGAGGCTCATCGAGCCGGAGTGACCCGCTGGACGAAGCCACTGGCAGCGAGCGCCGAGACTCGGAAAGTGCGATCCTCGGGCCCTTCCAGCTCGAAAGGGCCTCACCCTGTGCTATTCGTAACGCATCCTACCGAGATTTCCTGCTCGGCTCCGTCTGCTCAGCGCCGTCTTGCGCGGAAAACCCCCAACCTGAGAGCCGAGAGCGCGACTCGGAGCCGTCGACCAAACTTGCGAGTCTCTTCCTCATCGCGTATGCTGCTGTTACTGAGAAACGTCGTCACCCAGTGGTCCAGCCAATCTCTGATGGTGGCCTGCTCTCAATTGTCGATGTACACCTCGAGAGCTTGAGGCGAAACGAGGAAGGCAACTCGGAGCGCCGTGGAGAGGAATTGCAGCTTGCCGACGAGTCGAGTGGATGGCCCTGAGGCGCGCGGCCAGCTGATGGACCATGGTGAGTGCGGAAAGTCTACTCAAGCGGGTACTGGTCAGAGCGGCAGAACGAGCCAGAACGGAAGGAGGGAGCCAGAGCCGAGCTCAGCGCCCTCTCTCCACTGCACCAAAAGCCTCTCGCCGGGTTGGTGCCGTCTCCCCCGCCGTGCTACGAGCCCCGAGCTCGGCTCCCTATGCGCAAGCTCGCGAAAAGACGACCGAACTGGAGCGCCGAACCTGGTCGACGAGGTCGTTCTCGCCTCGCTCTCTCGCGAGGTTACTTCTGCAGACCTAGACATGTCTCTTTGCATGGTTCAGCCCCCTCCAGCTACTCAATCCCCATCCACAACCATCACAAACAACAGACTCCCACCATCCCCATCCACCGGTCCTTTTCAACTCCGAAATCAAAACGTCCCCAGAAACACACACCACACCGTTCCACTTCACTAGACCTCGTCTACACCATTCACACCAAACACTACGAGTACTCCACGACGTTGCTCCTCGCCCCTCCTTCAACGAATGACCGTCTCCCGGCTTCCTAGCTAGCTCTTTCGGCGCCGAAACGAAAGTGAAGGAGAGAGTAGGAGGGTTCTTGATGATGAAACGGTGGGTCGAGAAGGTCGATTAAAGGGGGAAGAGGGTCATGAAGAGTCGATCAGGGATGAGGGGAGAGAAGTCGAGAGGACAGCGAAGGCGAAAGGCGGGGGAAGGGGACAAGGCGAAGAGAGGTGGAAAGGTGGTAGAGGTTCGGCGAAAGCATCGTACGTAAAGCTGCTTAAAGGTTGAGCTGTGGGAGGGAAGGTGAGGAGGGTCAGCTATGGCTCCAGCGGCGGTCGGCGCCGAGCGGTTCGGCGACCGCTCCAAGTCCTCGATAATCTCAATTCACCTTTGTCCTCCTCCAGTGACGCCTCTTCGCGTTGTACTGGATCTTGGTGTCCGCCTTCTGTAGACGCGTTTAAAGCAGATGCAGTACAACGTCAGCGCTGCTCGGGAAGTAGCTTGAACCGCCGAGCGAGCGCTCTGGGCGGATTTCGAGCTCGTGGTCGCCCCAGAGTACCACTCCAATCCTGTCGAGGTTGTGGATTGCGAATGGTGCTTCAACTCACGAGACGGAACCACTGGGGAATGGGGCTGAGGGAGGACGACAAGTCAGCGAATAGCTCGAGCAGACGCGTAGGTATGGCCAAACGCACCGGTTCTGCTTCGACGCCTTGGCGAGGATGACCTTGGTACGGAAGGACTTGTTGGAAGGCATCTTCGCTGTAGGAGGGTAGGAAGAAGAAGAGCGAAGGGGTCAGCGCCGTGTCCTCGAGGCGGATTCGATAAGTCGTTGCGGAGAGCCTGCACCCTCAACGGCAAGGTCAAAGGTTCCCCCTGCACCCCGATGAACTGATGCACCCTCCCCTGCTCTGCTGCAGCAATCTGGTAGCCTCCCAGCTCGATTTGGGCAGCACCTCCCCCTCCCCTCGAGGTCGGTCCGGAAGCGTCCCCTGCAGCCTCTGCAGCACGAGCATAACCTCCTCCTGGTGCACCAAATCGACAGCACCTCCCCCTGCAATTCCCTGCCCGTCTCGAGCGCCCTACATCCCACGCAGGGACGCCTCGAAAAATTCGACCCTTCCCTCGACGTCCAGCGGGTGTGGGAGGGTCGTTGGAAGGGTGATGTTGGTGCAGGGGTGTAGAGGTGCGATTGTACGTGCTTCCTGGATCGTCCGGACGTGGTGGCGAGGCTTACAAACTGGTCTGAACAGGCGAGCAAGAGGCAAACGAGCAGGCGTCCAAGTTCCAAGGGGAGGGCGCCTGCTGCGGATTTCGGCTGAAGCTTGAGCGATCGATTCGTCGCTGGCAGACGGCTTTCGCTGTATGATGATTCCAGCTTCGGCTGAATCGATTTGAGCGAGCCAGTCAAGCTTGCCTACAGAGGTCGAGCCCCCCCTTTCCAGGGGCTGAGCGCCCTCGGTCCTGCCGCTGAGAGCCAGTAAAGCCCTACAAGTGGCGGCTGAGCGCTCGCAGTTAGTGGAAACATCTTAAGCTAGCTTTTTTACGACGCCTAGACAATTGAGCAAGTCGTGAAGCAGCGCAGTGGAGCTCGGCGCTCTTTCAGGTTTCGGCGCTCACTTCTCGCCGAGCCCTCTCCGAAAGCCGAGCCCTCTCCGGAAGCCTCTAGGTCAAGACTCGAATGGCCTCAGCAATCACAGTCTAGAGATAAGAAACGAGACTACGAGAGTAATGCGATCCTACAGCTTCCCCTCCGTCTCTCCCCTCTTGCTCGCCTTCTTCCACACCTCCTTCAGTCCATCGACCTTGTCCAACTCGGCCTGTAGCACCTTGACTCCCTGCTTCCTAGCCGCCCTCGCCTCGGCAAAGCCACTCTGAATGTCGATCGAATCCAACTTGAGCAGCGCCTGGAGGAGCGCCTCGCTCACAAAGATGAGAGCTCGGGGGTTGGTCGCCGGGGCGGGCTCGTCCGCTCCCTTCTCGCCTTCGAGGTCGGCGAGGTAGTCTTCCACTCCCTTGATCATGGGCCGCAGCTCGTCCAGCTTGACAGTCGCGATGGCGTTGATCTTGGAAATGACGGCCGACTCGTCCTCGACGGGCTTGGGAGGAACGACTTCCTCGGAGCCGGGGAGGAGGAGGTCGCGGCGGGAGGAGAGGTGGTCGTTGACGACGGCCGAAGTGGTCTTGGAGCCGAGAAGGACAAGCTTCTTGAGCTTGCGGGTGGAAGTGGAGCGGAAGGACCAGCTGTCCCAGAAGGAGGTGGGAGCTGACGAGTCGCCGGCGGTAGGATCGGCATCGACGAGATCGTAGGAGGAGAGGGGAGCGAGGTCGTCCTTGAGCAGTCCGCCCGAGTAGATGAGCTGTGAGGCAAAGGGAGGTCAGCTCGGGCCTTCTTGTGCACCGTCGAGCGCAAGTCATGAAGTCGAGCGAGGTAGCATACCTTCATGTGAGAAGGAGGAACACCGGTGATGTTGTACAGGGTATCCTTGAATGACGAAAGAGGCGAGTTGGGAGGGGGAAGGGGGACGCGGATCCTGCGAGAAGACCGAGAGACAGCTCCAATCAGCGATCTGCACCTCGGCAAAAGCAGTGCGAGGCCCTTCGGGACTCGTCCGAAGTACTGCGACATTCGGCGGACCTCTGCACCCGTCTGCGTGCGAACAGGACTCACTTCTCCTTGCCCCACTGCACTTCCACCTCTCCAAAGCCCTGCTTGCCCTTGGAGACTCCACCGAGTCCGTTTCCGAGTCCGAGATCGACCATCTTGGCAGCCTTAATTTCTGCTACACGGTACGCGCGGTCCTGAAGGCGCCTCGAGTTGCGGCTACGAGCTTGACGCTTGGTGCTGGCCTGGGACAGGTAAAGCTGAAATGCGAGGGCGAAGAGGCCAAAGATGTAGGTCTGGTAGGTAGAGGCGAAGTGCAAGACCTTGCTGCTGTAGTCGACGACGAGCGGGTGATCTGTTTCGCGAGCGATTCGAAGGGGAGGGAACGTGGTGAGCTTCGAGCTGTCAAGTACTACAGAGTCTAGCTGGACTCACTGGCAGCAGCTACGAGCTGTTTAACTGCAGGGTTCTCGGGGTGCTCGGCGAGAAAGGCGAGGAGCTGCTGATGCGACTGGGCGAGAGTGGCCGAGAGATGGGCAGAAGTCGAGGTGGAAAGCTCGGAGAAGCGCGCTCCTACTTGAGCGAGTTGAGCAGCCAGTTTGATGCACTCCTGTTCGACGCGCGAAGGAGCGTGAGAAGAGCGATGAGAAGAGTAGGAGCAGAAGCGGCTCGAGCTCGTCTTCTCCTAGGTCGTCAAGCCGGGGAGCTCTGCTTCACACTTTGATAGAAGCTGAGTAGCGGTACTTACTTGTTCTAGTGGATCATGTCCGAAGCCGAATAAGGGCCTCTCGCCCTACGTTACCGAAGCACAGTCTCCTGTCTCGGCTTTGCACCCTTGAGCGCTCCTGCAGGCGCATGGGCTCAGCTTGGTGTACAGCAGGGTGAGGCGACATCTCAAGTGAACTCCGATGGATGCTGAGCTCAGACTGTTCGGTCTCTGTGGCCGCGAGATGAGCGACGAGAGCTGCTCGGCGATGGCTTCGGCGACCGTTCCGTTACCTCTTGCTCGTCTCCATGGAGGTAGTGATATACACCAAGGTACAGTTCGTACTGGTGATCCCCCTAACATCCCAAAGACCGCCTGATCAACCTCTAGACTGTTGCAGCCCGGCTCGGCGCAAGCTCGGAGCTCGATCGACAGGAGGAGATTCAGCTCGTTCTGCTCGTTCTACTCAAGTCCGACTGTGAGCGAGCATCTACTCAGCTCGACAAGCACCGCCTTATACTTTGCTGCAGCCTGGAAGTCATCCAACTGAGACTTTGAAATGAGGGCTGCGGACTTGGGTCGCGTCAACCAGCGAGAAGGAGGGTTGTCCTGCTCCCATTCACTCGCATCCAGGTTTCGCACTCGGCTACAGCAGGAGAGTCTTCTCGGCGACTACAGGGGATCGCTCATCGTCCACTACACCTCATCAAGCCACCTCCGCTTCCCGCCTTCTCGTTCCCCCGCATCCTCACGCCCGTTCAACTCGCTTCCTACGCCCGTTCGACTCGCTTCCTCAGCTAGCTTGGACCACTTTCCTCCGCCGTCTCCGTCATGTCTACAACAAGCGCGGTAGCGTCAGCAACGAGTGCAGCGGTCTCAGCAACAGCGTCGGCGGCAGCAAAGGCGAATCCGAGCTCGTACAAGATCATTGGGGTTTGCCTGGCAATAGGTTCGGGGCTGTTCATTGGCTCAAGCTTCGTGATCAAGAAGAAGGTGCGGAAGAGCTAGCTACGTATGAGCCTCCTCGCTGACCTACAGCTCCATAGGGTCTGCTGAGCGCTCAAGCCAAGGCCGGCGGTGTCGCTGGAGAGGGCCACGCATACCTCAAGAGCCCGCTGTGCGTCAATTGCTGTCGTGGTGTACCCTAATATTGCTAATGAGTTGCTCCTGCAGCTGGTGGACCGGCATGATCCTCAGTAAGCCTCGCCTGCTCGGAAACGCACGCACGCACCGCCTGCGCTTCACGATGTAGGACAGCCAGCATGAGCATAAGCTGACCATCTATGTCTATACACTTCATAGTGATCGTCGGGGAGATCCTGAGTGAGTTCGAGTCCTTCGGCGACTCGTCAAGCCGACCGAGCGCTTGAGCCGAGCTGATCTGCTTTCACTCCATCACCTCGCTTCGCTCGCTCCATCAATTCGCAGACTTTGTGGCCTACGCCTTCACCGAAGCCATCCTCGTGACGCCGCTCGGAGCGCTCTCGGTCGTCATCTGCGCCGTCTTGTCCTCCATCTTCCTCAAGGAGAAGCTCACTTTCTTCGGAAAGGTCGGATGTTTGCTGGCAATCCTTGGAGCCACCATCGTGGCCCTCAACGGACCTCAGGAGCAGAGCACGACGACGATCAAGGAGTTCCAGCACCTGTTCCTCTCGCCAGGCTTCCTCGTGTACGGCTCACTCGTCATTGCGAGTAGTCTGGGTCTCATGTGAGTAGTCACGCCCGCTGTATGATCGCAGCTTGTCGCTGAGAGTGCGGGATCGACTCTCGCCGCCGAAGCTAACTCGGCGCTCCTCCAGCTTCTTCGTCGCGCCCAAGTACGGCAAAACGCACATGCTCGTCTACATCACCATCTGTTCTCTCATCGGAGGATTGTCGGTCGCCTGCACGAGTGGTCTGGGATCGTCGATTTTGACCTCCATCCGGTGAGTTGAGAATCTCGGCGTTCGTTTTCGCCCCTCCTTTCGGTTGGCCATAGGCTCACTTTTTCTCCGTCGTACTCGTGTACAATATCTCTATGCATCAACAGAGGCGACAACCAGGTCAAGCACTGGTTCTTCTGGTTTCTCTTCGGCTTCGTGGTCATTACGCTGCTCACGGAAATCAACTACCTCAACAAGGCGCTGGAGCTGTATAACACCGCGATGGGTGAGCTCAGCTGCACGCTCCCTCATGCTCACGAGGCTGACTCGCCACACGCTGCAGTAACACCGACCTACTACGTGATCTTCACGGGGGCGACCCTCGTCACCTCGGTCATCCTCAACCAGGGCTTTGCCGCTTCAGCAGGTGAGTCGACGACGCCGATGCAGCACAACTCAGCCGGAAAACTGACTTCGGCGCTTCTCCTCACAGTCGACATCGTGACCGTCGTGATGGGCTTCCTCGTCATTTGCTGTGGCATTACGCTGCTCCAATTGTCGAAGGTCGAGCCCGAAGACGTCGCTACCAAGGGACTCGACCGCCGTTCGACCATGCTACTCTCAGCCTCTCGCGCCCGCGCCCACGTCGACGCAGACTACGAGAAGGGACTCGACATGGAAGATCCCGGCATCGACGCTCTTCGAGGATCCTTCGGCGCGATCGGGTCGATCCATCGTGCCATGTCGGCGAGGAGGAGCATGAGGAGGGAGCCGAGGTTCGACCCGAGTACGCTGGGCAGGTCGGGAGCGCCGGGAGCGATGGGCAGTGGACCGGCCGAGGCTGGGATGGGCATGAGCGTGCTGAAGGGCGTGCAGTTGTACGATGCGCCGATGCCGCACGACGCTGCCGACAAGATCTCCTTCCACTCGACCACCACGAGCATCGCCCCTCCCGACGCTCCCTTCGCCTCTGGAAGCCGAGACCGCGGCAACTCCATCACCTTCGCCCAGAGCGACGCCGTTCACATCTACCCCACCGACCCTCACGGAGTCGCTACACATCACGACCACAACCGCCTCGCCGGCTCGCACATGCACGTGCCTCAACCCGCCTCGGCCGACATTGGCAACTCGGGCTTCTCCCCTTCCTCCGCCTTCTCGACCGGCGCCTTCTCTTCCACTCCCTCCAGCCCTGCCTTCACTCGCTCTGCCACCTCTCCAACCGTCCCTTCCTACACCGACCCCTTCGACCAAGGACGGATCCGAGCGGTCGGAGACGACGACGACGAGACGGATGCGACGAGGGCACAGCCCCCTCCTCGCCACGGCAGTGCTCCTCTCGCCGAACGACTCGGACAACGCTTTGCCTCCTCCTCTCCCGACGTCACCTCGCCGACAGGCTCCTCCCGAGGCCGTTTCGGCCTCCCCTCGTTCTCTCGCGATTCGTCCAAGGACCGCCATCGAACACCTCGCCCTAAGGGTTCTAAAGATGTCGAGGAGTCCGAGTCGGAGGCTTTGGTGGGTGGAGAGTCGGCGCCGGGGAGGAGGGACTCGCTTGACAGTGAGGAGGATTTGTCGAGGTATGAGACGAGAGACTCGAGGGACGAGCTATAATTCGCCGACCTGTTGTATAGAGCTTGTTATTTCGTAGTATCCCCCCCTCGTTCGAACGGACCATACAGTATCCTCGCATCTGCTGGCTTTGAAGAGATCCTCGGCGTTGGCTTCGGCGCTCGCGAGGGCCCGGGGTCGCCTTGATCGCTGTGGGAGGCTTGAAGCTCAAGCTGGATCAGATGATATCGAGAACCGTTGTCGCCTCGACCTGACCTCGACCGAGTCGAGTACATGCTGCCGGGGGAGCTCCGCAGAGGGCTCCGCCGAGCATCAGCTCGCGCTTCTTTGCCCCCCTTCGCCTGCTGATGTAGCTCAGCAGCTTATGTACTCTCATAGTGCTCTTCTCTGCTGCATTGTCTGCCGCATTGTCACGCAGCGCATACACGAACCCTTATTCAACGCTTCGTGCGCGGAGGAGCCAGAAACGGTCGCCCGACTTTTCATCCTCCGTCTCCTCCTCGCTTGTCACAGCAGCAACCCCAAAAAGAGCCCTACAGCTCACACCAACAGCTCCGTGCTCGCTCGACCATCCCTTGTACCTCACCAAAACCTCCCCTGGAAGCGCGTCCCTCCTTCGCGTGTTCTCTCTAGCTCAGCTCTCTTTCTTCCTCGCCCTCACCAACACGCCATGCTGTGGATCGTCAAAAAGCTGGGAGCTAGTGTGCTGCCCGAGGTGCTGCCGCCTGTCATGGTCTTCACCTGTATTGCTCTCGCGATCACCGTCGCTGCGGAACAATCCCACTGGAACCCTGCTGGTGAGTCTGAGGCGCAATGGAGGACTCGCGAGCATTCTAACCAGTACCACTCTACATCAGTAAACACGATTATGCTCTCTGTCGTAAGTAGCCTTTTCTCTCCCATCGCCGACGCTCGCGGACTCTCCGCTCGGATTTACACGCTGACGCCTCGGCGACCCACAGCTCACCACCATGTATGACTTTGAGCTCTAATATCAACCCCAGTCTTCGTGCTGATCGCTTCTCTTGCAGGCTCTCCTTCGCCATCTCCCTTCGCACCTCCTCGGCGCTCGAGCGCTTCGGCGAAGGCCGCCGCGCGTGGTCGACCCTAACGAGGAGCTCGCGCGACTTCGCCATGCTCGTTTGGCTTCACTGTCCTGTCACGACGTGCACCGCCGCTGAGCTTGCCGCCATTGGTTCGGATGAGGCGGCGCTCGAAGTCGAGAGGCTCAAGGGACTGCTGGAGAAGAGGACCATCATCAACCTGGTTCAGTGAGTTGACGCTTCCACCCTGGTACTCTTGGGAGCTCGCTTCCACCGAGGTCAGATGCTGACGTTGCGACCTGCAGGGCTTTCTCGGTCGCGGCCAAGGTGCGCCGAGCTTGGCTTTCCCGCGGTCTACGAATCAAGCTGACCTTCTTATCGTCGAAACCACAGCACTACCTCCGTGGAGAGTCGGGTGTCTACTACGAGGACCTGTACGACCTCGTTGCCTGCTTACCTCGGTGAGCTCTCCCGTCGTTCCCCCCTGTCATGAACCATGGCTGTCCGTTCGGCGCCATTATAGATACTCCTTCCCTTCTTCTGTCGCTGGAGACCTCGCCGCCGAACAGCGTGATCGTAGTCATGTCCTCGGCATTTGGAGACAGCCTGCTCCTGACGGCTCGACCTTCCTCCCTTATGATGGGGTCCCTTCGAGGACGCCTGCAGCTGGAGCCGAGACTCCCGGTACCATGCTCTCCGATTCGACCTACTTCCCCGGCACGATGGGATCAGCGTCGTCGAAGATGGCCGATATTGAGCTCGGTCTCGGCGGGGGGGAGAGGAAGTCTTCGAAGTACACTCTTCTCCCTGCGTCGAACCCTCCGGGTCAGGATCTCTATCACTTTGCTCCTATCTTCAAGATCTTTCGCGTAAGCACGACCTTCTATGCCGAGGTGCAGCGGCTGATCCTCTCCTTCTCGCAGCCGCTTCTGCGCCTCTTCGGTAGGCTTGGGCGCCCCGAGAGCGAGCGCGTCGGCCGCCGTCGACCTCAAATTGAGTCGAACATCCCGCTCGAGATTTCGCTCTTCCTTTCCGGATGGGTCAGCGCCGTAGTCAGGTGGGCTCGCTCGTCTCCCTCCTTTCCGCCGCTCTCGGCTTCTGAGCGATGCCGCATGCGCTCTTGCTGACCTACTCGAACGTTGCCAGCCGCGGCACTCTCCCTGCTCCCTACGTCTCCGTCATCTTTGGCTCGCTCAACGCTCTTCAGGACTGGTGAGTTCGTCTGCTGGGGAGGGCCTCCGACAGACAGCGCCGAGCCGTCGAGCTCCTTCTTCGCTCGCTCTCTGTAGCCGTCATCTCACACTGACCTCGCTCCTATACTACTATAGCATCACCACTCTGGAGCGTGTCCTGAGTGAGCTTGCCAATACACCAGTACAGTCCGCTCCGCTGACTCCCCTTCTCGTTCGCAGCCACGCCACTTCCTTGGGCCTACTCGCTGCACCTTCGAGCCACCACCTACGTCTACCTCGTTTTCCTTCCCTTCCAGATCTACTCGTCTCTGGTAAGCTCGAGGAGCATCGGCATCCCCGACATCGCCTGCCGAGCTGACCCTCGTCCTTCGGCGCAGCGCTGGTTCACCATCATCGCCACGTTCGTCGCCGCCACCGTCTTCCTCGGCTTCCTCGAGCTGGCGAACCAGATTGAGAACCCGTTCGGCTATGACGACTCGGATCTCGACCTGGACCACTTCTGCGAGCTCATCGCCGCCGAGCTGCGCGAAATTGTTGCTCGTGAGTCCTGTTGCGACACTTCACTGCTTATCCGACCTCTCTCCAGACCTCTCCTCTGACTTCAAATCCTGAACACCACCGACAGACCCCCAACCGGCGCCCTCGACCTTCGTCTTCAGCCCGCTCAACACCCCCTTCCTCCCCTCCGACGGCCGTTCGGCACCCGACATCCTCAACGACCTCCTCGCCGCTCAAGACGCTCAGGAGCGCGGCGAGCCGCTGCTCAGGAAGATGTTCATGAAGCACTACCACGACTCGGAGGCGCTCGGCCATGGCAAGAAGGGGAACAAGCGCAGGATCGTCACTCCTTCGAGGAGCGTCGATGTCTTCAGTGTTTGAAGGTTCAGGTCGGTGATCATAGACACTGGTTCTAGAAAGGGGATGTAGCGCTGGCAGCCGTCAGACTCTTCATCGGCTCAGCTTAATGCTCGCCGATGGTTTCGCTTCGCAGGAAGATCAAAATGACACATCACATTCGTTAGTCAATCAGCAGCTATCCGAGCGGCTATCTGAGAGAAGAGCTGAAGTCTGGCGAGGTGGGCTGCAGAGGCGAGCTCAGCTCGACTTCGCCGATCGCGCTGCTGGGCAGCAAATGGTGTTCTACTGCTCTGTTTCGTTACAACAAGCTCATAATATGCGAGCAAACCGATCGCCATCTATGCACCGCCTCAGAAGTCACCATGATAATGCTTGACCTCGGTTCGGCGCTGGGACGTCTGCGGAGACTTGCCCGCCGAGGTCGAATGCCACGAGAGGTCTCTACGGACGAAAGCGAGGGTCAGCAAGAACGAGGAGGAGAATTGTCGAGATCCACACACTTGTTGAGCTCCATCGTGACCACTGCGAAGGCGAGGGAAGAGGTCAGCGCGAGGGCCGAACGACGAGACGGCGAAACGAGCCCACCGTCGAGGTTCAGACCCAACATGTGAGCGATATGCTCAGCAATCTCGATGTTCTCCCTGTTGCCAGCAAGGCCTGTCGCGTTGAGGCCGTAGGCGTACAAGTTGACGTCGACGCCCGAGTGACCGGCACTCGACCATCCGACTTGAGCTCGGCGGGAGATCTGCGACGGCGTGCAAGTCAGCTAGGCGTTTCGCTCCCGAAGCGAAGGCCGACTCACAGCATCGGCGAGGACTCGGTTACTCCAATAGGCGTTCTTCCGATGCGGCCACAGCTGGTCGATTTCCGTGTCCTTCACGTCGGTGATGCCGAGTCCCTTGCCGTAGATTTCGGAGCGAAGCCAGTCGCGAGTGACAGAAGGGTTGGCGGCGACGACGGCGCCGAGGTGCTCCGTCGAGCGTGTGGCGTTGAAGAGGGCGTCGGGGTACCCTATCGAGACGAGCCGAAGAAGGGGTAGAGACGGAGAAGGGAGAGGACGGCGAGCGAGGTGAGGAGGAGTGGGTCAACGATCTTCGAAAGGGCGAAAGTGAACGGCAAACCAACTCACAAGCATACTCCGGGTACTTGGTGGTGAGCTGCCTCCCCAAAGACAGTCCTCCGGTCTCATGATCCGAGACCGAGATCATGAGGGTCGGCGACCCTCCAGCGTTCTGCTCGTCGACGTGCTCCTTGACGAAGTGGACCGTCTCAAGGTAGGAGACCATGTCGGAGACGTGGCCGACCGGATCGTTGTTATGGCCCGCCATGTCGATCCGCGAGCCTTCGACGAGGAGGCTTTCAGGATGAAGAGGGTCAGCGCGCGGCGTGACTTCCATTAGAGTGAATCCAACGCACAAGAAGGGTTTTGCGCCAGCCTTGTTGAGGTACTTGAGCGCATGCGAGGTCCTGCGAGCGAACGCCGAAGTCAGCACAAGCAACTTCGAGGAGCATGCAGTCGACTTACATCTCCTTCAAGCTCGGCTGCTCATCCGCCAAAGCTCGGTCTTGAGCTGTCCGGTCCACCTCATACGCCATGTGATCGCTAGCGAGCAGCGCGAGTACTCGTCCTCCCTCATTCCCGCCATCATCCCAAGCCCTCAACTCGCTCACTCCTCGCAACACCGTCATATCCAGCTCCTTGGCCTTTGCGACCATGTCCTCGCCGTCGGTACGGCACGAGCCTTTTGTCGAATTGGGAAGGAAGAAGCATTCGCCTCCGCCGAGAGCGATGTCGACCGAAGCGCCTCGAGGACCAGTTCCGACGAGAAAGCCGGCGATTTCGGACTCGAGGTCGCGGTCGACGACGTGAGCGTAGAAGGAGGCGGGAGTGGCGTGGGTTATGCGCTGATAGAGGGAGTCGAAGGTGACGATGGCGAGGTTCGGCGAAGAGTAGGCAGCGAGCGAGAAAGGCGTCAGCGAGGCTTTTACAACAGTGAAGAGCATAGAGAGCTCACACTTGTGGCTACTAGCCCAGTAGCGTATCCCTGACGCTTCGCTGCTTCCAAGACAGTCCCGCATGCAGCCTGGTCGCCAGGCCGAACGCCGATAGCTCCGTTGTAGGTCTTGATCCCGCACGAGAAGGCTGTAGCTCCAGCTGCCGAGTCTGAAGTATCGGAGAGGTGTAGTGAGATGGTGAGAGAGAGAGGAAAGCGAGCATATCAGCGACCGAGCAGCGCGAAGCCAACGCCGAGACGACGAACCGGTGACCAGGGAGTTGGAGGAGCGGGTCTAGGGCGCGCGAGGGAGGCAGTTAGCTATCAGATGTATTCTAGCTACGATAAAGCTCAAGACTCACCCGACTCTGACCCACGAGGATCTCATCCAAGGGCGTCTGTCCGAACCCATCTCGCTCGAAACCTCCCGCCAGACTCGTCCAAACGCTCTCGTTGAGCAGCGAGCCTCCATTCGAACCCTTCGTATTGTGCATCTGTTGTAGATACGTTCGGACCATCGTTTCGGAAGCAGGACCTGCGCGATAGCACTCGGGTCAGCGCTCGCTCTTTGGGGGAAGGAAAGCAGGCCCACCCATGCCGTCCGAGACCATAAGGATCACCGATACATTTGGAGCTCCCCCGAAGCGAGAGCCCAAGGTGAGCAGCTGCACGAGAAGCCGCAAGGCGCGTCAGCTCTCGCTCTTCAGCTGCCTCTGTGTAACCACCAGACTCACCGAGGTCACGCCGTACGCCAGCGCCAGCAATGCAAGTAGTCCTACGACTACAGTCTTGACGTGACTTGGCCCTTCCCGTCGTCGCCCGCGAGCTGCTTGAATCATGTCGCTCGTGGGAATGATGTAGGGATTTGAGCGGGGGCCTGCTACTGAGGTGGATGGCTTCTCATCTGAAGAGCTCGGTGAGTGTCTGCCGAGCAGTGATTCCGTGTGAGACGAGTTCGATCCCGTTTCCTGCAACGAGCGGCGACGAGGATCAGTGCTGTACTGCAGCCTTGTAGGTAGGGGAGGGCTCACTTCGTCCAACACGAATTGTACGCTATCCATCTCCATCTCCTGGGTCGAACGCGACATGACCAGTTATGCGTAGGGAAGAGAGAGCGAAACCGAGCAGCGGCTGAGATTGGAGCGGAGCCCCCCTGCCGAGTCGTGAAACTGTCGCTAATGCTCTACAGAACCGCGCCGACACCCAGATGAAGATAACGGATTGCGTAATTCAACAAGGGCACAGCGTATTATACACGAAAGACCGCTTTCATGCCGTCGCCACCTCATTCGGCCGTGACCCCGCTCCAGCACTCCCGCTCCCACTACCACACTGCTGCACCACCGAGAAGCTGGTCCTCCTACTCAAGCTTCCACTCCGACTTCCGGGGCTAGTCGATAAGGGTGTCATCCCTCCGTCCTCCTGCCCCTCAGCTTCCAAATCGGCGTAGGAACCTCGGCTCGGCGTAAGGTCGTCGGGGTCGTAGCTCGAGTCGCTGCCATTGAGGCGGTAGGATGGTACACCGCTAATGCTTGTCGGTGGGGGAGCTCGAGAGCCGGGGTTGTGGTGCAGGAAGGCTTGGAAGCCGCCGCCGCGGCTGCTGAAGGAGGAGGAAGCGGGCGAGGTTGGGGGTGGGAGGGTGACGGGGTAGGAGGAGGAGGGCGTGGTGAGAGTGGTGTTGAGGCTGGAGCCGCGGGAATGAGGGTATCCGCCGCCGCCGCGAGATGAGAAGGAGGTTGAGGTACGTCCAGCGCCGAATCCCGAGTTGCGCGCGGCGGCGAAGGAGGAGGGAGGAGAGAAGGACGAGGCACCGGCTCCTGGTATACGGATTCCTCCTCCAACTCCGTTGCTGTTGCTGTTGCTGTTGCTGCCGTTCGAGCTCCAGCCGTTGCCTCGCGAGTTGGAGCGCTCCCTGGAGGCCGTTCCATTGGCGCCGACCGAGCGCTGGTTGCTGTCACGCCCTCCTCCACCAGCGAGATCCAGCTCCTCCAACTCATCCAGCGAGATCATGCCCAGTCGAGTTTTCAACTCCACCAGCTGCCTGTTGGCCCATTCCCGCTGCATCTCGCTCGCTTCCAATCGCGCGCGAAGCTCCTCGTTCTCGTTTCGTAAAGCACCAAAGCTGGCGTCTGAGAAAGAGGGGGAAGTTGACTGGTTCTGGATGCTTGGCGAGGAGGGAAAGGAAGCGCCGGTAGAAGAGCTGGACGAGGTAGAAGGCGAGCCGACTTCGAGCGATGAGGAGCGGTGACGAGTGTGCTGAGGCTGCGATTGACGGCGTTGGAGTAGTAAGAGTTGATCTCGTAGATCGTTGGATAGCGAGGACTCGAGCAAGCCCTGTAGCTGACCCTTCTCTGCGCGAAGCTGTTTGAAGGCGGTGTGTGGGGTCAGCTGAAAGGCGCGGGGGGAAGGGCGAGCGAGAGGGAGCTATTACCTGTTCTAGCTTGCTAGTGAGCTCTCTGACTAGACTAGACTCTCCATCTGCAGCTGGCAACTCGTGAGCCATGGCGAGAAGCGAGAAGGACGCGAAAGTAGGAGCACAACTTGAAGGAGTGAACTGAGAGCTCCCCCCCTTGAGCCCCTTGAGCTTCGACCGCATCGCTCGCTCACAATCGCCTACAGCAACGATGCCTTCAATCGAGCCTCCTACTCCTTCTGCACCTCGTCAGCTCCCTCTCATCGACCTTTCGCCCTTTCTCACCCCCGCTTCATCGGACAGCTCACGCGCCGCCGTCGCGGAAGCAGTTCATGCCGCTTGCTCCAAGTTCGGCTTCCTGTACATCACCGGCCTAGATTCTGTAATCTCCTCTGAGGAGATGGATCATGCTCTGGCCGAAGCTCGCTCCTTTTTCCTCGACACGCCCGAGAGCGAGAAGGAGCAGCTCAAGATCCGAGCGGGCGACGGAGCTCGAGGATGGCAGAAGCTGGGCCAGAACGTTACTCAATATCAAGGTGAATGTCTTACTGGTCCTGCTCTGTGCAAACCTCGCTGTAAGTGTACTCGCTAGCTGACCCGGCTGCTCGTTCAACCCCACCTTTCGCTTATCTCCAGCCGACCACCACGAAGGCTTGGATCTGTGTAAGTCAGCTCGCTCGGCACTCCACATCACATCTTAAACTCTCTTCATCGCCCACAGATCGCCCCGTCCCAAACGAAGACCCCTCAAAGCTGCTCCACGGACCGAATCAATGGCCGAGCTCACCTCCGACCTTTCGCTCGACGATGGAAGCATGGATCGAGAAGATGCAGATCATCGGGATGGCGCTGATGGAGGCTACGGCGATGGGGTTGGGGATGGATCTGGAGGGTGAGGAGTGGGCCGAGTTGAAGGGGTTGGTGGAGACGAGCTTTTGGGTGATGAGGGTGAGTTCCAAACGTACGATCAGGAAGTCAAAGCTGACTGAGCTTTCCTTACAGTGCATCGGCTACCCCCCACTGCCCGACAATGCTCCTGGGGTGTCTTGCGGAGCTCACAAAGGTACGCCGAGCTTCATGCTTTGCTCTCCCACTCGCTTGGACCTGGCCTCTGACTTCGAAGATCCTCCCTCCATACAGACTACGGATGCTGGACTCTTCTACACGCCGACTCCACTCCCGGCGCTCTCCAAGTCTTCCTACAATCGGCCGACGGCGAATCAGAGGAGAATAGCGCGCGAGGAACTTGGCTCAACGCCGATCCTATCCCAGGCGCTTTCGTCGTGAATGTGGGAGAGATGTGGGACGTATGGACCAACGGGCTGTATAAGGCGACGCTGCATCGGGTTATACACAAGGGGTCGAATTATCGGGTTTCGTGAGTCGAGCTCTCCCTCGGCTTCGCATGTTGCGCCTTTCGCTGAGACATTACCGCTTGTCACAGCATCCCCTTCTTCTACGAACCCAACTTTGACGCCGTCATCAAGGTGATCCGACCCTCTCTTTCACTGCTCGGCGCTCATCGCTGACTCGCTCCCGCCCCTGCCGCAGCCCTTACCCTCAGCTCTCGCTCTCCAAGCCAAGCAGACCACATCAAAAGTAGCTCTTCCGATCGCGCCCCCAGTCGTCTACGGCGAGTTCTTGGCCAAGAAGGTCTCTGGCAACTTTGCCGAGTCGTAGCTCCCGCTGTGGCGCGGGTGGCTTATAGTAGCGATTAGCACAAATGGAAGCACTACGCAACAATATTTCATACATCTCCCGTCCTACAACACGAGCGAAGCGACCTGTATCTGCTTGCTGTCCGTCAATCGAGTCTCGGCGAATTTATCGCCCCGAGCTGCTGTCCTGCCCGCATCCCTCGCCGCTTCTGCTCAAACACAAGCTACCTACCTATTCCTCTCCTCCTCTTCCAACACCTGAAAGTAACTCGGCGGCAAGCCCATCTCATCAGGACTGAGCGGCGCTCCTGCTCCTCCTCCCTCTCCTGCGCTTTCGCCAGCAGCAGTGGTTGCAGGCTGAGGGATGGGCATGGGTCCGGAAGCTGGCGGTGGGGCAGTAGTGGGAGGTCGAATGTTGTAGATGACGGGAGCGCAGGAGACGATCTCGACGGGAAGGACGACTTCGGCGTCGTTGCCCGCGCCGGGGACGCTGTAGGTCGAGGTGAACGAGAGGTGAGAGTCAATGAGGGACGTTAGACCGAGGAGAGAGAGGGGAGGAGAAACACACGAGACGTAGATGGCGACGAGGAATTGGACGGAGAGGTTTGGAGAGCGGAAGGAGGATCCAACGGCCTTCGTCTACGCGAGAGAAGGCAGGGAATCAGTCGGCGCTCGAGGCCGGTCCACATACCGCAAGTCAACAACTGACCAACGCCAGCGTCCCCTTGAATCTCTTCTCCCACACCGCCGGGTCGACCTCCCCCTCCCGATCCCTCTCGACCTCGGTGCCCTCACTCGGCCCATCCTCCCGCAGCGTGGCCTGCGACACGATGGAATCATGCGCGGTGGATAGACCTTGCGCGGCAATTTCGGTGCGTTGGACGAGGTAGGCGGTGATGCTGCTGAGGGGGAAACGGGTCGTGGTGGTCGGGTCGGAGGAGGTGAGCTATCGAAGTGAGGGAGGAGAATGATTAGATCGAGTCGAAACGAACAAGAGAGATAGCACAACGCACCTTGATGGCGAAAGGTAACATTGACAAGCGAGCGAAAGTAGCTGGAGCTGGGAGAAGCAGGACGGTATCGTACCAAGCCCTCTTGCCGCCGAACATGCCCTTCTTGACGATGTGGCGGATCTTCTGTCCGTTCCATCCTTGCACGTCTTCTGCTGGTCCTGGAGTCGGCCGTCCCTCGGCGAGCGCGACAGTGCGCATGGCGCTCATCTCGGGCTCAGCATGACGAGGGACGTAGACGAGCGGGACGATGAAGCGTTCGTTGACCTGTTGTCGTGCACCGTCAGCTATCCGACTCAATTCAGTGCAGCCTATGAAGGCTGAAGGCATTCGTCGCGACTTCAAAAGCCTGATCGCCATCGCCGAGACTCACCTTCAACAACCCCTTCCTTCCCAGCGTCACCTTGACATAGTAGCGACAGCTCGCCCACTCTACACCTTTTCCTGGTCCCTCGGTCGGATTCCCATTGAGCACGAACGAAGGAGGCGTAGGTCTCAACCGACGAGCAGCAGGATCGGCGCCTGTCCCCGAGCGAATTCGACCTGGGATCTTGAGTCGGTACGGGAAGGTGAAGGTGCCCTGCAGTTTAGTCGGGTCGGCCGACTCGTTATTGAGGAGCGACATCTCGGGCGTCCAAAGGTCGTCGCCGTCCTCGCACAGCACCAGTTCGTCGCCGACCGGATGCCGACCTGATCCATGGACCTTCATGACCATCGTCCTGACAACTCCCTTGACTCGGATCTTGATGTAGGTAATGGCTTCGGGACTCGGTAGCGTCACAATGAGCTTGCCCTCGATCCATACGTCTCCTCCGGGCTCCTCCTGGGTCATTACGACGTGATCCTCTCCCCTCGCCTTGATCTGCAGCTCGAGCTTCTTCGAGCGCGAACTATGGCAGTGCAGGCGGAGGGGAGGGAGGTTGACGTTCCGTGGTGTAGGAGCACTGGAAGCTCGGCGAGTGTAGACGGGGAGGGGGTCCGAGTGAGTGGGCATGCCGCCTTCGGTGAAGTCGGCGTGAGTATCGGCGTGGGGAGGAGTGATGGGGTCGCCGCTGGGAGGAGTAGCGGGAAGAGGGTAAACTCGGTGGTCGGCGCTGCCGAAGGGGACGGAGGCGAGAGCGGAGGGAGGTTGGCCGCCTCGAGAGGCGTGTGAGGGTCGTTCTTGGGCTCCATTTGGACCTGATGCTGCTGCTTCTGGAGCTGATCCTCGCCGCTGCTGGCTGGTAGAAGTCTCGGGCGGAGGGAGGTCGAGGATCCCTTGAAGGGCGGACGAGACTCGTCGGTTCAGAGTGGAAGTGGTGCGGTTCGAGTTGGCTGAGCCTGGCGGAGGTGGTGCCAGTGCTGCTGAGAGGTCACGCCTAAAGTCTCGGAAAGCATTGTCGAGTGTCTGCGAAGTAGCGAGAGCGGTCAACAAGCGAGCGGAGGGCTGTAGGCGGCTAAGGACTCACCTCGACTACCTCGTCTCGCCTAGTAGCAGAGCAGAGTGATAAAAAGAAGTCAGCTACAGCTTTACCCTGCTCCTCCGATAGGCTGCCCCGCCGGAAGTAGCGCATGATCCGCTGTCGTGCGCTGGCCTCCCAGGCTCCCTGTAGCTGTTCAGACTGCATAGCTGCCTCGAGTAGATCCTCACTCACCTACTCATTGTAATTGACTCGTGAAGTGTGCCAAGAAGCAGAAAGCGAAGCGCAGGCAAGAGCGAGAGAGATGGCGCCCAGTGCTCTCACCTTCGTACAGGCCCTAACTGGCCCGCAAATTAAGCTTCAATTGAACTGGAGGGAATTCGGGGATGTTGCTGTGCTTCTCGAGCCTCTACTCACTTGCAACTCCTTTCTCCGAGAGCGCCGGCTCGGCTTCGGCGATGAGCTGAGGGGGTTCGGCGTTGCAGTGAACTTGCTTTTCTAATGGCTAGAATTGTCGAGTCAAGTCCAAACTACAGATTTGTAAGGTGGTAGACTGATCGGAAGTGAGCCGAAAATCACGGCAGCTTCGACGGCGAAGGCGAGCCCTGCTCCTTGTGCTCCCACCTTGATGTTCTCTCGCTCCATCTCCCTCTTGAACCGTTCTTCTCGCACTTTCGCTACTTCTACTCGCATTATGGCTCCCGCTCAGCTCCCTACCCTCAACTATGCTCTTGGTGTAGGTCTTTAGCCCGCCCTCTCCCTCTCAGAGATGAAACCAGTGGGGCGCTTCAAGCTGACGTCGATTTCTAATGCTACAGGACCTCGTCCCCGCCATCAGTGAGGAGATCATGACCCTCCACTACACCAAGCATCACCAGGCTTACGTCACTGGAATCAACAAGGTGAGCTACAGGATGCCCTAGGCGCGGTTGAATAAGGTGGAAGCTGATGGACGCTCGTTCTTTGTCATCTTCCTGCCTCCCTACATCCGCCCTTCCTTCGCCTGCACCTGCATACAACTCGTCCGCATCTCCCCTACATGCCCTCCTTCTTCGCCCGCCGTTCTGCACCCTCCTCGTGAAACCCTCGGTCATTTCTCACCCCACTCGGCCGATTTCGCGCTCGCTAGGCCTCTGAGGACCTCCAGTCGGCCGTTGCCCAGGACGACATCAAGAAGCAGATTGCTCTCCAGGCCGCCATCAAGTTCAACGGTGGAGGTAAGTCTCTCATACTGCAGGCTGAGGCCTGCGCCGGAGCTTGCGTTCCCACGCTAACAGATGGCGTATTCCCTCTTCCGCAGGACACATCAACCACTCGCTCTTCTGGGAGAACCTCACTCCCGTACGTTCATACATATCCCTGCTTAGCCGAGGCCAATACGCTGACCGTGCTGCTCCCAAACTCACAGGTCGCCAAGTCCAAGTTCCCCGAGTCCGGCCCTCTCGCCGAGGCCGTCAAGGCCGACTTTGGCTCGCTCGACAACCTCAAGAAGAGCATCAACGCCGCTGCTCTCGGCATCCAGGGATCCGGATGGGCGTGGCTCGCCTACAACCCCACCTCGAAGCGCATCGAGGCGGCTTCCACTCCCAACCAGGACCCCCTCCTCGGTCTCACTCCCCTCCTCGGCATTGACCTCTGGGAGCACGCCTTCTACCTTGTGAGTGGCTGCTGTTGAACCGAGGGATTTGGAGTTGAGAGACCGCACGCTGACCCCACTTCGGCGCTTCTTTCTCCTCTCTTTCGCGCTTTCCACTGGCAACAGGACTACAAGAACGTCAAGCAGGCCTACCTCGATGCCATCTGGACCAGTGAGCTGCTGTCCTCTTGGTTCACGACAGCTCAGAGCTAACCGCTTTCCACCCACACAGTCATCGACTGGAAGACCGTCGAGTCCCGCCTTACCGCTGGCTCGGCCAAGCTCTAAGCGATTCGCTGAGCCTCGGATACTTGCTTAGCCCTATAGCTTCGCCTTCCCGATAGTCCCAAAGTCTGAAAGAAGTGAATCTTCAGTGAAGCCGGTCTCGGTCCTAGCGAACGAGGATTGCTCGCTACAGATTGAGCGGCTTGGTGGGGTTAGTCCAAGGACTTACTCATGCCCTGTAGTACAGCAGCCAAAAGACGAAGGAGGGAGAAGCCGAGAAAGCGACTGCGAGTCAGCGGTCTCCACATCAGCGCCGAGCGAGCGCCGAGATCCCCAATGTGGGCTGCTGCAGGCGGTACAAACACCAGCGAAGCTCATAGCCGTATACCGAAAACGCCTGAGCTTGAGAAGGGCCATCGTCTAACTCACCCCTCCTCACTCAACCACCGCGAAACGCCCAGCTTGCGTCCTTGGTTTCCCGCCTCTCGCTAGCTTCCTTTCAAGTCTCGCTTATACCCACGAACGTGAGCTCAACACGCGTAGCTGTTCTGTAGTACACCGCTGATCCTGTTCCGACCCCAGCGCGAGTGCTCGAACGAGGAGGAAATGGCGCCGCCGCTGAGGAGGAGTCCCTCCGTCTGGCGCTTCACTCGACGAGCCTCCCGGCTACTCAACTACGTCTTCATCGCCGTCGCCGTCTTCCTCATCGCGCGCTGGTCCCGAGACTGCGGTACACCACTCGAAGCAGCTTCCTCCCTCCGCCGACGAGCAGCAGCAGGAGCGTCCAACGTCGACTTCGCCTGGGGTTCCCTCCTCCACCGCTTTCAGAACCACCCGCGACCGAGTCCACCGCGCGATGTACTGCCATGGAAGCGCTCTGGAGTCGCCCGGAGTAGCGACAAGAAGACGAGGACGTTGATTGTCACGTCGGAGCTCGCGGGGCTGCACAAGAATGGAGGGATTGGCACGGCTTACTCGGAGCTGGCGGCGGCGCTGGCGGTGAGGAGGAATATGGAGGTGTCGATTCTGGTCACGCATGAGGCCAAGACGTTCCCCGTGAAGCAGAGGAAGGGGTTCGAGGCGAGGTGAGTCGCGTCGAGTGCTGCTCTAGAGCCGAGCAAGGCTAACTTTGCTACATCATAGCTTGAAGAAACGGAGGATCACTCTGCATTTCGTCGATGAGGAGCAGCAGCCCGTCTTTCCCAAGGCATGGACGCCCGTCGCTTCGATCCGAGTCTGGCAATGGCTTCGCAGCCGCGATGGCCAGTTCGATATCATCCACTTCCCCGACAATACCGGTATCGGATACTTCAGTACCCTCGGTCGGTACGAGGGACTCGCCCTACAGCATAGTCGCATCGTCGTGGGCCTTCACGGACCCGACGCCGAATGGGCCTCCCTCCTCAACAAGAAGTATCCGCACGACCGCTATGCCGTCGACCTCGGCGAGTTTGAGCGCAGGACGGTCGAGATGGCGGATGTTGTCGTCGCTCCGAGCGAGTACATACTCGAGTATGTCCGCTCCAGAGGCTGGAAGACCCCTCGGCGCTCGTTCGTCATTCCGAATATCGTCAAGCCAGAGCCACTCGACTACGTCCATCCCGACGCCGAGCTCGAGGTGCACCCCATCACCGAACTCGTCTTCTTCGGTCGCCTCGAGGAGCGCAAGGGCACTCGCCTCTTCATCAACATGCTCGAGCTCCTCTACTCGACCGACTCCACCTTCCCTCGCCCGACCTTCAACACCATCACCTTCCTCGGACGCGACATGCCCGACGAGACCAGTCGCAGCGATGCTTCCTCCCTCCTCACACAAGCCCTCCTCGCCATCCAAGAGCACACGAATGCGACCTTCGAGATCAAGTTCCTCAAGGACTCGGACCGCGACCAGGCTCTCGCTTACCTCAAGGACCCCAGCCGCCTCGCCATCCTCCCAGCTCTCGCCGATAACTCGCCCAGCACCGTCCTCGAATGCGTAATCCACTCGATTCGCTTCATCGCTAGCTCGGTCGGCGGCGTTCCCGAGCTCGTTCATCAGGAGGACCAAGAGCGAGCCCTCTTCGCTCCCCTGGCCCTCCCATTCGCTACCAAGGTGTCCAACATCGTCAAGGAGCTCGAGACCACACCATGGATCCCCGTCCGCCAGCGCCTCGAGACCATCACCGCCGCCGACGACTGGGTCGACCTCCACTCCTGGATCGACGCCATCCCTCATCCTCCTCCTCCTTCGAACGACTACGAACCCCTAATCACCATCTGCATCACCCATTATGAGCGGCCTCAGCTCATTACCCAACTCCTCGACTCGCTCCTCGCCCAATCTTACAAGAACTACCAAATCATCCTCGTCGACGACGGCTCAAAGTCCAAGGAGGCCGTCGAGAAGCTCGACTACCTCGAACAACACTACTTCGACGCTCCTGACCACCACTCGACATGGCACGTCCTTCGCATCGAGAACTCGTACCTCGGCGAGGCCCGCAACCGAGCAGCCGAGCTCGCCGAGGGAGAGTGGCTGCTCTTCCTCGACGATGATGACGTCCTCAAGCTCCACGCTCTCGAGACGCTCGTCAAGGTCGCCGCCAAGACGGGGGTCGCCGCCCTGTCGACCTGGCTCGACGAGTTCGGCTCGGACGTCAACCCCATCGAGGAGGAGGCTACCCTCCCTCATCGTCGGACCTACTGGTTCCTCGGCCAGTCTCTCTCGGCGGGCATGTTGTCCAACTGCTTCGGCAGTGGCAACATCTTTGTCTCGCATGCGGCGTTCGAGGCGGTCGGCGGATTCTCGACCTATCGAGAGGTGGGCGCCGAGGATTGGGAGTTCTACATGCGCCTCGCGCTCGGAGGCCACAAGCAGCTCGTCGTTCCGGAGGAGCTCATTTTCGTGCGGAGTGATCCAAGTCGTGCCAGCATGGTGAGTAGCAGCTCTTCACCCTCACCTCTCTCCTCTTTCCCCTCTCGACGTCTCGCTCCAGATATTGCGAGCACCTCGCTGACGCTCTTATACCTTACTCCAGAAATTCTCAATGGACCCATGGGACGCCAACTTCCACGCTCTCGTTCCCGTCCTCAACGATGACCGAGTGCAAGAGCTCGGCCTCGCCCACGCCCTCATGGTCGCCAAAGCCGCCGTGACGCGAACACAAGCTCCACCTCACTTCGCCGACTCGCTCGAGGACTACCAGCTCATCCAAGGCTGGTCGGGATGGTCGTACACCTTCGAGCCGACTGACGAGCTCCCTACCCTCATCGAGGCTCGCTACGCCGTCGTCTGGGACGGCCAATGGTCGTATGATCGCAACTCGGCAGGCGGCTTCATGAACGAGCAGCTACAGAAACCCTACGTCTCGCCTCGAGGGGATCGATTCGCAGCGGTGCGGAGCTGGCGCGCGCCCAAGGCCATGGACGTCGCCGTCGAGGCCTCGTACCGAGCCGAGCATCAGTGCGGAGACGGTACTGAGCTCGTGCTTATGTCGAGGAGGTCGATCGGCGAGGAGTGGGAGGAGCATATCCGGTGGAAAACGATGGACGACGCTTTCGCCGAGTATCGAGTCGACCTCACGCTCAAGGAGGGCTCGAAGGTCGTGCTCTGGAGCGATCCTCTCGCAACCGACGAATGCGACGCCGCCGAGGTGCGCGTCAGCCTCTTCCCCATCATCGTCGACAACCTCGCATGGAGCAACCTCGCCAAGAAGGCCGACGTCGCTGCCAAAGTCGCTCGTGAGGAGAAGCAGGCCAAGGAGGACGACGGCGACGCCGAATGGAAGGCCGCCATCATCGAGCAGGAGACGATCGACCCCAACACGATCTACCACATCGCCCTCATCTTCGACCGCGCTCGCCTTCCTCACGCTCTCCAAGTCATCCGCTCGGCGACTCAGTTCATCACCTCTCGCACTCTCCACATCCACGCCATCTCGCCCGTCGAGCTCCACGACGAACTCTACGAGTTCATGGCACCCTACAACCACACCCTCCGACCTTACGACCACAACCTCTGCATGCTCACCGGCAAACAGGTCCTCCCCTTCTCCAACCCCTCCATACACCTCAGCGCCCACTGCAAGATGTTCCTCGCCGACATCATCACCGGCGACGTCGACACCATCCTCTACCTCGACACCGACACGACCATCCTCAGCGACATCTCGGTCTGCTACGACAAGCCCGAGCTCTCGTCGACCCTCATCTCGATGGGAGTCGACATGGGCGACGCCTGCCAGGTCAACCCTAACCTCTGCTGGCCCATCGGCATGCACTGGCGAGTACCTCCTGGCCTCGTCTGCGGCAACGAGCCCTCGAAGGACATGCCGCCGACGACCCACGATTGCGCCCAGGAGGGCGAGCTCGAGGCGGTCCAAGTCAACGGTGGAGTCGCTCTCTTCCAGCTCAAGAGGATGCGCGAGGTCGGCTTCATCGACCGCTACGTCCAGTCCGTCGTCCACCACTACCGACTCGTCGGCGGCGTCGCCGAGTGGGGAGAGCAAGACTTCATCAACTCGTACTTTCGCCTCTTCCCCGCCGACCTCGAGTTCCTTCCCTGCGGATGCAACTACCAGTGGTTCGGCTCGCGTAGGGAGATAAAGTGTGGAGCTCAACCTATCGTCATCGCTCATCACTGGTGAGCTTCACTCGTTCCGCTTCCTTGATTTGCTGGAGCTGACCTCCGTTCGTCTCGCAGGTCGCATGGCATCGCCGCTCGTACCGACAACCCCTTCAACGTCCTCTTCCATCACTTCCTCGATCACAACGAGACTAACGCCGACAACCCTCTCCCTCCTATTCCCGCCCTCACCCCCTCCCTCCCCGCCGCCTCCAACTCATCTCACATCAAGATCGAGAACACGCTCAACTGCCCTCGTCAGACGCACGACTGCAGTCTCCCCTTCAAGACGGACGGGCAGTACGGCAGGCCCGTCAAGATCCTCTCCCGCGCCCTCTCCGAAACCTTCGTCTCGGACCTCGTCGACACGCTCGACTTCCAAAACTACCCTTCCATCGAGCACTTCGTCGCCGTTCGACCACAGGCCGAGATCCCCAGCTCCACCGTCTCTCGCGATGAGGTGGACCTCGACGTCGACATCGAGGGCGAGTACGCTACGCTTTGCGAGCAATGCGGGGCGCTCGCCGACGAGGGCGAGGCGTGCTCGGTCCCCCCTCGAGGCCTCGAAGCGCGCCGCGAGTACTGGAACTGTGTATGCAGGCTACAAGACCCCTCCGCCGCCATCATGTACGACCTCGACGCGCTCGCCGGCGATGGCAACCCCGGCTGGGTGCTCTACCTCAACGACGACAAGACGTTCGTCAACGTCAACTCGCTCGCGCACCTCATGGCGCACGTGGACGACGAGCAGGAGCTCGTCCTCTTCCGCTCCAACACGACCACCGAAGAGGCCGACATCGACTACCGCAAGAAGGTCGTCTCGCGATCCGAGATGGAGGGCGTCGGCTTCCTCTTCCACACGTCCAACCTCGACGCTACCGACTGGGATGGGCTTCGCTGCGGCATCTCTTCGACGTTCGACAGCCTTTCCAAGCGGCTCAGGATGAAGTGGATCGACCTCGTGCCGACCATGACCCATCCGCTTCAGCGCCATCTCCCTCAGACGCTCGCCGAGGACTTCAAGATGACGGTCGTCATTCTCGAAAACCAGGGTCGCGTCTCGTGGACTCCTCCTCTCATCGAGATGCTCCAGACGCAAGAGCTTACGCCCCTCGTCAAGGAGCTTCTCGTCCTCTCGGTCGACACGGAGGACGGCGCCTACGGACGAAACGTCAAGGTCGTCAACCTCAAGGCTGGTTCGGGACTCAGCGAGATTGCTGCTCTCGTCAAGACGGAGGCAGTGCTCCTACTTAGCGACAGCATTTTCCCCGACAAGGTGAGCTTTGCTTTTGCTTTCCTCGCTCGGGTCTCGCTAATCCGTCGTCTTTCGCAGCCTGCTCTCACCGCCCTCCTCACTCACTGGCTCGACGACCCTCTCCGTCTTGTCGGCCTCTTCACCGAGACCGAAGCCGAGGACTTCTCCACTCCACTCTCCCGCATCGAAGAGGGCTTCGACTACGCCGAGGAGATTGACCCTCTCGTCGGCATCTCTCGCTACTCGCATCTTCTCCCTCGCACACTCCTCACCCACAAAGTCCACCTCGACACCCTCACCAAGACCCTCGCTTCCGCCGCTCGCAAGGCCTCCCGCAAGACGAAGCCTCTACACCCAACGTGCCACCCTCTTCTCCTCTCCGCCCTCGCCTCCAAGACGAGCGGCGGTCTCTCCCCTCTCCGAGTCCTCCCTCCACCAGCTACTTTCGTCGACCGCGTCGATGACTGTCGGTCGAGGAACTGGGCCGACGTCGATCAAGCAGAACAGCAAGTCGGCGACTATGAGCTCGGTTCGAAAAGGCCGAGCTTGGACGAGTGTATAGCAGCGGTGGATCTGCTTATGGGTGGGTCAGGGAAGGAGGATGAGAGTTTGGATAGGGAGTGGCTGGTGTGGGGCGAGGAGGTCGGAACCTCGGGGCCGTTGGGAGTGAAGACCGAGACGGTGAAGGGGTCCATCGAGGCGGCGAGATGGCGGGCGACACGGCGGAGAGAGGGCTGTATGAAAGATTAGAGACACTGTGCATCTAGATTAAGTTATCGTTCCCCATGTCGTGACCTCGCGAGCGTTCGCTTTCGCCGACTGCTCGAAACCCGTCGCCTCGTCACGAAACGAGACAGACACGTCAAAGTACCGCCAGAGTTCTTTTTCCATCACATGTCTGCCATCTCATGAACGCTAAGGGAGGGGATTGTGACAAGGCGAGCCTGTGAGAGAGCGTCGGGGTGTCAGTTCTGGCGCCGAGACGACGCGCCGGAGGCAGCTTACCGCTGCTTCTCGAGCAAACAGCTGAGCATCGCGTAGATCAATGCTTGGATAAGCTGCTAACATCCGCACGGCCGTAGCGTAACCCTCACTCCGTATCCTATCGTCGGCGAGCAGCTCCGAGTCGGTCGGTTGGACTGGGCGAGCGAGCGACATGGCGAGGGTACGAGGCCAGTCGGTGATGAACTTTTGGTCGATGAGAGGAACTGCCGGGTTGTCGTACGAGGCGATGGTCACGCTAGAGATGGGACTCACTATGAGAACGGCAACATCAGCGGAAGGTACTCGGTGCAGTGGCAGAGAAGGTTCGGCTCACTAACCTGTGCATTCAAGGATCCCGTGCGGTTATGTGCCGAGTATGCGATCATCACCCGAACGGAGTTGGGTAGCATGGGCACCGAGCGCATCACTTCGACGTTCGCCGGCAGCGACTCGTGAAGAGCGACGTCCAGGGGTCTGGCAGAAGCCATGATCTCCTTGTAGTACATGAAGCTAGTACCAAAGAGGCTGAATCTCTTGCGGATGTTGGAAGGTTCCGCGTCGTATTTGAGGTAGATTCTCAAGAGGTGGGTTTCAGCGAGGTGATCCGGCTGAGTGAGGCGAAAGGCTGAGCGACCCGCGATTTGGAGGACCTCCTTGGACGTTTCGGATGTGTACGCTCTTAGCTCTTCCACAAAAGCGGCCTCTTTCGGCTTTGCGAGGCTTCGTTCTTCCCGCTTTCGCTCGAAGCCCCGATGAACTCAGCACAGCGGCAGATGCTGCTTCCAGTTTGCTGCCTGTTGGAAGTGACGATCAATGATGATTCCACAGACTAGATTACATCTTCTGCGCTTCATGACGAAACTTACCGCACAAGGCTGCGAGCAGCTGCATTGAGTTGTCGTCAGTCAAGAGCTTGTCGCTTCGGCAGGCAAATCATACTCACTACGTCGTCGTCTGACACTTACCACACACTCGTTTTGGTAGTGGTGTCCCCGGACCAACGGGCTTGAAGCACTCGGCGCACTTGAGCGGAGGCAGATCAGACGTCCGAGGCGCGTTCGACATGGTGCAGGAGAATGTCGTGGTTCGAGTTTGCAGTCGAATGAGATGTTGAAAAGACGTGCGAGATGAGTCGAGTCCAGCGGGAGTCCAGACGAGCCGGCGAGCGATGCGAGACGAGCAAGATGAAGTAGGAAGGAAAGAGGCGATCCGGCGTTTGAGCCGCTCTACGCCTCCTGGAAAGGGGTCAAGTCGAGTGAAGCGAGCGATAAGTGTATCAGAGTGCATGAGAAGCGTTCTTTCAACAAGTAGAGAGACTCAGAAGGCCCGAGATGGCCTCAAACTGACCGACTGCTACTTCGGCGCTCGTCCGAGCCCAAGATCTCGCCAAGTCGCGAGACGGCTCCAGCTCGCCCAGCTATGCCCCCGCAAGCAAAGGTCGCGTACACAGAAACGCGCGGCGTGATCTTGTTCCCAAGCAGAATGCCAAGAACATCTGGCGAGTCTCGAAGGCCTCTCGCAACATCGCCGAATAGCTCGTTCGCCGCTCTCAAGCAGCTTTAAGGTCCATATTAATCACTGCTATTAGACAAACACGATGCACTATGCTCGCTAAACTAATTCTGCCTCACTATACAGCCTCGATACAGTAAACAGATCGCTTCAAGACGGTTCTGCCGCCGCTGTCCCAGCCTGTCGCCCTTCGTCCTTGAGAGCACGAGAGGGTGATGAAGAGGGGGAGGCGAGGAATAACCGAGGACGAGCTCGAGAGCCGGCTCGGTGCGAAGGGAGGAAGGTGGAGGGAGGGTGAGGGGAGTGACCCCGAGGAAGAGGGGGAGATGGCCGACGAGAGGGCGCGGGCTTGCTGGCTTTGGACAACGGCCTGCAGCGACCGCCTAGCCGTTCTCCTGCGAGTCCTCGAGCATCATCGCCATGCCCGACTCGTCTGCTGCGTCCAATCCCCTTGCGCGAGCCTTGAGGCGAAGGTTGCGGTCGAAGGTGACGAGAACGACTTGAGCGGCGTCGGTGGGTATGGCCTTGCGATCCGCCTTGGGGTTGACGATGGCGAGACGGCTGGTGAAGTGCTCTTGTTGCCACGCGACGGCGCGAAGGATGACATCGTCCATCGTGCGGGCAAAGTCGTGCGAGAAGCCTTGGTCGAGTCCCTCGGCCGAGGCGGAGAAGTCGATCGACTCGCTACGGATGGAGAGGTCGCGAAGGTAGTTGCCGCGGGAGGTTTGGACCTTGAGATGACGAGCGTGCGTGCGAATGGCCGACTCGAGGTACTCGATGGCTTCCGAGGCGGCGATGCCGAGAGGGGCGGCATTCTTCTTGAGTCCATCGAGCTCGGTGATGACTGGTTCATGACGGGGAGATCGGTTAGCAGTCTGCGGTACAGAGGGAGTCGAGTTGGAAAGAACTCACCAGCCAGAGGTACGATGATGGTCCAAGTCTCGGCCTCGATGAGCTCGCGGAAGAGCTTCATCGAAGTCAAGAGGATGTTGGTGTCGAAGACGAGGGTGGTGTAGCCAGGGAAGACCTTGAGGAACTGGCGAGTGTTGCCGAGCTTCTTGTGCTGCTTCTTCGACGACGAGAGGTGGCGGATCGAGCCAGGCGATTCGCGAGTAGTCTGCCGAGCTTGGCGTATGACGGCCTTGAGGTGACGGCGGCGGGCCTTTGAGAAGAGTGAAAGGTCAGCTCGAGAGCACTGGGAAGTAGGTAAGTCTCGAGAACGCACCTTGAGCTCCTTGACCGCAGGCGAGTCGTTGTCGTTGTCATCGTCCTCCTCCTCCTCGTCGCTGACATCCTCCTCACTCTCATCCTCGTCGTGCTCCTCCCGCTGCCAAATGCTAGCCCTCGATGCCCTCTCTGCTTCCTTGGCCTCCTCGTCCTCCCGCCTCCACCGCCGAAGCTTGGCCTCGAGGCTGCCCGAGATGATGAACCTCGGCGAGTCCGATGCGCCGGTAGCCATGTTGTCGTAGTCGAGACCTGGTACGCTCCTCGCGAGCCATGCAGCGAGAGTAGCAACTCGCCTCCACCTGTTGGTGCTGAGCTGAGCGCTGGCGGAGGCGACGTTCTCCTCGGCGTCGCTATCGCCGTACTCGTCCAGGATGGTGAGATCGAACTTGAGGGCGTCCATCTCGCTTTCGACGGTGGCGGGGGAAGGACCGTTGATGGGAGGAGGAGCCATCTCGTCCCTTCTCGAGGAAGGGGAGTTGGCGCCGCCGGTCTTGTTGCGCCAGTAACC
The DNA here is from genome assembly GCA_001600635.1 of Leucosporidium creatinivorum. NCBI lineage: Eukaryota > Fungi > Basidiomycota > Microbotryomycetes > Leucosporidiales > Leucosporidiaceae > Leucosporidium > Leucosporidium creatinivorum. The sequence continues at coordinate 607,853 of BCKL01000004.1, read as the reverse complement.
TCGGCCGAAGAGGCTCTTGCCGGTCCAGTCCATACCGCGAATGCACCAGTCCTCGGGGAGTGGGCTACCGAGAAGCTTGGTAGGGACGTCCATGCGAACCTCGACGCCGGTAGGGAGCGAGTTGAAGAAGGCGGTGATGGCGGACCAGGGGACCGAGCGTTCGAGGTGACGAAGCGCGGGCGAGTGCTGAGCCATGTTGGCGAGGAAGGTGAGGATAAGGATGATGTAGGGGTTGACAATCTTGGCGTCGCCGACGGTACGGCAGGGGTGGATGAGCGCCATCTCGAGCATGCTGAAGGTGAGGCGTTGGGCGAGGCGGAAGACGAGAGGGTCGTCCTCGGTGGAGGTGTTGAGCTTCATGACGACGTCGGGGGAAGTCGAGTCGGCGGCGAGGCTTTCTCCATCCTCGGCGTCGTCGGCGGTCGTCTCGCGCTTGAGGGAGGAGGGGTTGAGCATGATGGCCTGGGGAGTTCTCGTCTTGGCTTGACCGTTCGAGGTCGTCGCCGGTCGCGAGTGAGAGGCGTGTTGAGGGGTCTCCTTGGTCGTATGCTTGCGAAGGACGCCGTCCTCAACTCCATACTGCAGTAGCGCCGAGATGTTGATGACGGCGAGCATGAACCACTCGACGTCGCCGAACGGTGCGGCTGCTCCCGATCCCAACGCCTGCCAGTCGCCGTCAAGCCGTTCGAGAAGGTAGCTCTCCTCGCGCAGGCGCTCCATAAACCGAGCGAGGACGTCGTCAAAGTCGTCCAACGAGATCTTGGTAAAGAGCATGCCGTGGAGATGCACGAAGAGCTCGGCTTTGGTGACGTCCGGCTGGGTGCGGCGAGCTTGATGCTCGTCTTCGAAGAGGGGGAGGATGGACTCGCGAGCCGAGAGGTAGGGGTGGGCGGCGGTGAGACTGCGAATGGAGACTAAGATCAGCTGTGATCGTCTCGCGAAGAGAAACATTGAAGCGCACCTCTTGACGTAGTGGTAGAGACTCCTTAGCTCATCGCCCTTGCTGAGCAGCGCGAGGTGATGCTGCAGCCGACCCGTTCCCGGCGTCTCGGTGACTCCCTGCCCATACCAGTCCCGAGCAATCACCCTCCAGCTATCTTGCTCCTCAACATCCCAATCTCCCAACGCCGCGACTCCAATACTCGCCGCCTCGGCCGGCCGAGATTGACGCTCAGGCGAGTGCGAGAGCTGTAGAGACCCGCCGTTGGAGTGCGAGTGACCTTGCTGAGCGGCCGAGACGCGAGACGCCAGTCCTGCGACGGCCATGCGGTAGCGAGCGAGGTCGCCGAGTTGCTCGATCCAAGCGGCGCGGAAGAGGGCGACCGAAGGATCTTCGAAGAGCTGCGAGTAGTGCCCGTAGGCGTATTGGATGAACTCAATGAGGTGTTCGAGGACGTTCGCGGGTGGGGAGGAGCCGTTGGCGGGAGAAGCGGAGGACGTAGAAGGGGGAGGAGCCGAGACGATGGCGTGTCGCATGCGCTCGAGCAGCTGATGGAAGGCGGTCTGCCAGAGGCGAGTGGGGATGTTGTAGCGGTGGGGAAGCGAGTGGAGAGAGGCAGGAAGGCGAGGGTCGAGGGCCATTTGGAGGAAGGAGTAGTGGGCGTCGGCGAGTCTACAGCGGATGAGAGCAAGTCAGCAGAGCGACCGACGGCAAGGATAGCAGCATAGCTCACTGCTTGTGACCCATCGCGAGCTTGACCCAGTACTCGTCGTCGTAGCGCTTGCCGCCTCCCTGTATCCGCAGACCTTGACCGACCTCATCCTCCCTCGCTGCTGCTGCCATCGCTGCCTTGTTCTCGTCCTGCAGCTTGGTTTCGAGGTCGGTAATCTCGCGATAAGCTCGTCGAAGCTGTGCGACGACGGGATTCTCCGTCTCCCGCTTCGGCTGGTCGTTGCGACCTCCGCTGCCGCCGGTGGTGGTGCTCTCCTCTTGACCAATTGAGGCGGCGTCCGAGACCGAGGCGGCGGATCCGAGAGATAGGGTGGAAGAGACGAAGCTCCGAGAGTCGCCGCCTTTCTTGGAGGAGGATGAGTTGCTGGGCGCCGAACCGGATTGAGCGAAGCGAACGGGGTCGTCGCGCCGAGGGTCGAAAAGCTGCCTGGAGGAGCTGACCTGGCTCGGCAGGCTGGTCGAGGAGCCTCCACCTATCCTCTCTGCATCCTCGTCGTTCCTCCTTGAGCTCCTGCCCTGCTCCTCCCTCCTGCTCCTCCGCTGCCGACCATCCTTCGAGCTCCTACTCCCGGGCCTCCCACTCGCTCCACTCTCCTCGCTCTCCAAGCTCTCCTTGCTTTCCTGTTCCCGTCCTCCTCCACCTCGCCGTCCCAGATCTCCTGCTTCCACAGGCTCCCGCCTCCGTTCAGCGTTACTCTGCGCAGGAGCGTCTGGGTTGAACAATCGACTGCTCGACGCCTGCTGACTGCTGCTGCTGCCGGCGGCTGCGCTCCCCCCTGCTGCTCCGCGCGAAGTCGAGCTGCTGCCGGTGCCGCGATCGAACTCGGCGTCGTAGCGTTGTTCGTGGTATACGCGCTCGAGTTGATCTCGATGCCGTCCTCCGCGATGTTCGTGATGCGGTGGACCGCCGTTTGAGGAGGGGTAGGCGGGAAGGGAGGTGTGAGAGCGGCTGGACGGATGCTGCTGCTGCTGTTGGTGATAGGAGGGTGTAGGAGCGGCTGAATGGCGGTAAGGAGGGTGCTGTTGGTGCTGATGAGGTGCAGAATACGAGTGATAGCCGGACTGAGCGGTGGTCGTAGGCGAAGCTGGTCCGTTCTGGCCAGTCGATTCGAGCGAGAGGAGGGAAGGTGCACGAGAGTTGTTGGTGCTGGAAGATGTAGGACGATGTCTCCCTCCGCCTCCCCTACCGTTCCTTCCTCCTCCCGAACCTGCTGCTGCTCCCTCAGACGCCTTTGCCCGCAGCTGAGCCGCCCAGCGAGCAGGAAGGTCCCCGGCCTGTTGGGCTGCAGAGGCTCGTCGCTGGTCCTCTACAGGACGTAGCTCGGCCATCGTGTAGGGCGGTAGAGTCGCCAGAGCGGCAACAAAGTCGAGTCAGCCCTGTCCGAAGCGACCTTGTTGATGAGGGCGAAGCGGTCGGTTTTGGTGGCGGGTGGTGTAGTAGAGTAGTCGGGTGCACGCTGATTGGATGTACGCTTTGTTGGATTGTCTGGTGGTGTACGAGAAAGCGAGCAAATGTGGTTGGAAGGCAAGAGCTGGTCTTCGCCTGCGACCCCCTCCCACAGCGCAGCACCTGGCTTGGAGCCGCCAACCGAGCTTTGCAAGTTGAAGCAGCTGCTTGAACACTTCACGTCTTTCACACTCTGCTCCCATGCAACCGCTTCCCGAGCTCCCGCAGCTAGCTCTCCTTTCTCTGCTCTCCTAGACGTTCGGCGCAGCTCTTTCCCTCCTCGAGTCACTGTCGGCTACTTTGAAAGTCAGCCAAGTTGACTGTCGGTGCAGTGTATGCTGAGGAAGTGTTGACATCGAGAGCAAAGGCTCGACCGCCGGGCTTGTAGCGAGAGGAAAACGCAACCGAAGTGAGGAGGCGCCGAACTCCGAGTCTCCGACCTCCAGCGAGAAGGCAAAGACGTGGCGCACTTCATTATACAGGTGCTCAATAGACACCCTTCAACCTTCTCATTGCCTGACCGAAGCTTCGCATCGAGCAGAGAAGCAAGGAGGAACCCGGCTCGAGTCGAGACTCGAGCCCCATCGCCGAAGTCCTTGCCAGCTTGGGCAATGGCGCGCGCTGGGGGACTTGCTAGAGATCTCTTCTGCTCTATAGAAGAGTTGGATGAACTTTCGAGCTGGTCTCGCGCTCCTCCCTCAACATGACCCCTTTTCAGCCGCCGAAGAGCAGCTCAAACGCCGAATCGCCTTTCTTCTTCTTGCCTCTACTTGCTCGGTTTTACATCGCTCGCCCGCTCATCTCGCCACTGCCCACACTCGGATAGCTTCGACTCGTATTTCGCTACGCATACTCTACTCCTCCAACGCCCTCCCACGCCCGACAGGATGTCAAACGCCAGTTCGTGTCGGGACTCGTCGGGAGTGCTACGCACGATCCCTGTTCACTGCAACAACTGCCACAAGCAGATTGGCTCGGGAACAGAGATATCTAAACAAGTGTGTGGAAAGTGTCGTGCAACCGATAGTACGTTCAGGCCAGGGAGAGACGAAGACCGAGCTGACCGAGACTTTTCGCAGCTGCTCGCAACCTTGTGCGGTCAGCCTTGCAGACCTTCCAATAGTTCGAAGGGCTACTCACTGATACACACTCTCTGTCTATAGGCAGCCCACTGGAAGGAGCATCGACCGCTATGTCGGGAGAAGCGGCGTTGGGAGACGGGGCTGGAGGTGCGAAGCCTTGTGGACCCCAAGGAGGCGCTCTTCCATTACGACCTCAACGCCTACGTCGATCAAACGGGCATGGAGGTTCACCGATTCGCCGTTCGGTCAGCCTACCGATACAGCCAAGCCGACTACTTCGGTGATGCGTTGATACGCCTCTACTATCTGTACGATGAGGAACCCTCCACCATCCGCAAGAAATTTACCCTCGTTGGCGCCAACGTCCGGTCATTCTCCGATATCCTCACTTCTACACGGCCGATGGACCGCTGCCATCAGGATTCGCTGCCTCACATGATTGAGGCCATGAGACGACAATCTCGCCCCGCCGAGTGTCGGCCGTATTTGGTCACATACATCGCCAAGCATTGCACAGGCTCAAAAGTCATTCGGACGAGTTCGTGCGGCTCTTTCGAATCCTCGTTCCCTGCTGACGAGTCATTTCATCGCAGCGCAACCCACTCATGGCTCGCCAGTCACTGAGTACGACAATTCTGCAGTCCCAGCCGCCGACCAAAAGTTCCTACCCGACTGGCCTCGTACCCTCGCCATGTCACTCGCCCGCCCACTTCGACCGACCGACGCGGAGCTGCTCGCCGACGATTGGGTCGGTTGTGAGGGGTACGATACGGCCGTGCGGATGCTGGAAGCTTGTCCAAAGCTATCTCTACGCGATGCTCTCATGTTTGCTGGAGCGGCGCAGGTGAGCCGTTTCCTCTCTCAGTCCGCGCTGCTGTCGCCCGAGCTGACCTTGGCCGCTCGCTCACAGGCGCGCCTCGCAACGGTACCCTCATTCTGGCTACACGAGATGTTCAATTGAGTAGTCCTCTCTGGACACGTGATGTGCAAGAAGCTGGTCTTCAGGGTCGCAACGACTTCGCCACCGAGCGCCGACTTGCTCAGCGCCGAAGCGGGACAACTCGCCGATGTTGGGAGCTGCGAGCGTCAGATGTGATGAATCAGGGAGCCCGGGAGCTCAGAAGTGTCCAGCGAGCTGCAGACAGTGAGGAAGGAGCCGGTTCTAGGGAAGCGCAGGCCGAGCCGAATCATCGCCGAACCTCTCCCTCTCGCTCTCCCCATGTCTCCGAGCAACAGCCTCAATAAATTAATCCCTATTCTCTTACGCATAGAAATCTACTTCGTCCCCTCTTCTTTCCTCCCGCCGCCCCAGCCTCAGCGACCGGCGTCGAGTCGCCGACGGAGTGGGAAGGTCGCTCGCCGAGCGGCGATACGCGCAAGGCCTCTCTCTCTGCTCAGGACATCCTCTTCACTCAAAGTTACTGCTATTAGACTGTCCCTGCCGTTACAACCTCTCCTCGTCTTCGATGTGACCCCTTTCCAGCAGCCGAAGAGCGGATCAAACGCCGAGTCGCCTCTTGCCCTCCTACTTCATCTTGCTCGTCTCTTGCCGTCTCAGTGCTCGGATCATCGCCCCGATACGCTCGCATCGTTTCTTGTTCTATTCAACTACACCACTCGCACAAGCTCGACCTCTCTAGACTATCTGCACGATGTCAGACGAGGTCCACAAACCACCACTGCCGCCTGAAGAGACTGCCGGCCTCGGATGCACGAACTGCTTCAAACGTATAGGTGAAGGGACACCTATTCCAAGGCGGAAGTGTGGCAAGTGCAGGGCTGTCTCGTAGTGAGTACAACGGCTCCGAACCGATTCGAGAGCGTTACTGACCCTCAAGTTCGGCAGTTGCTCGCAGGAGTGTGCAGTAAGGAGCTGGTGACTTCGTTGAGCCCCTCAGGGCTCTCCCAGGATCCTGTACTGACTCTCCTCTGTCGCACAGGTCACCAACTGGAAGCAGCATCTGTCGTCGTGCCGCTATCTGCAAACGACCCAGCAGCGGCGGGAGGAAGTCGCTCTCAGGAGTCCTACATTCGACGCCATGCGCAAGGATCTGAACACATACGCCATAGAGGTTCATGGTGAAGTGCGCGAGCTCGCCGCTCGGTCAGCCTTCCGCATCACTCAGCCGGATCATCTCCGGCACTCGCATCATCTCCGTTTGTCTTTCGACTGGGACCCCGAGCCTGCAAACATTCGCCGGCGCTTCACGCTCTTTGGAACGGGCTTGTTCTCACATGAGGAGGTGATGAGCGCGGAAGTCTCGTGGCGCGACGCTCTGCCGACGATGGTGGAGACGAGGGAAGAAACGGCCTTGCCCGAAGGAGCTCTTTCGATGGTCGTGTGCTTCTGCGCACAGCACCGCCGAGCCGCCGTCAACGTCAGCCTCTGTAGGCTCTGCCGTCTCTCGCAGTTGAAGCTCTCCGCTAATCTCTCTCTCTCGACCCTTCGCAGTCAAGCCACTTTTCTCATACACCTTGGCAATGCACGCCAACCCCATCATCCCATATCTGCACCAAAACTTCATTCCCGACTGGCCTCGCACGCTTGCCATGTCTCTAGCTCGCCCTGTCCAGCCGACAGAGGACGAGGTCTTCGTCGAGTCGCTCGTCGCAAGCGAAGGCTTCGCCAAAGCCATTCGGGTGATGATGAGGGCTGGAACGAGTGCGGTGGAGGCTCCTAGGTTTGCAAAAAGAGCGCAAGTGAGTCGGGCTCCTCTGCGAGCAGCAGGTCGACTTGCTGACCTTCTCTCTCCTCCTTAAGTCCCAACTCGTCGCCGTCCCTTCCTTTTACATCATCCCACTGAAGACAGACGACCCGACGATCAAGTATTTTTATGATTAGCCTGCTCCCTCTGTAGCTGTGTTGGAAGCTGGTCTTCGACGCCACAGCACTCCCAGGCGATCGCCGAGCACCGAGATTGGCGGCAAGGCGATTGGAAGAGAACGCTGCCCCGCTCTCTGCGCTCTCACCTCTCACTAATCACCTGGAACAGCCGATACGAGATGGGCGATCTCATTCTTTACATCTTGACTCCTGCCTCCAGCAAGCGAACCCTCTAAAGGAACTGCTCGATATCAAACTCGAGACTCGAGCACGGGAAGTCCAACTCGTACGCCTTGAGCACCGAAGGGTGAAGGATACCAATCTCTCCAATCTCGACGTCCCTGCTCGCGACCTTCTCAACCTTCTTCTCCTCCTTGTGGTGGTGACCGGGGAGGACGTTCTGCAGCGACGACTTGATAGTGTCGAGAGGTCCCTTCTTCTCCTCCTTCTCCTCCGAAGTGGCGGCGGGAGTGGCGGGAGCGGAAGTGGGAGCAGCAGCGGACGCGTTCGAGGCGTCGGCTGAGGCGACGGGGGCGAAGGTGATGTGCGCGCCGGCGACGAGAGGGGGGCGGTAGACGATCTTGGCGGAGCGGTTAGGGAAGTAGGTGGCGTCTGGTCGTGAGTTCGAATCGACGCGGAGAGGCGGGGAAGGAGGGAAGGAAGGAAGGAGGGTCAGCGAGGCAGCGACGAGAAGGAGAGAGAAATCGAGACTCACCATCGCAGCTCTTGATGTAGTACCCACTCTCTCCCTCACTGTCCGCATTCCCCAGATTCCTGATGCCCAACCCGAGCATCAACCTATCCAACAGCCCATGGACGACTTCAAAGCCCGCCCTCCTTCCACAGAAGACAGCTCCCACCCTCCTCACATTCCTCGCCTGCCTCTCCTCCCTCGAGTCCTTGACGACCACATCGCTGACCTCGAAGATCCGAAGAGGGAGCGCGTGCTTCCTGTTCTCGCGGATGGTCTTGAGCATGCCGGGGAGGAGCGAGGTGCGGACGATTTGGTATTCGATCGTCTTGGGGTTGGCCAGGACGACGGCGAGGGTTCCGGGGTCGACGCGGTTGAGGAATTTGAAGTTCTCGTCGTGGGAGCACTGGTGGTGTGGATGTCGGGCGAGGTCAGCTCGGCTCGACTCGGCTCGGTGCCCGCCCTCCTCCTCGGGGCGAACGCAAGAAACTCACCAGAATCAACGGCAATACCTCGACCCATCCAGCCTCGGCGCACAGCCTCCTGATCGTATCACTGAGCTTGTTGGGAGGGAAGGGCTTGGCGACAGTGCTAGTAGGAGGGAACGTCCTCTTGAGGTTGTTAAATCCATACGCCACCGCCGCATCCTCCATAATATCACACTCGTGAAGGATATCCGGTCGGTTCGCGGGCACGAGAACGTGGATCAGATCCTCCTGAGGGATGAGCAAGCTCTCCTGGGCGTTGATGGCGACGAAGGTTTGAGCCTGGGCGGGAGTGGGGTCGTGTGCCTCGTGGCCCATCTTTTGAAGGAGGGAGATGACGGAGGATTTGGAGAGGGAGAGACCGGTGCACGAGTTGATGTAGGAGGTGCGGGCGACGAAGGGGCGGGGGGAAAGGTTGGGGGTGAGGATGGTGCGGGGGCCGGAGGGGGAGCCGGCCGAGTAGACGACCTTGACGGGCTCGATGCTGTGTGAGGTGTGAGCGTATTAGCGATGAGCTCGACCTCAGCATCGCCGAGAGCGCTTGGTCGTCCTCCGCCCTCGGCGTCCCTTCCAAGAGCCTCGACTCACGCGAAGGGCTCCGAGCAGTACTCGGAGAACATGGTAACGAGCATGTCAATGACGTAGCCGAGCTTGGTCTCGTCGGTGGCCGTAACGTCGATGAAGACGTTCTTGGTCTCGACCGAGATCTTGGTCTCGTTCGAGTTGATCTGTGATGGTGGGTGGCACAGGCGAGGGAGAGATAGGCAGACGAACAAGAAGGACAGGCGGAGGAGAGGAGTGTGAGAGAGATAGACAGATTAGCGGGGGCGGGCGTGAGGGGAGAAGGTAGCGGCCGAAACGCACGATGGGAGGCATGGAGAGGACCTGACGAGTGCTCGAGTAGATGATGGGGTAGACGGGCGAGTCCTCGATGATGTGAAGGTACTTGGAGAGGTGCTTGTCCTCCTGTTAGACGCGCGGGGTGGTCAGCTCGGCGCCGAGAGGAAGATCTCAGAAGGAGGACAGGACGAACCTTGTACAGAGTCATCATCTCCTCTCCAGTGTACTCTTGCGCCTTGTTGAGAGGGGCGAACTTGATGTCCTTGGGAGGAAGAGCCTGTGCAGTGCCGTTCGAATCTCATCAGCTTCTCCCCTTTCCTCTCGCTTCCCCTACCCAGCGCCGACTCACCTCGTAGGTAATATCCCCCGGCGCGATCTTATCCAAATCATGCGTTCCCACCGCGACCAAGGTCCTCTTCCTCGCGAGGTTGGAGTGGAGCTTGTCCTGCAAGTCGATGAAGGAGGCGTAGGAGAGCTTGTCGAAGGTGACGTTGCGGAGGATGGCCGAGGCGAAGAAGGGGCGGATTTGCGACGTCTGCAGTGAATGAAGATGGAGGTTAGTCTCGCGCTGGGGCGAGACGGAGAGAAGGGAGAGACGAACCTCAGGCTTGACAATCACGGTCCTCTCCTGGCCCTGTTCCACGCACAGCACAAAGTGGACCTGATCAGCTCTGTAAGCTCTCATACTAAACCCTCGTACAACTCACCTGAGGCGCAGGGACGAGCCTGAACTTGGGCGCTCCAATCTCGGGGTTCAAGTAGAGCTTCAAAGCCCTGACGATACCCTCTGCGCAGAGCAAGTCGTAGCGGTTGGCAGGGACTTCGATCTTGAGCTGGTGAGGCTCGGTAGCGGGGTGCGAGGGGTCATTGGTGGTCTACAGAGGGTTCGAGGTGAGGTGAGCGAGGGACGCAGGAGCAAGGGGAGAAGAGAATGGCTTACATCCTCGTCCAGCTCGAGACCGTACTCGAAGAGAAGCTCGTCGAACTCCTCGAAAGCTGCCGGAGTGTGCGGAAGGATCAGCGAGCTGAACGAGCAGCGAGGGAGAGGATGCGCTCGTGGACTGACTGTACTCCTTGCCCAGCTTCTCGAAGAAGAGAGCGCGGTCAACGGTGATGGTAGGCACTGTAGCATGATACACTCGATTAGCCAGCTGTTCCAGCGAGCGCGGAGGAGAGCGAAGGACGAACTAGCTCAAGATGCGTGTGGAAGATTTGAGGGTGGGAGAAGGGGTGCTGTTGGTCTGCTGTAGGTGTGTAGAGAGCGAGAGCAGCTAGATGCTGTAGCTGACTAGATGCTGTCCGCTTGTCGAGTCGAGAAGAGACGAGACGACGAGGTGAGCAGGAGAAGGAGAGCCGCGACTTGGGCGCGGCGAGGGACCTTGACTCGCGAAGCGGAGGGGAGAAGGAGGGAAGTAGGGTGTCGGATGCTGATACGAGCGGAAGTGGAGACTTTTAGAGCTGCCAACAGAGCGTTCCCTCGCTTCGACGGCTTACTTTGCTGCAACTTCGGCGCTTGGCTCTCTCCTTCTCGGTCTCTGCTCACCTCGAATGGCACGAAACGGGGCTGACCAAAAGTAGCTCTACAACAAGATGGGCGTCATATATCGCTGCTCCCTTCTCCTGTCTAAAGAGAGCAGCAGCTTGTTAGCCAAACGCCTTTCGAAACGAATGCCGAGTTCCGAACTCACCTCCCTCGCGCTCAGTACATCCCCTTCCAAAACGGCTGCTGCCCATACGCATCGTATCCACCCGATCCCATCGCATGCTGTTGTTGCTGTTGCTGCTGCTGTTGCTGTTGCTGAGCCTGAGCCTGCGCCTGCGCCTGAGCCTGAGCTTGAGCTTGCGCCGAAGCCGCCGCCTGCGCCTGCGCCTGAGCGGCGTCCCTCTCCCTCTGCACCTGCAGCTGAGCCTGCACGCCCTCCCTACTCCGCTGCGTAGGCGGCAGCTTCGCCAACCCCATCCCTATCCTCTCGGCGCAAGCTCCGGAGAAGGCAGCCATCATCTCTTGCTCCCATTCCTCCGTCTCGGCGCTTCCTTCCTCCTTCCCTGCCTCTGCACTCCAACTCTCCCGAGCAGCCGAATCCAGCGCTTCGACGCTCACTCCATTAGGGTCGAAGAAGGGTGCTTGCCGGACGGCGCGGAGGACGGTGCGAACGACTTTGGCTGGTGGTGGGGGATGAGGACCATGGTAGTAGGCGTCGGAAGCGCCGCCGGGGGTGAGGTCGAAGAGGAGGTCGTAGGCGTGTGCTGGGTCGATGCCTGTCGTCGCCTGAGAGTCGGCCGAGGAGGAGGACGACGAGTTGGCGAGCCGGAGCTTGAGCAGGAGGTCCTGATCCTGTTGCTGATCCTCTTGCTCGGTAGTCGCTATAGACGGGGCGGGGGAGCTATTCCTCCGAGATCTGCTCCCTCTCCCTCCTGCTGCTCCCTGGTTTGCCCTGCTCCTTTGGCGCTTGAGCTGGCGTTGAAGTTGGTCCTGCTGCTGTTGTTGAGCGTAGGAGATGGTCTTGAGCTCGAACAGGGAGCGGAGGGAAGAGAGGTGACGGTGGTGGAGATATTTCTGTAGCCCAGCAGGCGAAGAGGGAAGCTGGGTCGAGGGAGTCGAGAGGGCAGAGCTGGACGAGCTGGCAGCAGGGGGTGGAGGAGGAGCGGAAGGAGCGGGGGAAGTTGCTGCTGCAGGAGCGAGGGGGGTGGGCGCTGCTGGGAATGAAATGGAAGCCATTTCTGACTCTGTGGTCGTTCCGCTAAGTCGAGATTTGTAGCCGAGTACGAGGTGAGAGCCAACCCTTGTTGGAAGCGCCGCCGGCCGCCGCTCTTTCGCTCCCGCCTCAATCTGCTCGTTTCTCACTCTCGACATTTCTGCACCCGTTTAGCACTCGTACTCGTCTCTTGTAAGCCTACTTCTGTTCTCCGATAGCCGCCTTTCGCCCGCTCACTCGTGACGCCCCCTCCCTAGACCTCGTTCGGCTTCCTCTCGCTCTTCTCCTCGTACTCAGCTACAGCTAGCAGCTCCCCATCATGGTACGTCCCTCTCTTGTGCTCTGCTACTCCACCCCCAGCTGACACCTCTCCTCTGCTCCGCTTCAACAGGCCTCCTCCCTCTCCACCTCCTGCAACCCCTCAAAACACGCCTACGACACCTGCTTCAACACGTGGTTCAAATCCTACCTCATCCTCGTCTCTCCTCCGCTCGCCCACCCCCTCGACTCGCCAGACGGCAAGAAGGAACGGGAGAAGCGCGCGAAGGAGATTGAGGGGATGAAGCAGAAGTTGGAGGGAGAGTGTGGAGCGAGTTATAAGAGCTATCAGGAGTGCTTAAAGGTGCGTTCTCGCTCGTCCCCTGCCTCGCCAGACGCCTTCGCACGGCCACCGCCGAGCCGAACCCAACAGCTGACCCTTCGCCGAACCCCCCAAACAGCGCGAGATCCCAACAAAAGAAGACCTTCCCTCGATGCTCGAGTCGGCACGGAAAGAGGAGCCGCTGGATGGATGGGGCGGGATTAAGGTCGCTACGGAGGAGGATTTGAAGAGGTAGTGCTCGAGGAGGGGTTCGGCGCCAAAGGCTGTGGCGCTAGGAGGGACAGAGAAGGACGAGGAGGATCACTGTAGCATAGAGTCGTATACTAGGAATGGACGGGCATATCACCGCTCTCTTACACCAAGGTGCAGCTGGCTCGCTCGGCTTCTAAGACCTCTCGGCGAAGCTTCGGACCCGCTTGAGAGTCGAATTCTAAGCTGACTGAGCGGCCATTAGCGCCTCTGGACTGTAGAGCTATATTCACACAGCTTCTTCAGCTCTCTACCATCACACTTCATCCCTCAACATCGACACGTCGATCGCTTCTCAGCCTCGACTTCCATCTCTCAACTTCTTTCGCTCCTCCCCTCACGTCGTCTTCCCACCTCATCGAAGCAAAGCAGCAAAATGGCCGCCCTTATCAAAGCCGTCAACTGGTCCTCGGTCCTTCACTATCCTAGGGAAGGGTACGCTTTCCTCGAGGCGTCGGAGTCTCCCGTCGCCAAGGCCGTTGTGGCTGCTGTCGGTGCGTAGTTGCTGGTCTCTGATCGGGGATACGTGAGCTGATCGTACTCTTCCTCTACATCTCACCCGCTGCACCCCCAATGCTCTGCATCTTGACTGCTCCAACTCGCCATCTCTCAACTCGCGTCGCAATCCTTCGTCAATTTCATCGCCTACACCTCTGCCAATCCCGCCATGGCCCGGAATTTCCTCGCTACATCATTCTGCACCGCTGCACTCCCACCCCGTCCCTCAACTTCACTCCCATTACCTTCTGTCTCCAACCCGCGGCTGCCACCTCCTTCTTCACCATCTCCGACATTTTCTGCACCTCTCTCAATCCCACCGACTCTCACAACATCTTCTTTGTATCTTCTTGTACATCTACAACACTCGACCGACCCTCAACATGTCTCCTGCGCCCTCCACCGCCATCGCCGACCCTCCCGCTCCTCTGTCCCCTCACCTCGCCTTCTCGTCAACTCTGCACGGCACCACTCAATAGCTAGCGAGCCCGTCCAAGCCGCCTCCCAAAAGGCCCTCGCCCTCCTAGAGCAATACAGCTCCTTTATAATTCCAGCGGTTGGAATCGCCGTCCAACTTCTCATCAGCCATAAAGCTCGCGGATGGGCCGACGCACGCAGGATCAAGGATGAGCAGCTCAGCGCTGAGAGGAAGGTGCAAAAGGAGAAGGAGGAGGGCGAGAAGAGGAAGAAGACCGCTGTGGCCGAGTTTGTGCCCAAGGTGGTGGAGACGCCGGTCGCTGAGGCGGGAGCGGCGGGAGGAAAGAAGAGGGGGAAGAAGTAAATTGATGTGTTTAGGGAACAGGGATGAGCTTATTAGCATTGACTGGGTGCAGGAGAGCGCAGATCAGCGCAGAGAGAGTCTCGGCGATGCTTCGGCTCGCGCTCAGCTGCTCTCAAGCTGCTCCATGAACATCCCTCTCAACTTGCAGAACGATTTCGATGTAACGAGCTACATGCAACTATATCTCTCGCCTACGCAGCTCTCAAGGCCCCGCGACTCGTCCCGTTTCGGCACTTTGGCGTCGGCGGCGGCTCACCTGTGGCATCGGAGAGCATGAGAAAGAGAGCGAGCGGTGGATGACGAGAGCGCACAGCTTCCGATGTTCTCTGTCCCGCGCAGCTAACAAAAAGCGCTGCCTCGCCCCCCTCTCCCAAGCCTCGGCGTTCAGCGCTCGGTGCTCGCTGCTCGCCAACTCGTCTCATCGTCCAAGTCCAGCTCCTTGCATCCTCGTACAGCCTCACGTGGTCCGGGAAGGCTTTTCTCGCGCTTTCATCAGTTCCGCCATGCTTCGAACGTTTAACAAGGGGACGGTGGCGAGGCGAGCCTTCGACAGATCGCCGAGCATCAGCGTCATCGAGAGAGACGGCTTAATAGCAAACTCACTTCGGCCTTGTCTGCGACAACTTGGGCAACATCTAGTGGACATCCTCGCTATCATCATCCGTATGGCGGTAGCAGTCCCCTCGCTCCCGACCCAGTCGTCGGCGAGGATCTCGTGGATGGTAGGCGTGTCGAGGCGATCCAAGGACATGGCGAGGGTACGAGGCCAGTCGGGGAGGAATTTCTGCTCCTTTGGAGGTACCGCCGTGTTGTCCAAGTTCTTGTGGAGTAGGGTCACTGAGGGGAGGACTTTGCAGGGGGGAGCGCCGAGCAATGCGTTCAGGTGAGAGTCAGCAGGGGGTATTGGCTCAGATAGCGAGAAGCAGCTCACTGATATGTGCATGGAGCAAATCTCTGTTCTCCGCGTAGTATATCACCAGCATTTGCCGCCCCAGCGACCGATCAAGCTTGATCCGCGCTCACTCAAGAACCGCCGGCCATTCATCGTACAGCGATTTGCTGACCAGCTTCACCGACTCCCGAGCAGCCTCGAAGGTCTCAATGGCTGCCGCAATGAGCGTGAACCTCGCGCGGACCGTGGAGGGGCGGTCGTCGAAGCGAAAACCGAGCCTGAGTACATGTGTGTCGCAGAGGTGGTCGGGCTGGGTGACGCGAAAGGCTGATCGACAGCCGAGACGCTGTACCTCGCCGAGAGTCTCCTCCACGAGTCTCCCCAGGTCGTCTCGGAGAACGATGCCCATGGGCTCGGCGAGGAATTGCTCCTCCTGTGCTCTCACCAACGTCCTCGTCATGCGGCAAAGCGGTCGATGCTGCTTCCAGTGCGCTACCTGATCTCACAAGGAGCCGATTAGACTACCTGCTCGGGACGACAAGACCGACGCATCGACTCACCGCACACTCTTGCGAACAGCTGCGAGGGCAAGCTCGGTGAGCGCAGTCGACAGCAGCACTTCGGTCAACGGTGACTGACTAATCGATATTTCTACACTTCCCGCAGGCCTTCCTCCCTGTCTTGAAGCAATAAGCGCACAAGGTGTCGTTGGGCCGAGTCGGAATCGATGACTGCTGGCTCGGACTTGCGCTCGACATGGCAATGAGTGCCGCGGGTGGAGGTACAAGATATGCTTCAGATCTTTATGAGAAAGAGAGGCCGAGCTCAGTGGAGAGTGGGCAGCCCGTGAGATTGGACGCGAGGCGGGCAAGATGAATCAGGAGGGAAAGAATCGTTTCGGCGTTCGTTCTGATCGTCCCTACGACGCAAAGGAGCCAACTTTAGCCGAGTAGGGGCCGTGCTCTTCAGACGATTCTAGAAATGCCCTTGGCATGTGCAGTCTGCGTCTCCTCGACCTCGGGATTCGCTCTTTCTTCGCTAGGTAAGGCCGGAGCTCGGCGATGTTTGCAAGCTCGTTTCGTTCGTGACCGCAAAGACCAGCTCCTTGCAGGTCTATAGCTTATCTCTATGCATATTCAGGCTTCTGTCTAATGTGCTAGGCGGAACTGAAGGACCTCGAAAGAAGGTACGGTCGCAAGCCGTTTCTGCGAGCAGCGAGCAGCGAGCAGCGAGCACAGGGTCAGCGAGTCAGCTCGCTTCGAAGAGGGGGAAGGTAGGCAGTGACTCACCTGAGCTTCCGTAGCAGATTTTTGAGCAGCTTCGACAGTCATTCCCGAGCGCACCATGATGCGAATGGCCGTGCCCAGGCCTTCACTCGCGACGATATTGTCGGCGAGCAGGACGGCGTCGGTCGGCTTGAAGGGGCGAGCGAGGGACATGGCGAGAGTGCCAGGCCAGTCGGCGATGAACTTTTGCTCGAGGTAGGGAGGGACGGGATTGATGAAGGGAGGCATGGAGTAGGTGAAGCTGGGTATGACTAGGACGAGAGCCGAGGTCAGCTGTGAGCGATCCGGAGAGATTGCCGGAACGTACGGATGTCCGCGTGCATCTCGGTGATATGGTGCTTAGCGAAGAAGAGCACGATCATCTGCTTGGCATGAGGAGGCTTCGACGCTTGCTTCCTGGCTTCGAGCATCGACGGCAGCAAATCGCAAATTGGCTCCTCCTTGGAATTGATGACCTCCTGGAATGAGGGAGTTCCCGTGGCTCATAGTGTAAACTGTTGGCGAATGTTGGTAGGCCGGTCATCCCACTCGAAACAGAGCTGGAGGAGAACAGTATCGCAAAGGTGATTCGGCTGGGTCACGCGAAAGGCCGACCGGACGGCCAGCTCGCGCACCTCGTCGTTGATCTCCTCGGCGTATGCTGCAAGTGCTTGTCGCATGGCCGGCCCACGAGGGTTCATGAGGGCGTTCTCTTCCGCTAAGCCGGAGATCTTGCGCAGGAAACGGCACATTGGCAAATGCTCCTTCCAATTCGCGACCTATCGGTGAGAAGAGTCAGCAAGCCTTCACGAGACGCACTTTTGATAGGCACCTACCGCGCATTCCTGCGAGCAGCTATTGGACAATCGAGATCAGCGCGAGCTCGGCGCTGGCTTCCACCCTTGAATGGAGGCTTCCAAGTACTCACTACGAGGCCGACCGGCACTTCCCGCATCGTCGACTGGGAGTGGACGTTCCCGGGCCCATGAAGCGGAAGCAGTTGTTGCACATGACCCCCTTCGAGTCAGGCGGCGGACGACCTCGCCCTTGAAACTGGTCTGACATCGTGCAGATACTGTAGTCTAGAGCGGTCGAATATGTGCGAGTGATGTAGTCGAGTAGAGTGGGAAACAATGCGAGCGTATCGGGGCGACGATCCGAGCAGTGAGACGGCAAGAGACGAGCAAGATGAAGTAGGAGGGAAAGAAGCAATTCGGCGTTTGATCCGCTCTTCGGCTGCTGGAAAGGGGTCACATCTAAGCCGAGGGGAGGCTGTCACCGCAGAGACAGACCGAGAGCACCCTACTCGAGCAACTAGGATAACCTATGCAGAGAGAGACGCCTTGCGCGTGTCGCCGCTCGGCGAGTCGACCTTCCCACTCCTCAGCGACTCTCAGCTGGCCTCGCAGCCGAGACCAGGCCTGTAGGAGGTCGTCGCTGTATGGTACAGCAGCAGCAGAGCCGAACTTGCACGCACAGGAAGGAGCGACCCTTCTACGCGTCCCGTTCGACCTCGAGGGCGTACTCGGCTCGTCAAGTCATCGCCGAGCAGGCGCTTCTTCACCCTTCCTTCCATTGTGCAGACAAGGGATCGCTCCCCGGAGATCGTTATAGACGACTATCGACAGTGAGACCGTAGCTTACTCACTTCCTGGAGGCGAGAGATGTCCGCCGAGAAGTCGAAATTGCGAAAGCTCGGCGCTCGTGAGCTAGATTGCTACGACAACAGCTTGTTGCTCTTGACCCTCTCGTGCTTACCGAGTCGAGTACCGCTCACAGCCATACAGCTCCCCACCTTCCAGTCCTAGTCTGCTGCAACAGCCTCCTTCCTCTCTCCTTGCACGCCGAGGCGCCGAAGCCTTCCTCAAGTCGTTCTCTGCGGAAAGCGAGTCCCGGGTTAGCGACATCGAGAGCCGAGGCTGCGTAAGACTGCTTACCTTGGCAGCGTTCCGCGTGCTTCACATGTCATCAACCTCGTACGAAGGCACCTTGGCGAGCCGATCCTGCGCGAGAAGGTCACGGTCAGCTCAACCTCTACGCCGAGAGACAGAGGGAAAACGTACCGTAGCCTGTACAGCAAGTGTGATAGCATACTTCGGAGAGTTGCCGATAGCCATGAGCAGCAGTATAGCAACCTCCACCATTTCACTGCCGACGTAGTCCTCGGCGATGAGCTCGATGATGCTCGGCTTGGTAGGTCGAGCGAGCGACATGGCGAGGGTGCGGCGCCAGTCCGGTAGGAAGCCTTGTTCATTCCACGGTACAACGTTATCCTCGCGAGGATCGAACTGAATCGTGACGGAGGGAACGACTGCGAGGTGAAGGAACGCCGAGCATCAGCCGAGTACGCTGGACTGCAGTGCGGTAGAGCTGACCGTAATGGTTATGCATCAAGCTCTTGTTCTGCCGAGCGCCAAAGATGACCGACATGGTTCTTCCCTCCGACCTGTCCAGCTGCTTCTTGGTCGTCTTCCAAATCATCGTGCAGCTCAGGATCGCGCTTCTTCATCGAGCTCAACACAGACTCGTAGGAGTTGATGCCGGCATGCGTCAATCGGAACCTTTGTCGAATGTTGGAGGGTGCCTTGTCGTGCTCATCGAACAGCAGCTCGACCTGCAAGATGTGCGAATCACACAAATCGTTTGGCTGGCCAACGCGGAACGCTGAGCGGCAGGCGAGCTTGATGACCTCGGGAAGAGTGTATAGGGCGTAGGCTTCCAGTTCTTGAGCGAGAGCCGCGCCTTGCGGTCGAGCAAGTGTGCTTTCCTCCGTAAGCCGAGCTTGCTGCCTTTGGAAGCGGCAGATGGGTAGATGCTGGTTCCAATGCGCTACCTATTATAGAGGAGCGCGATCAGTGTCAATCGGAGCCCCAAGATAGGTGAGCACAGCTCTTACGGCGCATTCTTGAGAGCAGCTGCGAAAAGTTCGGCGTTAGCCTCAGTCGTCTCAGAATCGCAAGACTCCGAAAGCTCACTACAGGACATGTCTACACTTGCCACAAACTCGGACTGGTATCGAAGGTCCCTCTCCGATGCGACGCTGGCAGTTGTTGCAGGACTTCGCCATCTCGCCGCCGTTGATGGGAGTATCCGGGCTCGGACTTGCGCTTGACATGGCGTAGACGCGGGGGCTGGCAGAAGAGGCCCCAGACGAATGATGAGAAGTCCTAGGAAGCGAGCTCTGTGCAGCGGAAGACGGAGAGGGCGAGCGGGCGGTGAGAAGCGAGCAAGATGAGGTAGGAAGGAGAGAGGCGATTCGGCGGTTGAGCCGCTCTTCCCCTCGACTCGGAAAGGGGTCAAGTCGATCAAGGCAGCTGATCACGCTACAGAATGGGGTCAAGAGCTCTGTTAAGGCGAGGAAAGACCTCCCAGCGCGTGTCTGCTATTGAGGAACAGCTCGGTGCTCTCTCGGCGCTCTCGTCGAAGGGCCAATCCGATGAGCCATCGTCTTCACTGGTTCGACGAGGCGAAGGGGGGCGAGAGGAGCAGATACATCATCAGAGTGATACTCTAGTCGTTCTACGCCCTGCCTCGAGTCCCCCTCCGCACGCAACGACTAGAACGGTTTCAATACCAAGGAAACGCTCTACAAGCCGCGAGCCAAGTCTTGCGCATATCTGTGGTGGTGCGAGTGTCAGTAGCGAAAGCGGTATGGGCGAGTAAAGATAGTCAACTCGCCAATTGGCCTGTCGGCCGCCATCTCTATCTTCACCCCGCACCGAGGTAGCGGTCGCGCTGAACCTCCGGGCCTCCCTCTCCGTTAAGCTCGGCAAATGGACATTGGGATCTTCCAGTCCCGCCAGACGCTTCTCCTCATCCTCGAATGGAATGAGGTCGAACTTGCGGTACGAGAAGCGCATGCGAAGACATTCGCCGACACTCGGATCGAAGTCGAAGTAAAGGCGTACGAGATGAGAGTGGGCGAGCTGGTCGGGGTGTCCTAGTCGGTGGAGGGTGCGCATAGGGATCTGAATGACCTCGGCGAGGATGTCGGCGCCTTAGTAGTTCAGCGCATTTTCCAGTGCCGCCTTGTGAGGCTCCGAGATGGCGAGCTCGTCGAGTCGATGCTGCCGCTTGACCATAGCTTTGCATTCGAGCTTGTGATCGAGTGACCACGCTTTACGCTGACACTCGACCGAGCAGCTGCGCCGAGAGGGATGAAGAGAAATTAACGCCGAGCTTCAATCGCCCACTCTGCGAAGCTACTCACTATGAAGCGGTGTCACAGCGCCCACACACCCGAGCTTTGAACTTGGTCCCGGGTCCGACAGCTTCCTGACAGCCATCACACATTGAGGTAGAGAAGCCTCCGCCGAAGGTCGCCATCTTCAGAGGCGGTTTGTTGTACATGGTGAGCAGGCGAGGATGTACCCAGTCCCAGTTGCGGTGTAGCCAGTTTTACCAAGCGGGTCGGGGTGCAGCGAGGGGCGAGAAAGCTGAGCGAACCGAGGAGGCGAAGAAGTAGCTTTGAGCGAGCTGTAAGGTGGTGGATTTGACCGAGTAGCGGGTGGGAGGTCCAATATAGCTCGAAGTTGCAGCGAGATGATTGATGAGCTGGCAGGTTGTAGTCGAATGTCAAGCCTCGAGAGCGAGCGGCTCACAGCTTCCCCTCCTCACTTCACTCGTTCTCGGCTCAACATGCGCATCATCGTCAAGGGAGGTGTGTGGAAGAACACAGAGGTATGTATTACTGCTCTGCTACCCTACAGCTTTCCAACTAACCGCTTTCATCGCCTACAGGACGAGATCCTCAAGGCTGCCATCGTGAGTCGTCGCGCTCACGGCTCTTCTCGCTACAAGGATCTCAGCTGACCCTGTACCCTTCTAGTCCAAGTACGGAAAGAATCAATGGGCTCGTATCTCGTCGCTACTCGTCCGCAAGACGCCAAAGCAATGCAAGGTGCGTTGAGGGCTCTCCCGCCTCGCCTCCCAGCGCTCGTTCTGTAGCTGACCGCCGCTTTCTCTGGGCAGGCGCGATGGATGGAATGGCTCGATCCCGCCATCAAAAAGACTGAATGGTCCAAGGAGGAGGACGAGAAGCTGCTGCATCTCGCCAAACTCATGCCAACGCAATGGCGCACCATCGCTCCCATCGTTGGCCGTACCGCCAACCAATGCCTCGAGCGCTACCAGAAGCTCCTCGACGAGGCAGAGCAGGCAGAGAACGACGAGCTGGGACTGGCGGGCGTGGACGATGCCGGACCAAGTGCCGACGACGTGAGGAGGTTGAGGCCTGGAGAGGTGGATCCTGATCCCGAGAACAGGCCCGCGCGGCCTGATCCTATCGACATGGACGAGGATGGTACGTCTATCTTGCTACATCGGATCGAGCGCCCAATGGCCGAGGAAGCTGACTTGGATCGTGCTTGTTTGCCTCGCTCGCTTGAACAGAGAAGGAGATGTTGTCCGAGGCTCGCGCTAGGTTGGCCAACACGCAGGGCAAGAAGGCCAAGCGTAAGGCACGTGAGCGTGCTCTCGAGGAGGCCAGGCGTTTGGCCATCTTGCAGAAGAAGCGAGAGCTCAAGGCTGCCGGTATCCTGTGAGTTACTGTCGAGGCGACATTCGAGTAGACGAGAGCTGACTCGTACTCCCTTCGCCTACAGCATGCGCGCCAAGCCCAAGAAGGGCGGTATGGGTGAGTTTCGCTCGCTCGGCGCTCGCCTCGCAGCTTGAGCTGACCCACTCGCTTCCCTCGCAGACTACATGGCCGACATCCCCTTCGAGAAGCAACCCGCCGCTGGATTCTACGACACGAGCGAGGAGCAAGCCAAGCGATACGCCGCCCCTCTCGGCAAGAACCTTCGCCAGCTCGAGGGTCAGAAGCGCAAGCAGGACATCGAGGAGGACGACAGGCGCAAGAAGCAAAAGCAGAAGAAGGACAACAAGGACGCCGACGCCATGTCGCACTTCATTCCCTCCAAGGACTCGCTTATCCAACAGCAGAAGGAGGCGTCGCAGATCAGCAAGAGGAGGAGACTCGTCCTTCCTGGCGCTCAGGTCGGCGAGGCGGAGCTCGAGGAGATCGTCAAGATTGGACAGGCGGGAGAGAACGCCAGGGCGATGGTCGACGACAACGGCAACGAGGCGAGTCAGGGACTGTTGGGCGAGTACTCGGCGCTCGGACACGCCAAAGACGCCAGGACTCCCAGGACTGCTCCTCAGCGTGAGTAGTCTTTCTTGAGCTCGAGGAGCATAGCTGACCCTCTTCATCATTTGCAGACGACAACGTCATGGCCGAGGCTCGCAACATCCGCAACCTCAACATGCAGCAGACCCCTCTGCTCGGCGAGGAGAACACCCCCATGCACGAGCTCGTCGGCCGCACCGGCTTCGAAGGCGCCACCCCTCGCGGCTCGGTCGCTGCCACTCCCAACCCTCTCGCCACGCCCCTCCACTCAAACGCCTCCGACGTCTCCGCCACCCCCATGTCTGTCTCCGGCCGCCCCGGCGCCACTCCCCTTCGCACTCCCATGCGCGACTCCCTCTCCATCAACGACGATGGCGCCTCCGCTTTCGGCGAGACTCCTCGTCAGGAGCGACACCGCCTGCACGACCTCAAGTCGCAGCTCAAGCAGGGCTTCATGAGCCTGCCCGCGCCGACCAACAACTTCGAGCTCGTCCTGCCCGAGGACGACGAGGATGTTGGAGACGACGAGGTTGCCCAGGCGATGCGTATTGAGGATGCTTCGGAGCGCGAGGCCAAGCTCAAGTCTCTGCGCGAGGCCGAGGAGCAGAAAGCGCTCGGGCGGAGGACTCAGGTCGTCAAGCGCGGTCTTCCTCGACCCGTCGACTTTGATGCCGCCGCCTTCATCAGCCAACTCACTGCCGCCAAGGACGAGCCCGAACTTGTGGAGGAGCCCTCGCGCAAGGAGGCCGAACGATTGGTCGCCATCGAGATGGTCAAGCTCCTCGAGCACGACTCGATCGCCTACCCCGTCGCCGGCGGCAAGCGCGCTGGCGGTGGATCCTCCTCCCTCCCCTTCATGGACGACGAGCGTCTCGCCGAAGCTCGCGCTGCCGTACACGCCGAGATGGCAGAGGCGGTCGGCCTTCCCGGGGCTAGCGACACCGTCCTCAAGCGCGCCATCGCCATGGACGTCGAGGAGTTCAACAAGATCTGGCGACCAAAGTACGAGGAGCTCGCCTACGACGCGCAGACGAGGAGCATGGTGCCCGTTTCGACCCTCTCGGACGAGGAGCGCATCGCCGGACTCGCCGCTCGCCTCGACATCAACCGCGAGAGGATGAGCAAGGAATCGGCCAAGGCGGCCAAGGTGGAGAAGAAGCTCGGGATCGTGCTTGGAGGATACATGGCGAGGGCCAAGACGCTCGGAGGCAAGCTCACCGAGGGCTACGAGGACCTCGCTCGGTCGAGGATCGAGTTGGAGTCGTTTGCTCGGCTCGCTACCAACGAGGAGGGGGCCATGGCGAGGAGGACCGAGTCGCTCAAGGAGGAGGTCGACAAGCTTGAGCGCAAGGAGCGTGAGGGACAGGGTCGCTTCCGCGAGTTGATGGAGATGAAGCAGCTCTTGAGCTCGCAGATTGAGGAGATGCAGATGGAGGAGGCCGAGAGGTTGAACGAGGCGGCTTTGGCCCAGATGGACGAGTAGTTTTGTAGCTCGCCAATAGTAACTCATCTTTTGTAGCATCTTCTGTGCGAGACTGACAGAATCGCCTATGGAGCGGGACAGAATGGAGCTGGCCAGCCGTCTCCAAACTCTCCCTCCTCCGCTTATCTCGTCTCGCGTTTCTGCACCTTACCAGCCATGCCTACTATCGACGACGACTTCTCGGACCCAGAGGATCTTCCTCTCGACGCTGCACCTCTCCCACCACGCGCCTCCGCTCCCCAGTTCCCTCCTCAAGCAGCTCCCCAGGCTGGCCTGCCCAACGGGATCGCTTTCACCGGACCGCAGGGCTTCAAGGAGGTGCCAGCAGAGCTGTACAAGGGGTGCGTGCTCTCGCTGCTCGTCTCTGCAGCTGAACCGGCTAACAAGCGCTGCTACAGCTGGGAAACGCTCTACCCCATCTACGTCGACGCCAAGCAGCCGCACCAGGATGGCGCACGGAGGGTGAGCAAGGAGTACGCGCTCGAGTGGCCGCTGGCAGAAACGATGGCGAGGGCATGCACGGCGCTAGGCTTCCAGAGCGTGTACGAGGTGAGTCGCTCTCTCAGCTCTCTGAGCGATACGGAGGCTAACGAGCTCCACTACAGCCTCAGAAGAGCCACCCAAAGGACTGGGCTAACCCTGGAAGGGTCAAGGTGTTGATCAAGGAGGATGGCAAGCCCAAGAACTCGGCAATCAAGAACAGTGCGTCGAGCTCCCCTCTCCCGAGCTCTCCGTGTGGCTGATCACGTAGCTAACCTCGTACTATCTACCAGAGCGCATCCTTCTCCAACGCATTTGCACCATCCTCCAGCCGAGCCAGCCAAAACCTTCAACCCCCGGCGGCCTCCCTCCCATCGAGAAGCGCCTACCAGGCAACTCGCCCGCCATCTCGCACGGCATCCTCGAAAGCTCAGCCAAGGGTGGAGGAATGGGAGGAATGCTGGGCAACTTGTTGGGCGGCGGAGGAGGAGCTGAGGAGGAGGAGGTGCCCGCTATCGAAGCGCCGAAGAAGAAGGAAGCGACGAAGCCCAAGATGAAGAAGATCCACCCCAAGCGGCGATAGATGGAAGATTAAATCGCAGTGCATCATCAACCTCCTGACGTGCCGAGCAGAGCGTTGGAGGCAACGTCTCTCGTGAGACCGGAGCAACGCCGAGAGCGGTCTCCTTGAAAGTCTGGCTCTCTGTCACCGTGCAGGAAGCAAGTCGACCATAGAAACGCTGGACAGCAAGCCTAGCAGGCGTCCTCTGCGGTTCCAGCGCATCTACAAGCCGGCAAGCTCGCTCGAGATGGGCAAAGCTCGCCAACGCCGAAGCCGAGATCTTTGACCAGCTTTCTTCAGACGGCGCTCGACGATTGCTTGTATCATAATTTTGCAAGGTCTATCCGGTTTTAGATCTACTCCTCCTCCTCGGCTTTGCACGCTCCCTCGAAGTCCTTGTACTTCTCGACCCGCTCCTTGACAAACTGCTCAAAGTCGCCGAGAGGGCAGCTGCCTCCTGGTCCCGAGTGACAATGGGGCAGCTTCTGCACAGCGCCGTTGACGATGACTCTGATCTGATCCTCCTCGGCCTTGCACGACATCCTCTCGAGCGCGACGTGACCGAGGAAGGGCAAGATCCTGCTCGTCTTCCAGGGCCTGTGGTGGTCAATACGGTAGGGATCCGGCGCGGTGCCGTTCCAGAGACCGAGAGCAGTGAGCACGAGAGGTGGCTCCTCGCGGTGGGTGAAGTAGGGGAAGAAGAGCTGCGTGTGCTCGGTGTCGGGAGGAGCATCGGGAGGGGGGAGGTCGTCCGTGCCCCCGGAGAGATCGTGGAGGTGAGGGTGAGGGGGCGCGTAGGCGGCGAGAAGATTGTGGGTGGAAGAGTTGAGCCATCTGTGCGAGCAAGAAGTCAGCTTACGGGCCTCGGAGCTGGAACGAAACGCGAGAGCATCACTTACCCAACGCCGAGGTAGGGCGAGTACTTGGCTCCGTATCCGACCTGGTACCAGTACTTGATGTCTTGGTGGTATCCGAAAGCGTGAAACTCGTGCTCGAGGAAGATTCCCGGCTGGCAGAAGCTGGACTTGCGCTCGTCGAGGATCTGCGCCGAGATAAGGAGATTAGCTTTACTAGAGCTCAGCAAGCACCCAGAACACTCACCACACTCTCGTATCCGCACCACATGAACATCGCTACTACATCATCGAGGGTGAGCTCGACGCGAGGGACCATCTTGTGGAGGCGAGCGAGAGGTGTGTAGCCCCAAGTTTCAAGCCAGAGGCGGGATTCGGGCTTGCCGAACTCCTTGGAGAAAGCCGGGCAGATCTTCTGCAGATGTCGATTATGGAAGAAGGGTGAGCGGGACGAGCAGCGCGCCGAGGGAGAGGAAAGCGCACGTGAGGAGTGAGCGAGCCGGCCCAGTCGGGGTCCTATTGTCATGTAAGACGTGGGAGGAGGAAGGGAGGAGAGGCGAAGAGTTAGCGACGCATTCAAGACGTAGAAACAGAAGCAAATCGACTCACCTTGTTGCTGACCTTGACGAGCGAGACGTACTTGCCGTCGCCCTCGCCGTCCTCGCCTTCCTGCCACTTGGGGAATACGCCCTTGATGAAAGCCTTCGAGGTTTCGACGTCGCGCTCAGACGATGCGGTGAAGACTTTGAACGGAGTCTGCGAGCGAGGAGCGAGTCAGCAGTCGTCCTCAGCTTGCGCCGAGGTTCGTCGTCTCCCGCTTTCCCTCCCGTCTGGCCTGCCGGCCTCGAAGTCCTTAGCATCTTCTGTAACTCACGGTGATGTTCTTGCCATCTCCCTTCCGCTTCTCCTTCGGCGGGAACAGCGGGCTGTAGAGATGCCTCATCCGCTTCCCCATTCCGAAAGCGTCCTCACGACCGGGCTCGGTGATTTGGGAAACCTGCTCCTCGGGTACGACGGCTTTGCCATCCCACTGCTTCAAGAACGCGAGAGGTGAATCGGCGTCCAGGTCGTCGAAAGCGCCCTCGGCTTGGGCAGCTTCGATCTTCTCGGCGAAGGGAAGCATGTAGTCGGCCCATTCGTCGCTGTTGGCTATTGAAGGGGTTTTAAGCATCAGTGTACAGAGTTCTGAGAGGCTTTACAGCGCCGAAAGGGAAGAGTGACAGCGCCGAGTGCGGCCCAAGAGCGGCGAGACGGGCTCGACCAGCGCCGAGAAAGGCTCTGCAGCGGACTACGTACCGTGAATGCAGCTGTGTCGCATCAGAAGCGCCATCGCGGACACTTTACAGCCTTTCGGCGGGGTGAGGCTCGCGCCTGGCGAATCATGGTAGGGACTTATACCGCTCATGTGGTCCATGGGGTTGAAGAGTCTCCCACTGCCTCCCTTGTACGTTTCTGTAGGAATACACACCCATCAGCTTGCCATCGAGAGCGGACACGACGACCAACTCACTCAAATCCTCTCCCGCGAACGTGAATTGTTCCCCAGAGGTAGGGGCGGCGGTAACGAGCGACAGAGCAGCAGCAGCTACTGCTAGACTTCTTGCGATAGGCGCCATGGTCGAAGTGAAGTACAGGCGAGGTAACGGTCGATGAGAGAGCAGCAAAAGCGATCGCGCATCGAGGCAGACGAGCGTCATGCGATTTTGTGCATGTAGTTGCTTCTAAACAAATCTACTGCTGCTCCTCACCATCTTCTTCCTCTAGGGTCTTGATACGCAGAGTGATGCCCTCAGGCGAAGCGGAGACGACCTCGACCCTGCGACCGAGATGCGAAGGAGGTCAGCGCCGAAACGAGAGAGGAGAAGGCTTGAGGTGAGGTGCAGAGGAGGGTTGGGAGAGAAGGCAATTCCACTCACCGGTCAAAGTCAACAACGCGGTAGGTAGCGGGCGTAGCTCGAATCCGTTCCCTCGTCTGGCCAGTGCACACGGCGAGGGTCTGGCAGCCGGCAGCGAGACCACTGGCGAGTCCAGAAGGAGCATCTTCCAATACAAGCACACGCTTAGGATCAATGGGGGCTCCACCGAGCTTCTTGAGTTCTGTACAAGATGCAACAGCCGAGGTTAAGCGTTCGGCGCAAGTCCTCGAAGCCAATGGAGCTCGACTGACCCTCGAGACCGGCAAGGTAAGGCTCGGGATGAGGCTTGCCATGCTTGACGTTATCGGCAGTGACGAGGAAGGGTACGGCTGGAGGCTCCTTGCCCACGCCGGAGGTGGTGAGTGCCGAGGAAGCGTAGATGATGGTCGCTGTAAGGCGTTTAGAGGTCAGTGAGAGGCTCAAGCTCGAGCTTGCACTCCAGGTATCATCACCGTAAAGTGCGAGAGTGCCCAAATGACCTCGTCCTCTCTCAAATCTAGCTCGGCGACTTACCGGAGGTGACGATTCCCCAGCGAGCTCCTCCCTTCTGCAGGCCAGCGAGGAACTTCTCGACACCAGGCAGACGAGTGATACCACGTCCTCCAGCCTCCAACAAGAGCCTCCCTTCCTCGGCGATGGCATACTCAATCTTCCGAGCCGCCTCGTCCAGCCTCTCCTCGGTGAGCGAGCTTCCGGACACTGGGACCGTCTGAAATCGCTTGATGTTGTCCCTAGTCCTTACGCCGTGGCTCACGGCGAAGAACTCTTCAGGCTCGATGCCCTGCGAGCGAGCCCATTTACTCAGCGCTCCTTCCACCGCCGGAGTAGAGTCTACGAGCGTCCCATCCATGTCCGAAAGGCTGTAACTTGCTGTCAGTAACTGTATCATGATTCTGGCGTATTCTGTGAGCCTCACATGGCGTCTACGGTGAATTCGACCGGCCTGAGGAGCAAGAGAGCGTCAGCACGTTTCCAGCGGCTGCAGAGCAGTCAGGAAGCTCACATGATGTATCAGAGGGCGTGCAGTAAATATGATTTGTACGATGTGCTGTCCCGAGTGACGGCGAGAAGTGGACGAGGATGAGGGGGGAGGGAGGAAGGAGCGCATTCGACTCGCTTGAACCTCGGCTAAAATTGAGGGGTCGATTTTCGCTGCCGCTGATGTATAAGATTCACCGACTCGATTTGTTTCTCTCCGTCTGACCTTCTGAGCGTTTGGCTCTACGCAAGACCCGCCTGCTCGGCCTCCCTCCTTTCGCCGAGCTGCTCTGCTTCGCCTCGTAGCCAGTGATGGCTAAAAAGGTACCAACATGTACCTACATACGGTACGATACTGCAGGGGTAGAGCTTGCACGCGCTTCCGACCGTCTCGTTTCCCCTACTGACTTCTCGGCGCTCGCCAGCTTGTGCACCGAGAGCAGGCCGAGAAGCTGGCGTCTGGCCTTGCACCGCCTCAAAGGACGTTGCGGGAGCTTGAAAGAGAACCCTACAAAGCTACTCCGGTTGTCTCAGAGACACATACCCAACTAAGCTCTGCTCAAGGTCTGCTGAGGAGACAGGCTTTCTCAGCTCTGGGCGCTTTATCCGGCTTGGAAAGGGTGATGGGAGAGCAGAAGTTACTGCATTTCTTCTTGGAAGCTTTTGGCCTCTTCCCTAGCACACAAGCCCTCAGTGGTGAAGCCTGCAGAGGAAAGACTCGAGCCAGAGCGAGCGCCGAGAAACGGCAGTCGCCGAGGGCAGGTTTCGCTGCAGCTAAGTTGAGCGTGTGGCCTGTTCGACTATCCCAGCTTAGCTTTGCTACAGAATGAGCTACATCTCCAGCTTACAGCCGCGGGAGAGGTGTCAAAGGGCAGCACGGAGAGCGAGGTGCCCGAACGAGGGAGCAGCGATCGCTTCGACTTCTACACCTTCCAGAGTTAGCTCTTGCTGCAGAAGTACAAGCGCCGTAGCATGGAACCCTGGCGCAAATCGTGTAACTTCCCTCCTCGGTGGTATCTCCTCACTCGATCAAAGTCAGCGACTCCTCCCAGCTCACGACTGTCCTACAGCTGACCCGAACCCACTCTACTGCCTGTTCATACACGAAGTGTACCCAAGACACGAAATTGGGCTCACCTGTTTGCGTCTCGTCGAGTTGCCGGCGATCTGCACCAAGGGAGAGATGGAACCCACTTCTTCGGCGCCGAATCCGCCCTCGCAGCGGCGATTCGACGACATGTAATGCCGCGAAGTACCAGGATATCTGATGCAAAGCTTCGCGGTAAAAAAAAGCGCGGGATAAGAAATAAGAAAGCCATGCGATGGAGTCGCTGCGAGGGCGTAGGGAGCGGAAGGGAGGCTGGTCAACTCGGAGGGGAAGGAAGAAGCAAGGCCTGCGGAAGTAGTCCCGCATGGTCAAGTCGTGTGTGAAGCAATTGATGGGAAGTACTATGCGGAAGTGGGCTTGATCCAAAGGAGCGATTTGGAAGCCAGAAGGACGGCCTTCGGCGCAAGCTTACGGTGGTCACCGAAGCCTGACGTACAAGGAAGCAGATTCGAGGGTGATGATGCGCCCGCAGGCGCTGCCGAGTAACTCTAGCGAGGTTTCTGGTGCTGCCGAGGACGGGAAATCGCTGTCCACCTGCACCAGCGACCCTTTCGGCGAAGAGGAAGAGGGCTGAATAGCAAAGGTGGGCGAGGCCTACGGGGAGGTTAACTGAACAGAATCGATGTACATGCTAGTACGTTTCCGTGTCGCTTCCTGGTAAAATGAAAGGGCAGCTTAATCGACTGCAAGAGCTGTTCCGCGGCGGCTACCGCAGATTCAGGGGGAAAAGGCCTGCAACCCGCTGTCTAAGGACATCTTAAATGCATAAATCTGCAAGCTCTAGGTCGTCAGCAGCTTAGGAGCGCTGGGCGGCGTTTGCAGCGAGCGTACAAACCACCTTCTAGATTCGGCTTTCGTACCTTGCCTCCGTCGCTATGAAGGGATTGGAGCTTCGCCGAGGGGTGCGCTGCCTTCCCGACCAACAAGGTACAGAGCCTCGCCCTACGACGACAGCCGAGCTCTGAATGCACTCTGCGAGCGCCGCCTGCTCGAGGAGCAGGAGCTGCCGGCCTGCCTCCTCCTCCCTTGCCCCTTCGCTCGCCTTCGCCGATACTCGCCTGCAGCTCAGCTCGTTAGCTAGTAGCTAGTACATCGCTGTCGAAATGTACTCGGCGCCGTCAGCACCAGCGCCAACGAGCTCAGCATCGACTCGCTCCAGCCGACCACATCAACAACCTCTCACTCCTCCGCCTTCACCGCCGGCGCATCTCTCGGCTAGTCAGCAGCAGGAGCAGCAACTACAGCAGAGATACCACTCTCCGCCGCAGCGTGGCTCCTTCTCGCCTTACGACGACCCTCACCACCCTCAATCCGACAACTCTCCGCCGAGTCGAGTGCGCCACCCTTCCGCTGGTCGTAGGCTGAGCGGAAACGGTGTGGGAGGACCGAGACTACCACCTTTGCCCGTGGGATCGCCCATGACGGTGGATCACGACCTTCACCAACAGCGGCGGCTATCTTCGACTTCGGCAGGCTCACGCCGGGGGCATCGCACCTCGCAGCTCCCGCTGGAGCCTACCGCTGGCTCCCCTACCACATCCATCAATCGTAACAGCACCTACTCCTTTCTCGAGGGCCCTCCGCCAAATCGTCGCGACTCCCGTCGAGTCTCGCAGAACTTGGAACCCGTCGACGAATCCGCCCGCCGCCCTTCCCTCCTCCCGCGATCCGCTCTTCGGACAGACGACTGCTTTGGACTCGACTTCTCCTTCCTCGATGACGAACCACCACCACGACCCAACTTCTCGTCGACTCGGAGGATCGTGTCGGAGGGAGGCCCGTTAGGACGTTCAGCGCCGAGTAGCGCCTTCCCTTCTACCGGCGCCAGACGAGCAAGCGTCGGCTCGGACAAGTCATTGATTAGTACTCGATTTCGACATTCGGGTGACCTAGAACCACCAAGTAAGTCCTGCGAGCTGCAAGCGGTCGAGAACGAGCGCTGACCCTCGCCCCCGTTCAGGATCTCCTGCACGGTCATTCGGCTCAGTACAGAGTCTCCCCTTCCCCTCTCGACCCAAGAACTTCCGAACCACTTCCACCGACTCCATCTTCCACGCCGACCAAGAGAGGCGACAGCCGCCGAGCACCTACAACCCCGGCACTTTCGTCCCCGGCGCCTTCCTCGGCCCACCGGTCGACGACACTCGCCGCCCCTCGGTCGTATCGTCAGTCTCGATGGAGTCCACCGACAGCTCGGCTCCCAGTAACGGTTACGGCGGACTTCTGCCGTCCGATCTCGAGTCGCCAACCGAGTCCAACTTCTCCGTCAAGTCGCTGCAAGACCGTAGACCAGAAGACCTTGAGAAGAGGAAGCGACTGGCTGCGTTCCTCGATCAGACGGCGGAGGCTATGGAAGGAGGTCGCTCGCTCGCTATGGTGCTGCCCGAAGCGAGAGCCACCGAGTCGGAGCCTGGCAAATCCATGTCAGAGCTCGCCGAAGCCACTGCCTCTCCTCGTCTCGCGCCTCCCGTCGAGTACCGTCATCCCTTCACCTCTTCCTTTACCTCTCCCTTCACCTCTCCCGCCGTCGTTCTCGTCGATTCGGAGGAGGGCAATCGCTCGCCTCGCAACAGCTCGCGAGTCGGGTTCAACTCGGACAGCACCAACAGCTTTGGTCCAGGATCCTCGCCTGGTACACCAACACCCGCTCCCATCGCTCGTAACCGCAGCCCCGTCGACCCCTCGATGCTCGACAATCGCCGAACCGTCTACTTCACGCCCGATCCCGACTCGTCTTCCAGTGACGAGGAGGACAACGGGAGCGGCAGCGACCCACAGGGAGGAGATGACGAGCGCGAGGATGACGAGGAGGATGAGACACGACCTCAGCCTGCACGGAAGCAGTCAGGCGGCGGCCTCGGCTTCAATATCGACATCAAGACCCAGTCGAACCTCACCAACGCTCGACCTTCGGCAGCCGATCGGTCGCCTTCCACCCTTCGCGCCAGCTCTCCCGCCAGCACACGCGAGTTCGTCGCTCCGACGATTGCTGAGCCAGTGCCCGTCATCTCGGTCGAAGCGGCGCATGAGATGGAGAAACGAGCCAAGGTCGCGGACAAGCGCAAGAGGACGATCCAGGAGCTCATCGAGACGGAGGCGAGTTATGCTGTCGACATGGTAGTCGTTCGCGATATCTACCTCGCCCGAGCCAAGGGAGTCGGTCAGTTTTGTTCTCTCTGCTCGGCTGGCTCTCGCTGTTGGCTGACCTTCGCCCCTTGTCTCTCGTACAGACATCGGCGCCATCGCTGACAGAGTCATGAACTCTGGTCTCGGACTCAGCAAATCGGCAGCTTCCCCTCCATCTCCCCTCCGTGGCGGCAACAACCTCACCGCTTCGTTTTACGCCGCCGGACAGTCGCCCGCCGCCTCTCGCGCCGATCTCAGACGCCCTTCACTCGCTTCCAATGAGATGCGTCGACCTTCCATCGTACCCTCCTTCTCGGCCAAGCTCGAACAACGGAGGGCTACGCTCGCAGCGGGAAGGATCGAGGCAGTCACGCCGAGCCAGGCGCTCATGTCGACCAAGGACCTGCACATCGTCTTCGCCAACCTCGAGGAGGTCGCTGGACTAGCAGAGACGTTCGCACGAGTGCTCGAGGGTGCCCGGGGCAGCGACGATGAGATGGATGATCGCATCGGCGAGGTCTTCTGTCAGATGGTGAGTTGGCTTGTTCGCTCCTCGCATTGTGCTATGCGTTGACGCTTCTCGCCCTCGCGCAGATCTCTCGCATCGAGAAGATCTACTCGGCCTACTGCTCACGCCACGACCGCGCCATCGTTCGCCTTCAAGAGCTCGAGCCGACGCTTCGAGGCTACTTCGCCGAGTGCAAAACCCTCAGCCACGGTCGAACGGGAGCTTGGGATCTCGGTAGTCTGCTCATCAAGCCTGTGCAGCGCTGTCTCAAGTGAGTTGAGCCCTATTCTCGTCTCTCTTCGCCGAGCTGACCAGCTGCTCTCTGCAGGTACCCCCTCCTCCTCGATCAAATCCTCGCCGTCACCCCCGAGGACCACCCCGATCGCCTCTACCTCCAACGCGCCAACGAGAAGATGCTAGGAGTCGCCGAGCACATCAACGAGCAGAAGCAACGCCATCGTCAAGTCGAGCGCCTCACGCCGAAGAAGGACCTTAACGGTCGGCGAGACTCAACTCGCTCCATTGGCTCAGCCGTCACCAAGAAGTTCCTTCGCGCTTCGACACCCAAGCCTAGCAAGTCGGCCATGGGCGACTCGGGCGAGCGGGACGACATGTTCGATACGCTCGCTCATCTCGTCGACTCGACTCGGTCCGCCGTGCTCAGGTTCTCCAACGAGATGCGCGATTGGTCGAGGACCACCAAGGCTGGTCTCGAGGCGCAAGTCACCATGGTCGACGGCTGGATCGAGATGTACGCTCCTCTGGCGGACGACTCCGAGTCCTCGCTCTACAGTCGCCTCTGCATCTTCCTCGAGGAGGTCTTGGATCCCATCATCGATGGGCCATGGAGGGAGCTGGTACGTTTCTGATCGTCTTCTCGCTCATTGATCCCGAGCTGACCTTGATTGCGCGACAGGATCACGAGATTCGCCGCTCGCTGCTTCTCAAGACCGACCATCTTCTCAGCCTCTTCGAGTCGCCGCGCCAATTCATCGCCAAGCGCAACGACAAGATGCTCGAGCACTCGCGCTACCTCGCCAAGAAGCTGCCCGCCGATCGTCGAGGCTCGGAAGAGTTTCTCGACCTTTCCAGTCGCCTGTTGGAGGAGCTTCCTCGCTTTCTCGGCAGCGTCTCGAGGTACTACGACATCATCGTCGGACACTTTGGAGGCGCGCAGGAAGCCTACCACGAGGCTGTGCAGGAGCGATGGGACGCCTTTGCCGAGCAGTTCGAGCAGCAGAGCCAGAACTACCGCGATTCGTTCGGCTCGCAACAGCAGTCGTCGACCGAGATGATGGGTCGTTTGGCCGCCGGTCTGGGTGTGGCCGTCACCGGTGAGCATCACATTTCACTCTAGTATGAACCGCTAGCTGACCTTCCCCTCTCGCGCTCAGCCTCGGCCGTCAACTCTCCCGCCGCTCGCAAGCGCCTCTCTCGCCTCTCTGGCATCTCCCACGGCTCGCCTGCATCCAGTCCCTTCCCTCAACGCCAGTCTCTCCCTCCTCCCGCCGAAGATCGTCGTCACTCCACCCGCCTCGTCCCTTCCACCGCCGAGTCCTACCTTCCTCCTCCCACCTCCAACGGCAATCGCGCCAACCGCATCAGCCTCGCCACAAACCGAAGTAGCGTTACTTCCGACTCTTCGACGCCCTCCTTCGCTCTCTCCTCCAATGGCGGAGGGTCCTCCAGCGGCGCGCCGACCACTCCTCCACCCCTCACCGGCTCCTCCTCCAACGGCTACCTCAAGTCCCCTCCTCACAATCCCTCTCAGCGTCACTCGCTCGGCGCTCCCATTGGACATGGTCACCCTCCCT
Organism: Leucosporidium creatinivorum; assembly: GCA_001600635.1. Lineage (NCBI taxonomy): Eukaryota > Fungi > Basidiomycota > Microbotryomycetes > Leucosporidiales > Leucosporidiaceae > Leucosporidium > Leucosporidium creatinivorum. The sequence goes on along the minus strand of BCKL01000004.1, from coordinate 572,874 downwards.
CCTCCTCCGCCTTCGACCACCGCCGACACTCCTCCCTCGCCGCTCGCTACGAAGCGCCCCTCCCCTCAGTCCCAATCCACGAAGTCGAGCAGCCGTCTCCCTCTTCTCTCGACGAATCGGGAAGCTGTAGCTGTGCGGGACCCTCGCCTTCAGTCGTCACTTTCCGAGAGCCTGTGCCCCCGCCTCGCGCACAAGAGGATGGGCCTTACACCTCGTCGTCCGAGCTGGACATCCCTCGACTAAGGCCTACGATTGGGAGGACGGCTAGTGGCGGGAGCAGTCAGTCGGAGAGCAAGTATATGTCGACGTTTAGCGTGTATGTCGAGGCGGGGGAGGGATTCGATGACTCGGATGGAGAAGGGGAGGGCGAGGAGGAGGGAGATGAGGGAGAGGGCTTTGATGGTGGGAAGCTGTATACCGCCGAGGCGATGAGGGATACGACGGCGCCGATGGCGTATCGGAGTGGCTTCCCCATCTTATCGTTCAAGGTGAGTTCTCGCTTCTCGTCTCTTCTCCCGTCTCAGCGCCAATGCTGACCTCCCTCCTCGCAGATGGGCGACCGCATGGACGTCGAGCTGGAAGAGGCCGACCGAGCTGAAGGTGGTGCAGGATGGCTGTTGGGTCGGACTGCTGATGGAGTTGTTGGATGGGCGAGGACGGAGGACTTTCACTTGCTCGGAGATGATGAGGAGGAGGAGTAATGGAGTTGTTTGTTAGCAGTAGCTGCCTTTTTTCGCGATACATCTATCGCATGTTGTGAATTAGTAGATCTTTCGATGTCCTCTCCTTTGGCCGACCAGAGCTCAGCGAATCGACTGCGCTCTCGGCGCTCTCGCCTCTATCTCCCTATCTCCCTCGACCATCTGCTTGAGCAACACAATAGCAAATCGTCCATTACGATGCTGTGCATTTTATGTGCGACATCCCTTCCCTTTCCTCATTCTCTCCCTCCAGCATCTACAACATCAATCTATAGCGACTCGACTCCGGCGAGGACAATATCGGCGACCTCCTCGTAGTAGATAGCCTCGTAGGCGTACACGCAGCCGAAGATGAGGAAGAGGACCGCTCCGCCGAGGGTGACTGTGCGCGGAGAGTGGTCAGCGAAGAGCGAGAGGAAAGGAGAGTGAGAAGGCGAGGACGAACCATGCTTGATGGAGATGTGCTGCGAGATCCAGCGACCTCCGAGGACGGCGAGCATGGTGCAGAATGAGTGGCCGAGTGTTGTACCAAAGGTGACGAGCCAGACGTTCTGTTCCAAGCAATCGCCAAGGTCAGCTTCGGCGTTCGTTTGTCCAGCGCTCGGAGACTCACATGAGCGGCAGCAAGAGCGATGGTAGTGATTTGACTCCGATCTCCCCATTCCGCGAGGAAGGTAAGAACGAAAGCCTGGACGAAGATGGGGCTGAAGAAGAGGTGACAGAGGTTCTTCGCTCCGTCCTTCAATCCCGATACCGCGGCGTCCTTGCTCGGCATGGTCAAGCTGCCCCTCCTACTCCTCCCCGTAGGAGGCGTAGCGACCCTCGCAGGGCTCATCCTGCCCTCCTCCAAATCAGACATCGCATAACTCGGTCCACCCCCAGCCCTCTTCGCTCCTCCAGCGCTGACCTCCTCCTCCGCCTCCTCCACCTCCTTCTGCACCTCCCTCATCTCCTCCTCCATCTTCTCCCTGCCCTTCTCGCCCGCCTCCATCTCCAACCCCTCCTGCAACATCCGAGCGCCGAAGACGAAGAAGAGGACGGCGGCGGCGATGGTGGTGTAGCGTTTGGGGAGGAGGGTGGGGACGATGGTACCGAGGAGGGAGGAGAGGAGGGACATCAAGGCGAGGGCGAGGATTGAGCCGGCGAAGATGGTGAGACGGGGGTGCCGCATCGAGAGGATGGCGGCGCTGTTGCAGGCGAGGCGAGGAGATCAGCTTAGCTCTTTCGCTCAGGGGCAGAGCTGTAGACGTACATGAGGAAGGTCTTGTCTCCAATCTCCGACACGACGATGACGGCTGCAGTATCATCGGACCAAGATCAAGTCGAGGAGGAGGGAGGAGTAGGAGAGGGTAGAACGCGCAACGTGGATTCGTGTGAGCTTCCGCCTGTACCCGCTGCTGTACAGCTCAGGCTGCGCCGTGTTATAGAAGAGCAAAAGGCTCACAGATAGCCCGGCCGAGGCCGTCGAACGAGGTAGGCAGTCCGTCCAGCATGGTTTGAGGAGAAGGTGATGAGACGCGTTTGATGGGGCGAGACCTGCTCGTGTTCTGTAGGGTTGTAGTACAGACGGAGGACTTGCTACAAGTCGCCTGTAGTGCTGTAACGACCGCGAGTTGAAGAGATGCGAGAACCAGCAAGTGGTGGCGAGAGGGCAACCCTGCGAGAGGCTTCGCGGCGCCTGGTTAACCTGGTTCGAGGCGCTGAAGGCAAAGGTTCAAAGTCTCTTCTTAGCAGCCCAAAGGCGGCGAAGTAGGCTTCGTAGGTGCGATCATACATCTCGGTCAGTAGTCCTCTCTCTCTCCGCATGCTCTGCTCATTCGCCTCTCCCGTTTAGCCTGATCGCCGAGCCCCTCGCTTTGTACTTCTCCTTCCTTTCGCAACAAGTTATCAACAAGCTACAGCACTACACGCCAAACATCTTCTCCAACACGAAATGGGAAATGTTGAACCCTAGCAGGGAGACGAGGAAGAAGGCGGCAAAGACACAGATGGGGAAGAGGAGGAGCTCGGAGCGGATCAGGAAGGGGAGGGCTGTGGGTGTGAGACGGGGGAGGGTGGAGGGGTGGTCGGTGATAAGAGAGAGGACGAGTTAGTGAGAATCAGGAGGAGAGGGAGGGAGAGAGGGAGGACAAACCGTTGTAGCCGAGGTCTGTTGCGAGCGGGAAGGGAGAAGGGAGGGAAAAGGTCAGCTCGAGGCGAAGGATGTAAGTCCAGCTCAAAATCAACGCACAAGTCACGTAGACGTATTGAGTGAACTGTACAATTGAACAAGAGGATCTCAGCGTCAGCTCTCCATCTCCCCGCGCCTCCCATTCAACCCCCTCAAGCGACGAAAGCAAAACTCACAGCACTCAAATACAGCGTGTTCCCAACCCACAAGCACACCCAATTGTGCCTCGTTACCACGGGGGCGAGGAGGAGTTGGGCGACGTAGAGTTGGAGGAAGAGGGGGAAGAACGAGTTGGCGTGCACGTCGAAGGCGTAGGGCCTGGTGAGAGTTGCCGAGCGAGTGAGCAGCGGGTTTGTCGGAGTGGGTTGGGAAGGAGGAGGAGGGGAAGGGAGTGAGAAGGAGGGGAGGGAAGGGGAGGGGAGGGAGAGAGCGCCGAGGATGGGTGAGGGTTGGCGGCGAGGGTGAGGCGACGAGGGAGGAGGATGTAGAGTGACCAAGTGATGGAGAAGGGGGGTGAAAAGCAAGGAGCCAGGTCAGCAATCGTGTACGTCCGACTTCAGCGCCGAAGAAGCTCAACGATTTCAAACTCACCACTCGACATGCTGATCCGTCGCATGCGTGTGCGTCGCATGGGTAAGGAAACGATTTGAGAGTGCCCTATCAACGCCCAATCATCAGCTTCTCTTCCTCAACACCACCTCAAGCGCGAAACTCACCAAAGCGCCGTACTAACCACCACCCCGACTCCCAAGAACTGCACCACCACCATCCCGAATATTGTCCGCAACGTCATCCAGACATCATAGTGCGCGTACAGTATGCTCCATAGCAGCCCTGCGAGGACTAGGCAGGCGGAGATGAGGAGCGGCACGGCGGGGTCGTCGCGCGCCCAGGTGTTTTTGGTTTCTGTTGGGAAGAAGGGCGTTAGTTGGGAGGGGGATGCGAAGGAGAGAAGAAGAGCGAACGCTTGTGGTAGTAGACGTTGCGGTAGCTGTGGAGGGGTACAGAGTCAGCGATTAGAGCTCCGGGCAACGCGTCGGGCTTCCAAGAAGCGAACTGGAGGGGAGACGACTCACACTCGCCGCGGTGCGATGCAGACGTGCAACAATGTCCAGCCTGCTAGTTCGAAATCCTGTAGGGTGGTAGAAGCCAGGTTAGCTTGGGAGTGAACCGAGAGAGCGCCGGAAGGGAGCTGGGAGCTGCGTGGCTTGGTTGGAAGCTCTTCGAGCTAACGCCGAGGTGGGCGGTGTGGCTGAGTAGAGGGAGCAGTCTGTAGCTATGTACAGCTATCCTCCTCTGCTTCCCAGCCGACCCGCAGCCCTCCTTGTCCCTCCCCGAGCGCGACTCTCCTCCAGGCAATCACTCACCATCTGCGGCCACCTGCTCAACCTCCTCAAAAAGGTCTTCATCCCTCCTGCGCCTAATCTGTTACTAGACATATTCGGGTTGAGGTTGCCGTGCTGTTTCGACGAGCTGCTATTGAAGGCAGGATGAGCGCCCGAGGCTGCTGGACTGGGACGAGCAATGAAGCGAGGCGAGGCGGACCTGTTTGAGAGGGAAGGGCCGCTGGTAGAGCTGTACGAAGATCCGCTGGGTAGCATCAAGGGCGCTGTAGACGAGAAGACGGGAGACGAAAGCTGTAGGAGAGCAGGGAAGACGACTGAGGGAGAGGGAGCGCTCGCTTTCCAACCTCTGCTTCCTGCTTCGTCTGTCCAAGTTCTGTAGCTCATTCTACAGCTCGTCAAGGTGTGTACAATGCTACATCAGCAGCTCACCCAGCTCACTCACAGTACCACTCTGCACCTCATTCGCACACGCGCCTTTTCCTCTTCTCTCCTCGCCCCCATCTCCTGCTCCGCTACAGATGCACGACGACGACTTTGAGCTCGATTTCGGGGAGGATGAGCTCGAGTACAATCCCGCTCCTCCCTCCACTACAGCAGCACAACCTCAGCAGCAAGAGCAGCCCCAGCAGGCGGTCGAAACGCTCGTCCTCGACGACGACGACTCGACGGGGCAGAGGAGCGACAAGGCCTCAGCAGCGTCGACTTCTACCTCCAAGCAGAACCCTCCTTCCTCTACCGCCTCTGCACCTCGTCAAGATCAAGACCACTCCGCTTCAAGCTCAGTCACGACGCGCGACCGCGAGCGCCGCGAGGAAGCGCACAAGTCCGCAGGTAGCAGCAGTGGCGCTCCTGGTAGTTGGGGCAGGACGCTTCCTCGACAGGCTGAACGCGATAGCAGGGACAGCAGGAGGGATAGCCCCAGGGACGCCAGGCGAGCCGCCGACGACCGCTTCGCCCCTCGCCCTTCTTCCTCCTCCGCTCGTGCTTCTCCCATCCAGCAACCACAATCCGCTGGCTCGACTCCCGCTCCCGCTCCTCCTCCTCCCGCCCCCGCCTCCGCTCCCACCCCTCCTTCTTCCGCTCCTCCAGCTCCTGCCCAAGCGCACAACGAATCCCTCGACTCGCTCGGCGCCCCTCTCCCCCTCGGATGGGTCTCTCGCGTCTCCAAATCGACGAAAGACCTGTACTACAGGAATACTCTGAACAACACGAGTAGTTGGGGTATTCCTACGGAGCCGGCCGGCGCGCCGAGTAGGGAGATTACGCCGCCGAGGATTGTTGAGACGGCGCCGGTGGTGCAGAAGAAGGAGAAGGCGGTGGAGAGGGAGAGGGAGAAGGAGAAGGTGCAGGAGACGCAGCAGCAGCAGCAGCAGCAGCAGGAGCAGCCGAGGAAGCTCGCGGTTCATCCGGATCGACTCAAACTCGTCGGCGCTACTCCTTCGGGTGAGTTTGACCTGACCTGCTTCGGTCCCCCCCTCCCTCGAGCCTCAGACTAACCTCGTCGCTCATCACAGACCCTCCCTCGGACTCGAGGACTCAACCTGGTGAGCCTCGTCGCTACTTGAGGCGTCGTCTGCGCTTCGGAATCGCTTCTCCCCGGCGAAGGGCGAACGGACGAGAGGGTCGGCTGCAGGGAGCTTAAGCGGCTGCGGCTGCAGCGACGAGCTCGTGTTCTCGCATCGCAGAGGCTCATTCGCAGATCGTCGTCGAGTCGAGGTGGAACCGGCTTGGCTGTCGTCCATGGATAGGCGGCGATTCGGCTTCGGCGCTGGCTCGCCCTTCGCGCCGTATCGCTGGAGGTGTCGCATCGCAGAAGCTCACCTGCAGGTCGTCGTCGGTTGGAAGAGGACATGGCGTCGCTTGAGATGCACTCGCGCACGACATGGATAGTCATCGCCTTGGCTTCGGCGCTGGCTCGTCGCTGGAGGCCTTCCACCGCTCTTCGTCTCGGCCTCGCGGCGGGCAAGTCGACGCACGAAGCTGTCGGCTCTGCTCGCCCTCCTCTCCTCACTCCGCGCGCGCCGGGCAATGGCTGCAACCCCGCCAACTCACTCAGAACTCGCCACTCATCCTCCTCCTCCTCCTCTCGCCTTCCGACCTACTTTAGATGGATCGAACGTCGAGGACTCGTCATCGTCGAGGCCGCTAGGATTGAGGAGATTGTCGATGGAGCAGGGTGAGCTTTTGGGATTCGTCGTCGTCGTTGTGGGAGGCGAGGGGGGGAGGCTGGGAGGGAAGCGAGGGAAGGCCCCGCGCAGACAGCGAGTCGTCGCGCGCTCTCGCTGGTGGATCGGGATACGAGAACGAAGTGTAGGCTGAGCCCGAGCTGCTCGCCTCACTTCGTGATCCTCACCTCGTCCGCCGAGGCTGGATCTCCCTCTCCTCCCTCGCGGACTCACCCCACTCGACGTTCTCTCCCGAGACCAACCCACTCATCCACCTCGCTCCACTCCTCATTCTCCAGGTCGCAAACCCCTCCCACCTCAACAGCAGATCATTCCCTCCGGCCCTCGCAGCGAACGAGGCCGCCGCGACCGCACTGGACGAGCTTCTTTCGGCGCCGGCGCAGCTGCCTCGCCAACCAGCGCCAACCAGGTTCCTCTACTTCCGAGTGGACCTCGTGTACCCGTCGCTTCTGCTACAATAGAGAGGGAGAAGGAGATCGTCCCGCCCACTGGTCCTCGTTCGGCACCTGCCCCACCAGCGGCGGCGCAGAGGAAAGACGATAGATGGGCCGCACCACCGCAAGGGACGGGACCGAGGTGGGCTACTACGACAACGGGGAAGGCGGCGCCGACGCCTCCGCCGCCGGGACTTGGACCGAGGGCAGGGACTGGAAGGTGAGGGTCTCGCTCGCTGGGGGCTCCAAGGGTGGAAGCTGACTCGGCTTCTACATTTTTAGTAGGGATGCCCCCACACCGATGGCTCGCCAAGCGTCGTCCTCCGCCCCTACGGGACCCAAGACCGACGCCAACCGCTGGGCACCTCGAGGCGGCCGAACCTCGTCTCCAGCTGCTGCCCCTCCTGCTGCACCTGCAGGGCCCCGAGGTCGCCTCCCCCTCGACCCCAAAGCATTGGACGACTCGCTCGAATCCTACAACGCTGCTAGGCCTTCCAGGAGCCCTTCGGTCTCGCGCGAGGTCGCTCGACCTCCTCCTGCAGCCTCCTCCTCCGTCGCAGCAGCACCTCTCATCGACCGCGACCCCCCTCCTCATCAACGTGCTCGTCCATCGCAGCAAGCGGAGGAGCGACCCCCCGCTCCGCCCTTCAAGCGTCGTTCTCTCTCCCCTCCTCTCGGCCCTTCCCCCGTCCAGAAGAAACGAGACGCCGAAGATCGTCGTGCCAGTCGAGGAGGAGGAGGACCTGTGATGAAGGTCACGGCGGCTAATGCCGCTCCCCTGGGACCGAGGAGACCTTTTGGTCAGGCCGCCGCTGCCGCTGCTGCCGCTGCTGCTGTTGTCGTCGAGGCTGAGGCTGAGGCGCCGAGGGGACGGTCTCGCTCGCCGGTCAGGGCTCCTCCTGCTGCGCCTGCGACTACGACGGCGCAGCCTGTCAACAACTGGGGACCTCGAGCTGCGCGTACAGCTACTGCTGTAGCAGAGCCCGAGCGTCGTCGTCGTTCGCCAAGCCCCCCTGCGCCCCCCAGCCGAGCTCGCTACGATGATCCACCTCCTCCTTCCCGTCGCCGCTCTCCCTCGCCGCCTCTTCGCCGCCGAGACCCGTCCCCTCCTCTGCGTCGTCGTGATCCCAGCCCTTCTCGACGTCGCGAACCCAGTCCTCCTCCCCCGCCAGTCGCCTACCGCTCGCGCTCCCCTCCGCCTCACCTCGCAAGCCGCGCAGGACGACCTCGTTCCCGTTCTCCCTCTCCTCGTCGACCTCTCAGCCCTCCCCGCCCTTCCTACAGCAACAGCGGCAGCAACGGCCGTCGCCGCTCGCCAAGTCCCCCTCCTCTCCGCCGACGCTCGCTCAGCCCTCCCCTTCGTCGTCGTTCGCCGAGTCCTCCTCCTCGCGCTCGTAGGCGCTCTCCCAGTCCACCTCCTCCCCGGCGCTACCGCGATCGTTCTCTCAGTCCTCCACCCCGCCGCGACAACCGAGACCGAGGAGGACGCCCTCGGGACCGCTCCCCTCCTCGTCTCTACGACGGTCCTCTGGGACCTCGTCGCGACCCACTCCCTCCTGCCGATCGTTGGAGTATCAGGGAAGGGGATCGAATCGACGCGAGGACGGGAGAGAAGCTCCCTCCTATCGGAGCGCCGATGAGGGATTGGTCCAAGAGCCCTCCGCCGGGGAACAACGGGAGTCATTTGAGGGGGAAGTATAGGGATGCGGGTGGTGAGGCGCCCGAGTTGAGGCCTTATGTGCCGCCTGTTGAGGAGGAGAGGAAGGTCGTGTCGACTTCGCTACCCGTTAATCCGCTCTTGCCGAGTCGTCCTGGTGCTGAGGTTCGTTATCTCTCTCTCTCTTGTCTCCCTCGAGCTCGGATCGTGTTCTGACATGTCTCGCCTTGCATTCCTACAGCGCACCAACGGCCAATCCAATAACTCAACTCGCAACGGCACCAACGGAGCCGCCAGTTCGGCTTCACCTCCTCGCCGTCCCGCTACCCCTCCTGCTCGACCTGTCTCCCTCCTCGACCGCATCAGCGCAGCACCGGCTCCCGTCGGTCTCCCTCCTCGCCCCAGCTCGAGAGGAGGCAACGAGCCGCTCCATCTCGCCATCAAGCGTACGGCGAGCGGCGAGGGGAATAGGGAGGAGAAGAGGAGGAGGGAGAGATAGGCTGTGTGAGTAGGAGACGGACGTTGATGTACGGTCGATGTTGATAGCTTGGTGATCACTGGGTGTTGAGACGAGCCTGCCTTCCCCGAGCGAGCGAGCGAGCGAGCACGCAGGCGAGAGCTTCTTCTGCTCCCGATCTCTCTCCGTCGCGAACAAGAAGCGCAGATAGTGTCCGATGATTAAGCTTCTGAATCCTACAACATATGAATACTAACAAAGTGCACTAATGAGATTCTCGGCGCTCCCTCTGCTCTCCACTTCGCCTCGCTCGCTGTCCCAAGTCCCCGCTGAGCCCTCGGCGCCTGCTCAGTGCCCACCGTCGTCTCGGGAAAGAAGCGATGGCTGCAGCGATGGCACAGCCGTTGCTGGTGGGGTCGAATCGAGCTCGTCGGGATGCTGCTCGAGAGCGGGCGAGGCGGGAAGGGGAGGAAGTTGGCCGATGTGGTCGTAAGAGGAGGTAGGCTGGTCGTAAGGAGAATTTTGTTGGTCGTAAGAGGGTGCCGAGTATTCGATGGGTGATGCTGAGGTATATTGGTCGTAGGTCGTCTCGGCTGAGGGGTCGTGGAAATGCTGATTCTCGGCATATTGGACGGAATTGGGAGGAGCGAGGTGTAGCTGGCCGTACTCGTCTTGGTAGTACTGCTCCGATGTGGGGGAAGCTGCATAGTAGCCGTCGTCCCCCTCAAAAGGCGCCTCGAGAGGCGAAGTGGTTTGCTGGTGATGGCGCTTTGGTCGGCGCTGGCGTCCAGAGGAGGTGGTCGACGTCGTCGAGGTCGAGGGATGGGAGCGCTGTCGGGAACGTTTCGGGGCGTCCGAAGGATGAAGGTGGGATGTCGAGGAAGGTGCAGGAGAGGCGGGAAGAGGGAGGAGATGAGGTTCGACCGCGAGGTGCTGGCGAGACGAGCTGCTAGCCGACCCGTGTGAGGACGTCTTGCGTACATCTCCGCTGGCGCTGCGAGAGCCCTTGGAGCTTCCATCGCCATCGCGCCTCGACCGACGATCCTTGCGACGCCCGAACAGCTCCTCCCCTCCATCGACTGCCTCGTCCTCGCCAACGGCCGGTAGGGAGGGAGAGTGGGTGAAGTCGAAGCCGTGCGAGCCGTTGGATGAGGTTGAAGTGGTGGAGGGGACGTGTGCGAAGGTGTTGTCGCGAGATTCAGTCGAGGAGGAGCGCGAGCCGTCCTTCTTCCTTCGTCCAAGAGCGCGAGGGGTCGACTCGACATCGACCAGCAGCTCGTCCGGCTCAACAGCCGCACCTGCTTCAAACTCTTCTACGCTCATCCCGAGCTCTCGTGCTCTCCTACGCGCTCGGCGACGAGCTCGCCGCTCTTCTCGGTCTTCGTCGACGAGGGTCGGGCCTTCCGAGCGAGTGGGCGACAGCGGTGGTTCCGAGGGTGGTGAGAGGAGTGCGACGGTAGAAAGGACCACGGCATCTGCCTCCCCTTCGCCTTCCACGAGCGTTGTCGTCCCCGCCGTTTCGAAGGTGCGGTCGCCGTCCTCGAGATCCGACGCGCCGGTTGGCTGAGCGTCGAGGTCATCCTCGTCGTCCGAGTCCGGTAGCCGTAATGCTCCCTTGCCCCTCCACCAGCTCTTGAGGAGCGTCCACCGCGACAGTCCCGAGCCAAAGTCGCCTCCACTGCCGGAGATGTCGCCTCCCCGTCGCCGACGAGGCCTCTGCTGCCCGAGTCCATCGTGTAGGCTCAGCAGGTCGGCCTCCCTGCGCATGCTCCGCTCCTCTGCATCCTCCCAGTCGCCGGGTATGCTCGTCGCGAAGGTCGGCGGCTCAGCTGATGAACGTGACTGTTCGAACCAAGCGCGATCTGAGTCGTTGTGAAGCGATTCCGAGGAAGGAGATGGGGCGAGTTGACAGGTGGGTAGGCAGCAGGTGAGAGGGCTGCAGATGGCGCGCAGGCGGTCTGCCCTCGAGAAGCGCTCGTCCATCGCCTGGAGCTGCCAAACAAACTCCAAGTTAGTAGACTGGAAGCGCGTTAGAAAGGCAGCAGGATGCTCACGTGTAGCTCTAGACTTCAGTCTGTACCGTTTTACCGTTCTCTTGGCGTTCAGTTTCGATGCCGAAGTTCGGCGCGGAGGTTCAAAGCTGAGGGAGAGTGAGAGCGGCAGGCCGGCCGTAAGCCTTTGACAAAGCGCCGCACTTGCTTCTTGCTTTCCTACCATCAGCTGCTCGCTTCATACTTCGCCTGCGATCCCAACATATGAACCCTCACACCCAGCTCGGCTCGCTACAGCTCAACAAGGCCGAGTGGAACGACTCGGCTCTCTCGCCCTCTCCTTCGCGGTCGATGCAAGCAGAGCGGCCACCATAAGCCGCGAGGAGGTGATACTTATAGACAGGACGCCTGTCAGCTCCTCTTTGTCGAGTCTCGGCCCCAAATCTGGTCTGCACCTCTGCTCTCCGTCGTCGAAATCCGCTCGGCTTGCAGTTGCCTTGCTATCACGCAGAGGAGTGGTGTGGAGCCCGCCTGACGCTTGGGGTAATGGGCTGTTTCGATTTCCGGAGATGGGCAGGGATCGACTGATGCAGTGCAGATGCGGTGGCAGATGCTCGGCGATGGGCTGCTGAGGAAAGGGTCGCCGAAGCGAGGTAGGAGAGCTCGGGCTCAGCTTTGATCCCCTCGCGCGCCTCAAGTATCGTGATGGCTATCATCCCTTCGCTTCAACGTCGTCCCCTGCCCCGCTGTAGCCCTCCACACTCGACTTTTGATACTCGAGCATCCCCGAGGGGCCCTCCCTGGCTGCTTGTTGTCCCGCTCGGCTGGCACTTCATCCAAGAGCTTCTGCTGTTTTTGATGAGAGACGGTCCGGCTGCCTTCTGTACCGTCGCAACGGGCGCGCACGGAGTGCCTGGGAGCCTCGGAAGATGTGGACTCGGCTTTTGCCTTCGCAGGCTGCCGGGACTGCTGGGGGCTGGGAGCTGGACGAGACGGCTTCGGTGAGGCTTCTCTCCATCTTTTATGAACCTACAGGAGCTAGCCTCCTTTCTAGCGCGCCATGCAGCGGTTCAGTCGCCGCCCAGCGTTCAAGGAAGGTGCTTGCCGTGTTCCGATCGCTTGGGTCTGGAGCAACCATCTGGAGCGCCAAGGGGTCCCCACTTGACTCGGCTGGGGAAATCGTTGTTGCCAGGATGCAGCCCCCCCTCGTCTTTGTCGATTGTCGCTTCGCCTCTCTCTTCCTTCTTCATCACTCGTCGCTTCTCTCCTTCGCCGACGCCCGCCCTTCACCACTCCCCGACAGCTGCTCGACACCCACCAATGTCAGACTTCAACCGCTCAGCTTCGCTGGAGAAGCAGGAGGTCCACCACAGTACGCGCGCGTCGCCACCTCTTGGTCGATTTCAGCTCGTCGGCGCTGACCTTTGGCTCTCCTTCCACAGTCGACGAGGTCGCTCTCAAGGGACACGCTGCTACCGACAAGTACGGCCATGCTCTCGTCGAGATTGACCACAAGGCTGAGGCCGCTCTGAGGTGAGCTTTTACGGCGCTTGCCCCCCTTTCGCCGTCCGGAATCGCTGATCTCGCTCTTCAATAGGCGCAAGCTCGACATGAGGATCGTTCCTATGATTGCGCTACTTTACCTCTTCTGTTTCATCGACGTGAGTGGCATGTTATCCCATTTCCGCGCTACATCCGGACTGACCCCTCGCTCGTCGCTCTCCTCGCCCTATCTTTACGATCTTGACAGCGCGCCAACATCGGTAACGCTCGTGTAGCAGGACTCGAGAAGGATCTCGGTATCCTCCCTCCCACCCACGGTGGCTACGGCTACAACCTCCTCCTCGTGAGTCGCCTCGGCGCTTCGGCGATCGCTTTCTCAGCCTTCTGGCTGCTGTAGCGCTTCTGGTGCTCACTCTACTGCCCTACAGACCGCCTTCTACGTCGCCTATGTCGCATTCGAACTGCCGTGCAACTTCCTATGCAAGAAGGTCGGCCCAGGACGCTTTATTCCCGTCCTCTCCTTCACCTTCGGCCTCTTCTCCTTCGCTATGGCCTTCGTCCACAACTTCGGTCAAGCCTTCGCCGTTCGCTTCCTCCTTGGAGTCGCCGAGGCTGGAGTGTTCCCCGGAATGGCCTACTACCTCTCCCGCTTCTACCGCAAGGACGAGCTAGGCTTCCGCTTCGCCCTCTACATCGTCTGCGCGCCGCTTGCCGGCGCCTTCGGAGGACTCCTCGCCTCTGGCTTCCTCAAGTGCCCCGGCTTCGGCATGATCCACAGCTGGAGGATCATCTTCTTTGCCGAAGGGATCGTGACGATGGGAATTGCCATCATCTCGTGGTTCGTGCTGCCAGACAGTCCCGAGGCGGCCAAGTGGTTGACTGCCGAGGAGAAGGGTGAGTTCTGACGCTATCCCGGTGGCTTAGACGCTCGCGCCGGAGCTCTGCGGCTCACACGAGAGCCTTAAAGCTATTCTGAGCCTACCGAGCTGACATCTTACCGTTCTCAGCTCTCTGCGCCGCTCGCATCAAGTCCGAGAATGTCGGTTCGGTCGAGGTCCTCGATTCTATGCACGGTTCCGTCGTTCGCCAGGCCATGTTCAACCCCACTACTCTTGTTGTCACCCTCATCTTCCTACTCGACAACATCACGGTTCAGGGAATGGGCGAGTCGTCGTCCCGAGCTCGTTCCCTCTCCGCCGAAGCTGACTCTGACTTTTGCCACAGGCTTCTTCCTTCCCTCCATCATCAAGACCATCTACCCTACCAAGACTACGGTTCAGCTCCAGCTTCAGACTGTGTACGTTCTCGCCCGACTGAGCGCACCGAGCGCCGAGAGCTGACCTCTCGCTCTTACAGCCCTCCCTACATCGTCGGAGCCGCCGCCACCCTCTTCGTCCCCTACCTCTCCTGGAAGACCAGCCGTCGCGCTTTGTACATGGCTATCAGTGCACCTTTCATCATGGTTGGCTACGCGATGTTCCTCGGCAGCACCAACCCCACGGTTCGCTACGCTGCTACCTTCCTCATCGCCATCGGAGCCTTCTCCTTCGTGAGTCCTTTTCTGCTTCCCGTGCTAGAGGACGGGGCTGGCTGCCTTCCAGAGCGAGGTCGCTTCGCTTGCCGGCCGAACTTCGACTCGGCGTGCATTGGTCGCTAACCTCGCGCTTCTCGCTTTACAGGGAGCCTTGTGCAACTCGTGGGCTAGTATCAACACTACCTCGGACACCGCTCGTGCAGCTACCAGTACGTTCTCGTGCTCAGGCTCTACTCGGCGTTTGCATGCTGACCCTTTCTCCCTCTTCAGTTGCCACGGTCGTCTTCGGCGGTAACCTTGGAGGATTGGTCGCCACCTGGAGTTACCTCCCTCGCTTTTCGCCCAACCAAATCCCCGGAAACGCCCTCAACCTTGGCACTTCCACCCTCATCTTCCTCCTCATCGGCGGTCTCTGGACCTACCAGATCCGGCAGAACAAGCAGAAGGAGCAAGGACGCGACGACCACATTCTCGAGGGCAAGAGCGCCGAGGAGATTGCCATGCTCGGTCAGAAGCACCCTGGCTTCCGTTTCAGGACCTAAGTGCTGCTCGGCGGTCGATGTTGAGTGGGGGACGCTCTTTTAGAGCTGCTGTTGGTTGTATTTGCTAGAATCATGTCGAGTCAATAAGAATCTTGTCTGTGCTCACTAAAGCTGTCTGCGAGCCTTCCCTTCCCTCGAGCACCAACGACCTTTGGCGCCAAGGTGCAGCGCTCTCGCTAGCATGGTGCTCCGACGACTTGCGCCCGTGACGGCGTCGACACGCTGAAGCTCACCGGTGATCCTTCAGCTACTATGCTATCCCACTTTCCACCCAGCTCCAACTTGCAAAACGCCCACCAAGCCGTTCGCCGCCGAGCAGGGAGGAACTGTCGAGCGCGTCGAGCGAGTCTGCAATGGAGTGGTAGCTAGACGAAGAGAGTCAGTACACCTCAGCTGTACGCTGTTTGCGTGTGTGAAGGTAGAATGACGGCTTCGACTTCAGCAACCGTCCTCGGCGATGGATCAGGGCGCGAAGAGCGCCGAGCTTCGTTACGTTCAAACCGTATCGGGTCGGCGAGACTACTGTGAGTATACGTAGAGTATCTCAGCTGCATACGCTCCCTTCCCGAGCTCCTCAGCTATCCTGCATCTTGTCTTGACGCCCCAGCCGGCAGCTGGCTGAAATCGGCGAGGAGTCGGGCGCGGCCGGCACCACAGAATTGCCGCAATGTCAACCAAAATAAAAAAGAGGCCTGCTGGCCCAATGGTCAAGGCGTCTGACTACGATTAAATCATCAGCGCATCAGGAGATTCCAGGTTCGAGTCCTGGGTAGGTCATTACTTTTGTGCGGTCGTTCCCAGCCTTCCCTGCCTCGCTGCAGAGGTGGACCAGGCTGGAGATGATCTGCTTTTTTGCTGTTCTACAGCGCCAAAGGTCACTTGGCGGCGAGGGCCGTCCATCTGCCCCACTTCGAATGTTCGCCGAGCATTCGGCTGGGAGTTCGAGGGAATCGGCTGAGCGTCTTCTCGCTGTGGCATTGAGGGTGTGACGTGTCAGCACGAGCTGTAGCTTACTAGAGACGCTCAACTCGCATGTCAAACTCGATAGCGACAGCGTTGCCGACTCCATGAGGGAAAGGGCCTTGGAGAGGCGGCCTGATGACTCCCGTCGGCACCAGGGACCAGAGCGAGTTGGAGCGGTTGATATTCAGAATGGTTCGAATGTAGTCTATCGCCGTTAACGAGGTGGTCAGCTTCAGGGTGGAGAAAGCGAGCAAAGAGCGACGACCGGAAAACGAGGCTCGGCGATGGCTCTCAGCTCGGCTCGCGACGAATTCGTCTGCCTGGTCGAGGAAGAGGGAGCGTGAAGCAAGCCATAACAAGTAGATCTGCGTAACCCTCGTAAGTCACGCGACCATCAACGCCTCGCTTCGGGGACGCTCTAAAATCTCGAGCCGGCCTCGGCGCTCCCCCTTGATCTCTGGCTTGCCCAGCGGCTAAGGAGCGGCTCGGAGGTGAGCACCCCGATACATGGTAGCTAATGCTGTTGCCTCCTCCTTTGCTCTCTTCCGATGTCCGCTCTGGCCTCGCTGAGCACTCGCTGCCCAAGAGGAGAGAGCAGAAGCGAGCCGAGTTTCAAGCTATCAGACTATCAGACTATCGAAGGGCAAGCAGGTATCTGTAAGCTAGTATACGCCATCCTCAGACCGAGTAGACGACGGTGAGACCCTGAGGGAAGTAGGAGAGGGTACCTGCGAGTCGAGGAAAGCGACCGGTCAGCTTGACTGTCGACGCCGAGAAGTCAGCTCGAGGAGACTCACCCTGCGCCATCATGTACTGCGAGCCGTAGGGAGGCTTGTTGTTGGGAATCCTGCCGAGCTGACCGGGAGCGCCAGCATCGCGGCGGAGGTCGCGCAACTTGAAGGTCTGCGAGCGACGGGAGCCGAGGAGAGTCAGCCTCGTTCGCGAAGGCCTCGAGCAGACGGGTCTTGACCCACCTCCTTGACGAGCTCAACAGCAGCAAAGACGATGTAGGACTCGTGAGGGATGTCTGCGAGGTCAGGAGACGAGGATCAGCGCTGGAGTCGTCCTCGCCGAGCAGCGACGTCGACGAAAGGCTGAGAAGGGACTCACTGGACTTCTTGAAGTAGCCGCCGAGGATGGGCTTGTAGCCGGCGATGTTGCGGGTAGGATCCACGGTGTCGGGCTTGGGAAAGGTGCCGGCGTCGCGCATCGCCGAGGTCAAGTTGGCGTAGACGAGATCGTCCTTGTCGATCTGCACCGTCTGCCCTCCATCGGCGAGACGAGTCGCCTGCTGAGCCTTGCGCATGACACCAGGGACGATCGGCGAGAGACGAAGCGCCTCCATGATGTAGGCCTGCGAGCGAGGAGGCCAGACGTCAGCGCTGCTCTCACCGGCGTTCGGGGACAGAACACTCACAGCGATCCTCTGGTCGGAGGTGGGGTCGTTGAGGTTGGCCAAGCGGACCAAATCCCTGTACACGACTTCGTTATCGAGGTAGAAGTCGGTGACGTTSGCAGCGACTGCGAGAGGTGAGGAAGTCGAGKCAGTCGTCGAGGCTCGGCGAAGCGCTAGCAGATGCACTGACCGTGAGCGATGTTGACCGAGGTGATCAGAGCCGAGATGAGGAGGKTGGAGACGTCTTCGTGCTCGAGATTGCCCTTGTTGGCGTTGACCGTCGCGTAGAAGGCGCGAGCGAAGCCTGAGAGCGACGAGTGCATGACGCCGACGCCCTTGACGAAGGCCTTGGCGTGCTCGGTGATGTGKTGAAGCGCCTCCTAGAGTGGTGGGTGGRCYTCAGCGCTGCTCTCAGCYGCAYAGGCAGCSRARTCGAACTCACAGTGACCTGGCCGATGCCTGCGAGGCGCAACGAGACGATGTGGCCGAGRATGTGCGAGTACTCGGTGACGTTCTGGGGGAGASGAYGTAGTGAGATRATAGTCGAGTCGTTATCATCGCTAAGAGCTCACCTKGCGAAGAGCGAAGCCATCCTTGGGCTCGAAGCTGCTCGGCGAAGGCGAAGGAGCAGGGAGGTCAGCACGGTTGAGGGCAAGAAGGGAGCGAATCATGACTCACTTRAGGTAGACGTAGGTGTAGCACTCGGAGAGCATGCGGTAGAGGTCYTGCGCCGTGAAGAAGCCCTTCTTGGTCTCGGTCTTGAGAGGGATGCCGAACTGCTCGGCGACGAGGGTCATCGACGWGGGCTGCGWAGGCGAGGAAGGAGGAAGTCAGCATTGCCGCGCATGAAACAAGACGCTCCACTCACCACGTAGACGTCGCGAAGGATGTTGAGGTGCTTCGAGCCCGTCTCGTAGCCCCACGACTGAGCCTCGATCCTCCTCCTCGCATCGACGGTGAGCCACTGAGAGACCTGACCCTGCCAGGCGTCGGGGAAGAGGCCGACGTTGAGAGCTTCGGTTCCCGTGCGGTGGACATCGGGGCTCTTCTCGGCCTTGACGTGCCACTTGTCGAAGAGGGGAATCTCGGTGCTCGGCGCGGCGATCACCTCCTCCTCGTTCTGGCAGCCGTAGACGCCACGGTAGGTGCTCCTGTCTCCAAGCACAGCCTTGCAAGCGTCAAAGGTGTGCAGCGGCTTGATCGTCTGGCGGCGAGGAGCGTCGGCGCCGAGAGGGCAGGCGAGATCGTACTGGCGCTTGATGCCCAGCTTGCCGAGGATGTCGTCGGTCGTCGAGGGGATCGAGAAGGGGAAGAGGGCGTAGGCCGAGTTGAAGGTGTAGCACTCGGGGAAGACGCGCATGAGGAGCTGGGTCGAGGTGAAGGGAGAGGTCAGCCTTCGCTCGACCGAGTCGCTCGCTCTCTCGAGTCCTAGCTCACCTTGCCCATCACTCCACCGAAGCTGCCGCCCTCGAGGTCGGGAGTGAGCTCCTCGAACTGGTAGACGGTGAAGTTGTTGGCGTTCATGCTGTTGGTGGAGAGAAGCGAGTCAGCGCCAAGTCGACGAGGGATCGCCGAACGCCGAGCTCACTCCTGGCAGAACTGTTTAGTGAGATGCCCGGTCAGCGCTCTGTAGGCGATCACAGCGCATAAAGAGTCACTCACGTAGCGATCTCCGCGAACGAGAGCCGCAGCGTCGCTCAAGATGGCACCTGCGAGGGGGCGAGGAGTCAGTCAGCCTCAGCCTCTCGGCTCGGTCGAGAAGGAGAGCTCACGAGAGACGGTGTAGCCAGGTCCGAGGCCACTTCCAGGCATGCTAGGCTTAGCCTCCTCAGCGAGCAGGCCGGGGAAGACTGAGTCGCGGGGAGCTTGATCAGCAACTGCCAGCGCCGAGCATCGACGACGACTTACGCTCCATGTTGTCGACGTGCGTGTAGAGCCTGCTGGCGATCTTGACGATCTCGGGATCCGAGTTCCACTCTGAGTGAGTTGAGGGTAGGTGAGTAGAGCAGGGGTCGACGCCGAGAGGGGGGAGAGAGGAAGGCGAGTCAGCGAGAGCTACGCACACGACCACACTCTGATACCGACACTCACGCTTGAACTCGGTGAACTGCTCGAGGCCGAGGAACTTGCGGAACTCGTTGAGGGAGCAGGTGCCCCAGGTCGAGCGAGCAGCGATGATTCCCATCATGTCGATGATGCGCATGGCCGAGGGAGAGCCTGTAGCGTAGGTGTGGGGTCAGCTCGCGAGCCATGTCGCTCTCCAAGACGATGAACAACTCACCACGAGCCTTGAAGGCGCCAGCGACGTGCTTGGTCGCGTCCGAGAGGATGTTGACCAAGTCCTTGTCGTCAAAGTAGCCGTCACTCTTGCGCTTGAKGCCGGGGATGTTCCACTGTTCGTCGRGAGAGGGTGTCAGCTCGCTTCGGAGTGGAAAGACTCATCACAGCTCACCTTCTTGACGTCGTTGCCTGCGCCGAGGAGGGAGAGGTCAGCCTCGGCGATCGCAAAGAGGCGCAGAGAAGGACTCGGAGCTCACCCATCGCCTTGGTCATGTTGTTGTAGACGACGAAGAAGTCGGCCTCGGTGTAGTCGACGGGAGCCTTGCCCCTAGGACCCCACTTCCTCATCTCGGTCTCGATCCACTGCTCGTCTTGCTTCGAGACGGCGGCGTGCCAGCGGTAGAGGCTGTAGGTGAGGTGTCAGCGAGCTGTGTAGCTTAATATAGACGCTAGACTCACATGTTGAACTCGATAGCGACAGCGTTGCCGACTCCACGAGGGAAAGGGCCTTGGAGAGGCGGCCTGATGACTCCCGTCGGCACCAGGGACCAGAGCGAGTTGGAGCGGTTGATATTCAGAATGGTTCGAATGTAGTCTATCGCCGTTAACGAGGTGGTCAGCTTCAGGGTGGAGAAAGCGAGCAAAGAGCGACGACCGGAAAACGAGGCTCGGCGATGGCTCTCAGCTCGGCTCGCGACTACTCGCAGGCTGCTTAGGCAAGGAGACGAGAAGCTAGATAGGACCCTTACCTTGGAAGATGACATTCCTGTAGGTAAGTATGAGAGGAGCAGAGCAGAGGAGCGAGACGGCGAGCGAGACAAGTCGGCGAAGAACAAAGCGACAGGGAAGGGAGGAAGGGAGAAGATGCAGCGCATCAACGCTCGAGGTCCTCTTCGGCTCAGCTACAGAACGCCAGAACTCACAAGAACCAACCACAGTTGACGAGCCTCGCCGTCTGGAAGAGATCCTCATCCTGCTGCACGATGCCCTTGGGATCCTGTTCGAACGCCTGCTTGTAGGCGACGACGTCGGGGTGATCCTGGGCGTAGTTGGCCTCGTACATGACTTGAGGCTTGCGAGGAGGCTTGGCGGTGAAGGGGTCGCCTTCGTTGATCGCCAAGAGCTTCTCGGCGATGAGGTTGTGGTTGCCTGTGGGAGGGGAGAGCGGCGAGACAAGGTTATCGAGGTGTAGAGATGTAGTGAGAGCGTATTCAGCTCTACTCACGAGTGAAGACGACGGCCAAGGTGGTGACAGCGGCGGGCATGAGGAAGAGACGGTTCGCCGAGACGACGTCGGGGTACATCAAGCCGGCCTTGCCCGTGCGAACATCGTTCTGCTCGCCTTGGTTGTTGCCCTGTAGTCGATTAGAGTGGTCAGATCTATCTCGTGTGAGAAGGACGCGAAACGACGCACGTAGATGATGCTCAAGTCGAGGTAAGAGGAAGCCTCGTTGATGTTGGGGTCGACCATCGACGTCTGGAAGCACGAGTGGCTGTATGGGGGTTCGTGCGAAGGTCAGCGCTGATTCTACCTTTCACTCGAACTAGCCCCTACATGATGGTCGTCGCAAAGTTGAAGAGCAACGACGAGATGCCGCTGGGGTGGGGGACAAACTCATCCCTCTTGAGCAAGGCGTCAAAGAGGGTTCCAGGGTCGGGAAGATCAGGAGGAAGAGGGTGCATGGGAGGGACCGAGCGAGCGTAGGGCGTGTTGGCGGCGCCGAGCAGCTCGTCCCAAGGGCTGTTGCCCGACCCGTCGGCCTTGCGGTAGCGGTTGGAGCCGACGTAGGCGACGGGAGGGTGACTCAAGTCGGCCCAGAGGAAGCGGATGAGAGTGTTGGTGAGGGAGTTGCCGATGACCGAGTTCTGTAGGTGAGGAGCAGGGCGAAAGTCAGTCGGTGCGAGCCGAGGGGAGAAGGTCGAGCTCGGCAATGAGGCTACTCACGGGGGGCAAGGTGCTGAGCATGACGACGACCTCCTCGAGAAGGAGCTTCCTATCATCCAAGCCACCCTCCCTGGCAGACTCGAGTCCTTGGATGGCGCCCGAGAGCATGACGAGAGCATCTTGGCCGAGAAACGAACGTCAGCTCGGTCGAGGCTGTAGGCGATTCACCCTCACCCTGAACAAGCGTTCCCTGACTCATCTGTGTCATGACCGTCTTGAAGAGGTCCATCTGAGGCTCGGGGTCGCTAGGAGCCTGCACAAACTGCTGCGAGAGGCGGTCGGGCGCCGAAGGGGGCTTGCGAATCCAGCTCTCGGCGTAGCTGATGACCTGCAGTAGAGAGTCAGCTCGATGCTCCTCGGCTTCTGTACAGCTCTAGGGTCACCCACATTGCCCGCGATGGCGAGAGGGACCTTCGTCACCCTCTCGACCGCCCACTGCGAGGTGAGGAAGAACTCCTTGGGCGCGGGAGGGTACTTGTAGCGCTCGGTGTGAGGGGTGGGGCCAGGGGGAGCGTAGACGACGCGTGCAGAGGCCATTCTGAGAAGATGAAGAGGTGTAGTGGAGTAGGACGAGGTAGTGGTGGGAGAACAAGCCTGATTTCACGCCGAGCTTTCCAACTCGGCCCTCCAGCCGAGCTCGCCTCATCTCGCCTCGCGCTCATTGGCTCGCTTCTTCTGCAGCGAGCTCTCGTGCAGCTGAGTGTTTAAGTATCAAGCCAGCAGCGTGGCCGCCGCTCACGAGCATAGACGACGCCTGTCTACCGCTGAGGAGACGAGCGTACCGCGAATCTGTGAGCGAGGTCGGCGCCATCGGGAGTTGTAGCCCTACTGAGAGGTCGGGAGGCGCCATAGTCAGTCGCATATTAGCAATCAACATCGGCAGTTTCACTCCGAGGTCCGAATGCTCACCTTACGCCCTACAGCACAGCGCCAGAAGCCAGCTCGGCGATGACCTCCCCCCGTCTCGGCGCACTTCTCCGCTATCTGCCCTTTTCCTCATACGCTGCGCTCCTAGAGCCAGTACCGCGATGTCACGAGAGCGACTCTGGCTTCCTCCTGCCCAATCGCTCACCCTCTCGACATCCATCCATCCGCTCTCTTCCCTCGCGCCGACCTCACCGAAAGGTCGAAACGAAGTCTCAATAGGAACGTCAGCTTTACACCCAGTCGCAAAGCTACACCATGCCTCAGAAGAGGATAATAGGCTTGATGACCTCTCCGCTCTTCCTGTGCGTTGTCAAGCGAAAGCGGGTCAGCGCCTGCTCGGCCGAGGCAAGAAGGCAAGAGAGAGGACGTACATCGCCGCCACAGCCTCGTCGAATTGCTCTACAGGGAAAGTCTTAGAGATCTTGTCGACCGGGAAGTGCCCTTCTTGGTATAACCTGCGCGAGGGAGAGGAGAGGAGGGGTGAGCTCGGCGGTCCAGCGCTGGGGAATGCGAGGCGAGCAAGCGGCGAGGACGACGAGGAGGAGGAGGAGTGGGGGGACGTACTTCATCAAGAACGGAATGAACTGCTCGCCACCGAGTCACTGCATCAGCTACGCCCCCAACCTCAAGGCAGCCGAAGCGGCACTCACCTCCGGAGGGTTCGAATCCCCCTCAGCCACACCGCTGAACGTCTTGCTCTCGTTGACGAAATCGTGGATCTGATAAGGGGGGAGTGGGCCGGGTCCGGGGGTGCCACAGCTGTGTGTGGGAGTAGGTGGGAAGGAGGGGAGGTTTCGGCGTGAGCAGGCGGAGTTAAAGCGGGAAGATGGGAGGGCAGTAGGTGTACGAAGGGGGTCGAGGGAAGGGGAGAAAGAGAAGGAGGTTGGAGAGGTCGAATGATGGCGAAGTGGTAGAGGCGAAGCTCACGTTGCGAGATGACCGAAGTTGGATAGCGCCTTGAAGCTCATCTCGAGAACCTGCGAGCGCAACAACGAGCTGTTAACAATCATCCTCCCATGTGCAACCTCTGATACAACTTACCTTAGTATTCCCCGTCGCCTCGACCGCCCACTTGACTCCCAACCCTCCCGTCAGCTCTTTCACCTTCTCCACCGTATCCCTCTCCCTCCCATCCAACGCATAATGCGCACCAAACCCTTTCGCCATCTCCAATTTTGAAGGCAAGACATCAACGACGATGATGGTCCCTAGTTTGAGGTAGACGGCCGCGAAGAGAGCGGCCATCCCTACTGCCCCGAGACCGGTGATGAGGATCGAGTTGTTCTTGGGGGAGACGGTGGGCGAGCAGCGGAGGGTGTTGAGAACGGCGCCGGCGCTGGAGTGGCGGAGGAATGTAGTAGATGGGGGGGTCAGCAAGCTCCTTCTCGCGCACCCCGAGCGCTCGACCAAGCCTCTTCCCAAACGCCAACGCAACTCACCCTGTCTGCAGCCCACAGCCCAAAGGCGCCAAGGTGACCAAATCCGTCCCCTCCGGCACCTTAACGCAACACGACTCCTGCACGACCGCATGCCTCGCGAACGACGATTGACCGAAGAAGGTGCCCTTGACTTCGGAGCCATCTGCTGCGGTGGCGGTGCCGAGGGAGTTGGAGGTGGGGTGGCGTTGGCGCTGTTGTTATAAAGATTGGGATGGAGCGGTCAGCGAGGGGAAAGGAGAGGCAGGAAGAGGGAAAGAGGACCAACGCCGAAGTTCCGTTCGACAAAAGTAGTGCAGCCTGCCGGGTGGTCGTCTTTGCAGTAGGCGCAGCTGTTCCGGTGCAAGGTCAGCTTTGTCTCCACGCCCGCCGAGCACCGAGACTCACCTCTGACAGCTAGCAAAGCTCAACAGGACCTGATCGCCCTCCTTGACCCTCTCGACCTCGCTCCCCACCTTCAATACCACTCCACTACCCTCATGTCCAGCAATCGAGGGGAACTCTGTAGGGAATACGCCGCTCTGCAAGCTCAAATCGGTGTGGCAGAGGCCGCAGGCCGTGATCTTGAGGAGGACCTCGTTCGGGAGAGGGTCGGAGAGGGTGAGGGGTTGGAGGAGGAAGGGGGCGTTTTGCTGGGAGAGGACGAGAGCTTCGGTGGAGGTGGACATGTTTGTTGCTGAGCTGTAGGGCGGTAAGAAGGAGAGAAGGGAGAGAAGGCGGGGTCGGCGCGAGGCGAAGGAGGGAGCGAGCGGGAGGCAGTTAGCAGAGGGTTGAGAGATTAGCCGTGTTGGGATGTAGGACGGCTGTAGGGCGAGTTGGAGTCTGTAGCAAGATAGAGCAGTGAGGGTTTGAAGCAGAGAGAAGACGGAGGATAAGCTTGGACTTGGTCGAAACGCGCTCTCCCTCTTGCCTCTCGCTGCTCCTCACTGCGCCAACTTCTGTACCTCAATGGACCCCTCCGTCCTGCTCCGCCCCTTAGCTCAACTACAACAATCAATCTGTACCCTCTCCCACTCTGACGCTCTCGCCCTCTCCTCCCTCCGCCGCGCTCCTACCCCACCTCATCACCAAGAGCAAGAGGAAGGCCAACTCGAATGGCTCATCTCCCTTGGCTTGGCTCGTGATGGCCAACAGGATAGGTGGTGGCAAGCAAACTTGGACTTGGCTGCTGTGGAGAAGGTCTTGACCGTAAGTTCACACAGCTTCGCGCCAAAACGAGGAGAGGGCTCGAGAGTAGGGCGAAAAGCTGACCAGCTACACTGTTGGAGCAGGTCGACAACTGCGCGATTACGCCTACTGAGATGCCCAAGAAGATCAAGAGCGCCTGGGATGGGGGAGAGCTGCAGATTGGGGGGTTGGATGAGGCGCTCGCGGGGGAGGGGGATGGGACGGTGCAGGTGAGTTTTGTGAAGGCTCCTGCTCGCGACAGGCGCGCTGGAGGATATGTAGAAGCGTAGGAGCTGACCCCGACGGACGACCCTACAGCTCATCATCTGCGTCGCCGAGGATGTGAGCCTCTCGGTCGACCTCTTCCCCGCCGCCGACGAGCCTATCGACATCCCCTGGCTGAAGCTCATGACCCGCGTACGTCCTCCCTCTTCCCAGCCTCCGCCCCTCTAACCACGCTGACCCTCCCCTCGGCGCCCCCTCGCAGTGGGCCAACCCCTACACATCCTCCGAAGCCAACCGTCTCGCCGCTGCTGCTGCCAATAGGGAAGCTACGGACGCGCAGAGGAAGGCGGACGGCTGGAAGACGGAGGTGGCCCATTGGAAGAATGAGGTCGAGAGGTTGAAGAAGGAGGTCGGTGCTTCGGGCTCGGGCTCGGGGGCGAGGGGAGGGAGGATGGGCAGTCAGAGTCAGGGAGGGAGTGGGAGTCAGGGTGGAGAACTCAAAGGTGCGGCTGGTGCTGCTCGTCGTGCTTATGCGAGCTTGAAGAAGAGTCCAAAGAAGGGTGAGTCTGTGCTCTCGCCATCTCCCTCGTCTCCGATGCGAGCGCCGAGCTGACCCCTCCCACCTCATCGCACAGGCCAAACCCAATTCGTCCCCAAACAAGCTCTTAACCGCACCAACGACGACCCGAACGGCGGGTTCCCCACCAAGAGCGATTCCGACTCCGAGTGATTCTGCACGGCGCCGAGTCCTCGCGTCTCGCTTCTGTAGACATACCCCCTTTTCGCCTCGATTACCCACCCTCGTTCACTTTAGTACCCCCGCCTTTCCTTGATACTCCCTCGCTCGCTCGCTTTGCAATCCTTCGTTCAGTCCTCGAAGCTGCCGGTGGGAGCGGCCCGGCGAAGTCAGCAGGAGCTCCCTCTCGCTGACTGCAGGGCGACTGAGCTACAGGGCTTCACGTCCAGCCTCCTCACTACTCGACTCGACTTCACCCTGGTCCAAGTCGAGCAGGCTTGCTCGAAGGATCGCAGATTCCAAGCTTCGAAGAGGAGCGCCGAACCGAACGAGAGAGGAGGAGAGGCCTGAGCGGCGAAGGAGGAGCATCTCCCGCCTTCGATACGGGGTGGACGATGCAATGAAGCACGGTCTGCATCTTGCTAGCAGCGTGGACTTCATTCTATATAGCAAAACGTGGGCTACACTATTCGACTACTGGCCATGGACCCGCTCGGCTGGGAGAAGCTGACTCGACCGAGATGGGAGGATGGGCGGGAATACGGGAGGCTGATGAGGTACAGCTTGGGTGAGAAGTGTTACTGTAAGTAGTAGCTTCTGCAGGGGAAGCGAGAGAGACGTCAAAGTCAAAGTCCGTAACTCCTCGACTCGAGAGCTCCATTCGGGCGGGGGCGGTCGAACTTGGCCGTGAGCGAAGCAAGCGGGTTCGCCTTCGCCATTCAACTTGTCGTCGCTCTTGAGCTCTCGACGTCGTACAGCAGGAGATGGAAGGATATTCACAAGGCAATGAAGCCTTGGCTGCTTGGATGAAGCAGCAAACCGACGCTGTAGCCCTCGCTCAACACCAACAGCAACAGCTCCCACCACCACAGCCGCCCTCGTCCTCTCAGCTCTTCGCTTCAAGCGATTCTGGCGCAGGAGGGCTTACAACGCAGCAGCTATTGGATTCACTAGTACTACACTCTCAACCACCTCCTACCAACCCCATTTACGCCGCTTTCCCTTCCTCGTCCTCGACTACTCAGCAACTGCAGAGCAACGCCATCCCCTTCGCTCTAAGCCAACCTTCCCATCTCGTACAGCAACACGATTCAAACTCTTACGACGATTCATTCCCTTTAGTCGACAACTACTCGTATGGCACCCCTTCCTACGCAGGATCTTGGACTTCCTCCGCCGACGCCTCCCCCTGGTCCAACTCGTTCAACACCTCCTCGGCAGCAGCTCCTTCGGCATTCTTGTCCCTCGGCGCAGGAGGACAGTATGAGCAGGATGATCAACACAGCTTCAACCCTTTCCTCTCGTATCGCGATCCTCGACAGGACGAGGAGGCGGGATCAGCCTATGGAGGCAGCTCAGCCGCCGGGGGAGCGAGTAGTAATGCTGGAGGGTCTAGGGCGGGGAGCGTAGTGGGAGCAGAGGACGAGTTGGAGGGGATGGTCGATTTCGATTTCGAGCCGATGATGTTGGGCGATAGGCAGGATGGCGGCGGAGGAGCGAGGAGCGCTTCGCCGTTGTCGTTTCACGGAGGAGAGGCGGGGGAGGGGGAGGAGAGCATGAGGTACAGGTTGGGAGCAGGGGGCACCTTCATGTCCCCTTCGCAACAGCTGGCAGAGGTCGGTCCCGGCGGAGGCTCGGACTCGGCGCTCCCCCTCGTATTTACCTCGCCGCTGTCGGAATCACCTCCGTTATCGGCCAACGACTTCCTCACCACTACTACTACAAGGACTACCTCCCCTCCCCTGCTCGCCCCTCTCGCCATCCCCTCCGACGCTCCAGCTTTCAACCTCATCCAAGCGACGCCCCACACCGCTCGTCCCAAAGATCGGCCAAAGGGAGCTGGGACGCTCGAGTTGGAGAGCATCTTGGGCATGGGGCAATGGCCTACCAAGGAGGTGAGCTATTGTACTTCACTACATCCCTCTCCCCCCCTTCGCCCCTCGCGCACAGCCAAGCGTTCGATCTCGGTCGCTTCCCCTCGGACCTTCTCTCCTACGAACGGCGATGATCCTTCGAAAGTCGGGTCCGAGCTCGCTGACTCCCAAACTCCCCCAACTCCTTCACAACAACCCAACCCAACAACACCGCCAGACCTCTTCTTTCAGCGACTTCACTCCCCACCCGCCCTCCTCCTCCTCCTCCTCCGCTGCGCCGAGCTCTTCCTCCTCCCACGCTCTCGCAGATCCAACAACAACCACCTCCGACAACCAAGACGCACGCTCAACAGCCCCGCGTCCCCTCCTTTCCTCCACCTTTTCCGCTCCCCCAGAATCGTTCGACTCGGCCGCCCCAGCTCCAGCTCCCTCAGCAGCTCCCTCCCCTCTACTCGATTCGCTCGCAGTCCCTCGTCCACCGACTACACGCCGTCGCTCGCGCTCCGAAGCCGACATCAGGGAAACGACGCTCCATTTCGGTCAGCTCAACGCCGGTGGCTCGCCTTTGCCCAACCCTCCTCCTGCTCCCCATCCTCCGCAAGGGTACCCCGACTTCCTCGCCAACCCTCAGCAGCAACAGCAACAGTTCCTCGACCTCTCCAACCACCCTCCACCACCACCGCACCCTTATTTCTCTCCTCCTTCCTCCTCCGAACCCGCGGCGCTCCAAATCGATCCCCAATCCTCTGCTTGGAACGCCCTGTCGACGACTCAATCCCAACAGTACCAACATCTCGGATTCGCGCCTCCTGCTCCGCCGTCTTCGAACCACGATGCCGGAGGACGAGGGGGAGGGGAGACCGACCTCGCCGAGCAGGTCCGCCTTCATCAGCAATTGATGCAGCAGCATGAGTTGGCTTCGGCGACGAGGACGGGGAGGGCGAGCTTTGGAGCGCAGGGTGGGAGGGCGAGGGGCGGGCCAGGGTATCATGAAGCGGGAGGGATGTTCGGCGTTGAGACGAGTGAGTTTGAGGAGGGTGGTGGGGGAGCGTACTCGTACTTTGGTGGAGGCGGGCATAGGAGGAGCAGGAGTCATGGGCATGGGCATGTGAGGGCCAATAGGAGCGAGGACTTTACGCCGAGCTACGTCTATGGCTCGGCGCAGGGGGATGGTGGTGGGTATGGAGCGCCGAGCGCCGAGCCGCCGGCTATGTTCGAGGGGATGCTCGCTCCTCCTCTTAACCACCGTTCGCCTTCGATCCCTCCCTCCTCCTCGCAATACCATTCCTACGCCCAGTCTCAACAATCGCACACCGACTCCCGCTCCCCCTCTCCCTCCAACTCGATCCACTCCTCCCACTCTCACCACTCGCACTCGAGCTCCACCGGCGGCGGCGGGGCATTCGTCTCTCCCCCCCACTCGCACTTTTCCTCCGCCCCTCCTCCTCAAACGCACGCCTCCCCCTCCTTCCCCTCCTTCCCAACCACCTCGGACCCCTCCTTCCTCTCCAACGCCCACCACCCCCCACCACCCTCCTACCACCCCTCCCTCTCTCACACTCTCGTCCACCCTTACCTCGGCCCTCAAACCACTCCATACGTCTATCATTCCCCCGTCGCGAGTCCTATGCCCGGAGGAGGAGGGGCAGGCTCGCCGGAGGATATGATGATGGATGATGGTGCGGAGGCGAGGGGGGCGAAGAGTAGGAGTGCGAGTGGGAGTACTGCGGGAGGGGGAAGCGCCGGTGGGGGTTATGTTAGTGCGCAGAGTAAGACGACGCAGGCGACTATTGAGGCGGCGATGAGGAGGAGGAATCCTGGGTCGACGGCAAAGTTCGCTTGGTGAGTTCCGATTGCGACGAGCTGGTTGAGATTGAGGAGGCGGCTGACCCTGCTTTTTACAACAGCGACCTCTGCGGAGAGACCTTCACGCGTCGCTACAACCTCAAGGGTCGGTTTCTCTCTTCTCGGCGTTGGCTCCCCTCTCCTCCTCGGCGTCGCTGACCTCGCTCTCCCCTTCGTCCTTCTCGCTCCTTTCTCTCCTCGCCCTCTCACAGGCCACCAACGCGCCCACCGCAACGAAAAGCCCTTCGCCTGCTCTTACCAAGGCTGCGGCAAGGCTTTCGCTCGCGCGCACGACTGCAAGAGGCACGAGTTGCTGCACCTGAACGTCCGGTGAGTACTCGCTACCTTTCCCTCCTCTCTTCTCGATCTAGTCGTCTTCGTCCCTCTCCCACCCCTCCCCATCCTCCTCGCTGCCTCGCCTCCCTCGTGATCATGTCTTCCTTCCCTCCCTCCCACTCCACTCCACTCCTCGCCTCTCTCCTCTACCTCTACCTAATGTTGCGTCCGATGTTCCCACACTTACCCACTCCCGTGTCCCCTCTCTCTCTTTCTCTCTCGCGCCGAACTGACCCTCCAGCCGTAACCCCGCCATCAGGAGGTATCACTGCGAGCCCTGTAGGAGGGACTTTATTCGCTTGGACGCGTTGCAGAGGCATCGTGCGTCTCCCTTCCCCTTCCGTCGAGCCGAGCTGACCCCGACACGCCGAGCAGACCGCTCCGACATCGGCCAGGCTTGCGTCGAGCAACTCAGGGCGCAAGGATACGACATCTCGTATGATACGACTGCCGCTAGCGTCACCGCCGGCGAGAAGGAAGGAGGAGGAGGAGGAGGAGTGCAGCTCTAGTCTGCCTCGCCGTCGCTGCCCCTCGCCCGTCGATTATGTATCTATACCGCGCCGTGCGCCTCCCCACTCTGTAGCACTCCCTTCTTTTCGTATATGTTTTAGCTTCCCCTTCAGTCGGGTCGATCCCCTCTCCTCACTCAAAATTGGTTCTCTCTCTCTCTCTCTCTCCCCCCCTTCGATTAGTTGGGCTCTCTCGGCGGTGATTTGTGTGCACAGAACTACAGATGGACAGTTCCTGCGGTACTTTGAGCGAGATGGAGAGCGAGCGTCGAGCGAGGGGAGCGAGGAGAGAAACAGACGAGGGCGGCGGTTCGGCGATGACGAGAACCGAGTGCAGTCGAGCTCGAGCAGGAAGGAGAAGCAGCTCGAGCGGCCGTTCGAGCACCATCTTACACCTCTCTACCTCGCCTTCAGATCTTCTCCCCTGCGACACTGCAGCTCAGCGATCACGGACGACTTGCACTGCTCGGCGCTCCCTTCCTCGCCCTCTACGCGCCACCCAACGCCCTCCACATCGCCTCCTCCACACCCTTCGACGCCTCCCACACCTTATCATCCCTATACAGCTCCTCGACGCACCAACTCGCATCCACAGCGCCCGCTCTGCCCGTCGCCTTCCCCCAAGCCTCGAGTAGGGCTTTCGCCTGACCTCCTTCCGCTCCGTTCCCGTCCATGCGGAGACGGATGCGGATGAGGTGAAACCAAGCTTCCCGCAGCGCCTTGATGGTGGTCCAGTCCTTCCTGCCTGGAGTAGCTTTGGCGGATAGGGCGCCGGAAGGGGAGAGCGAGATGGAGAGGCCGGAGGCGGTGATGGTGATAGCCTCGAGAGCGAGTTTCTGGGCTTCGGAGAGGGCGGTGGAGGAGGTGATAGCGTCGAGATGGGATTGGAGAAGGAGGAGGGAGGACCGAGCGACTAGGTTGGAGGAGAGGAGCGCTGGAACCGCGTGCGCTGGGACGTCCTTTTGGGGAGAGAAGCGGTCGGCGAGGAGTGTATAGGCGGTACGGTAGGCTATTGTTGCTTGCTGGAGAGTGGTGGAGGCGTCCGAGGTGAGGGGGAGCGTTTCGAGGAGGTGGTCGGCGTAGGAGGAGAGGAGGGAGGGGTTGCGAGGGTGGACGGGGAGGAGGGTGGTGTAGAGGGCTCGTTGGGCTTCTGGTTTGAGGAAGAGGGGTGCTGTGGGAGGAAGATGAGGGGAGCAGGTCGAGGAGAGGGAGAGCCGAGCGAGCGAGAGGGTGAGGCCGACGGCCGGGGCCGAGGCGGCGAGATGCTGCTGCCGAAGGGCGAAGGCGCGCTGGAGAGCGGCATGAGCGGAAGCGGCGAGTGTGGCGAGAGTGTCGGCGTCGAGGGTATGAGTCGAGTACAGCGACAGGTCGACCTCGAAGCCCTCGAGGATGGTATCGAGCACGAGCTGAGGCGTGACGATTCGGCCCTCGGTCGCGTTACCCATCTGCACCCCAGCTTCCGATCCACCCGCACTCCCTTCCGCATCGTCCATTCCCTCGTCTTGCTCCTCCTCGCCGGCCGAGCTGCCAAAGACCTTCTCCATGGCGGCCGTCTGCAGCCTCTCGACCTCGGCAAAGAGCTCCCTCGCCTCCTTCAGCCTGAACCCTTCCTTCTTTCCTGTAGCTCCCGCATCTCCCATCTCCTGCAGCTCGACACACGCCTGCGCGAGGTTGAACAAGGCGTCTATCCTTTCCTCCTCCGTCGTCGCGAGCGTCAAGCTGTGGCGATAGCTCTGTACAGCTTCCTCTAGAGCATGATAGCACTCTGGTGCTGCCAAGTGGTCGCTAGCGAGCTGCTGGGTGATACGAGCCGAATTGTAGAGGGCGTCGAAGGAGGAAGGGTCGAGGGAAGCGGCGCAGCGGAAGGCGATTACGGCGTTGGTGTAGTGTCGTTGGGCTTTGGGACCGAATTGGTAACGTTCACCTTGCTCCTCCTGCTGTACGCCTTCTGCTCGTGTGTTACTCTATCAGCTTTTGAGCTCGAACTGCTCGCGACAGAGCTCGCTCACCTTCGATCCATCCCTCAAAGTCGAGGGGAGCTTGGAGAGCGGATTGTACCGAAGTAAAGTCGATGGGAGCTTGTTTCTGCTTCTGTTTCCCCTTCTTGTTGGGCAGGCGCAATGGCGGCATCTTTCGACTTGGAAACGGGCGAAGGGCAAGAGACCGGCATGACGTTTCGGCGGAGGTGCTCTGAAGGCTTGGACTCCTCCCATATTCTTTTAAGAGCTCATCTGCTCCACTGCCACCACGTCCTTCGCACTCCGCTCTCGTACAGCACTTCGCACTCTCACCACCACCTCCTCTACACTTCACCTTCGCAACATGACGGGCGCAGCAGGATCCACTTCGACTCACGGCAACGACCCTTACACCTCCAAGGCCGGCGAGGAGGCTTCCCCTTCCCAAAAGATCGAGGAGCTCAAGACCGTGAGTAGCTCTCTGCTTTGTGACAGCGTTGCAAGGCCAACTCCGAGCTCGATGGCGAGCGAATGGACGCTGTCATCATCGCGGGGTGGGGAAAGCCTTCGCTTCGAGGCGCGCTGGGCTGTTGAGATATCAGAGGAGGCCCACAGAGCATGACTCATATCACCACCACACTACAGATCATCGGCGAGTCCAAGTTCTCGATGCTCACCACCCGCTCGCCGAACGGTCTTCTCCACTCGCGCGCCATGTCGGCCGCGGGGACCGATGGCCTCGTCTTCTCCTTCATCGCCAACACCGACTCGGGCAAGTTCGACGACCTGACTCACGACGAGCAGGTCAACATCAGCTGGTCCTCCCCCTCGAGCACCAACTGGGCTTCCGCTGCTGGAAAGGCTAGCGTGCTGAAGGATGCTGAGCACATTAAGCCGCTCTGGAACCCTGCTGTCAAGTCGGTGAGTAGTCTGCTGTGTACGCAGAAATGTACAGAGCTGATTGAAATCAACCCGCAGTGGTTCGGAGATCTCGGCGACGGCAAGCACACCGGAGACTACAACGACCCTCGCGTCGCTGTCATCCAGGTCGTTCCCGCTGAGGTGCGTGCTGAGCTTTCCGCTCGCTCGAGATCCTTGCTCACGCTTTTCCCTCCCCTCCCCCTTCCTTTCCGATCTCGTTCTCGTTCGGCGCTTTCAGATCCGCTACGTAAGTCTTGAGCTCGCCTGAGAGTCTGCGATCACCGTGCTAACTCTTCCATCTGACCTCACAGTGGATCAAAACCAAGACCTCCCTCACGCAGGCCTACGAGGTCGCCAAGGGAGCCCTCACCGGCGAGACTGCCGCCCCCGGCGCTCTCCGCGTCATCAACGCTAGCGACGTGAGTTGCTACATCTTCTACGTGGTTGAGCTACCGGGCTGACTTTCCCTCGATTTGCCCACAGCTCGAGCTCGCTCGCAAGATCGACGACAAGAAGATCTAAACGCCGAACGAACCCCACTCGGTCGCTCGAAGTCAAATACGAACCTCTCCTGATAGCTTGAAAGCAGTGAAAGTAGTGCAATCGCAACAGCAGTACATAGTCATCTCCTCGTCGCATGCAGAGAGATCTCGCGAGCTCTTCGGCCGTCTTTCTCACCGCCGCCGCTCGAATCGCTCTACAAGGTCTATGTTACTCGAGACACAAGTGATACATCTACTATGCCAGGATACGTCTAAGCACGTCCACCGCACTTTTTACTGTCCTGCTCCCACGCCGACCCGGCTTTCGTGCGAACTCAGCCCGCCTCGTCGGCTCAACCGAAGATGGACTCGAGGCGGCTGTAGCTGTGATGGGGAACAACAAGGATAGGTTAGCATCAAGTCAAGGGACGGGGGAGGACGAGCACGACCTCGATCTCGAACGTACATGTAGAAAATCAACGCCGAGCTCGGCGCCGCCCTCAACGCGGTCAACCCACAACCCTGATACAATCCCCTCACTCCCCTCGCCTTGTAAATATCCTTCCCAACCTGTACAAAACTCCTCCTCTGCCCCACTCCTCCACCTCTCAACTCGTCCTCCGTCTGAATCGTACTCTTGATACAATCGGCGGGGAACAGGACACAATTGTACACCACTCCCGCCGACGCTCCACTGGCCATCAACTCCAGTGCAGAGAGGTCCCCTTTGTTGATCCGCGAGCCGTCCTCCCGGCGTTGTCCGGCGTTGACGCGGCGTTGAACGAACCAGGTGGAGGCGAGCTCGAAGGTCGTAAACCAGGCTGCTGAGCCTCCCGTCTCGCGGATGAGGGTACCCGTTTGGCCGAGCCAGAGTCCTCGGATCCCTTCGGCCTTGAGAATCGCGCGGGTGATGGCTACGGGGCCAGGTGGAGGAGCTTTCGGCGCCGAGGTCGAGTTCGGAGGGAGGTCCTTGACGGGGAGAGAGCCTTGGACCTGCATCTTGCATTTGACCAACTCGACTGGTGTGAGGACGAAGGATGCACAGGCTCCTGCGAGCGCGGCGGAGAGGCCGAGGTGAGTGAGGTTGATGGGAGGGGCTTCGGAGGCGAGGGTTGGTGGAGGGGGAGAGAGGCGACGGAGGAGGGCTTGCGATTGGTTGTAGACGACGAAGAGGGTGGCGTTTTCGACCATGGCGCCGCCGATGGGCATGGAGACTCCCTGTAGGTAAAAGAGGTGTCGTGAGGGTCGGGTTGACAGGCGGAATAAGCGCAGCGAAGCGAACGAGCTAAGCTGCTCGGGACAGGAGAAACTCACCCTCCATAGACCGCGTAGACCTTCCTTCTTGAAGGTCTTGACCATACAATCCCATGGGCCATTGAACTTGAGCGGTTGGTCCAGCGGTTGACTCTGGAGCCGAACCTGGAGAGCGAGCAGCGAGTCAACATCCATGACGACGCTTTGGCGGCGGATAGAGCCCACCTTGACCAAATCAAAGGGATGCTCGAATGCCTTGGAAACGATCCCTGCTGCCTGTAGGTGTAAAGAGCGTGAGCTGAGAAGCTGGGGCGGCGAGAGACGAGATAGAGCCGACGCACGGAGCCGTAAGCAATGTCCTTCCACCATGGCTTGACTGGAGGTTGATGCAGGTCTGTAGGCTTGTAGGAGCGAGCGACTATCTCTACGAGCTCTGCTTCGGCCATTTATCGCATCAGAAGGAGCGAAACGGACGAAGGAGAGAGTCGCGACGTCGAAAACGGCCAAGTCGCTGCTTGCTTCCCTCCAAATCGACTTATACCGAGCTACAGCGATGGCCGCCCTATTTAAGCGATCAACTTCACTCCTCACTTCCTTCTCTCGCCTCTCTGTAGCCTCTTCCAGCCCCTGCGCTGCTCCCTTCGCCTCGACTTCCTCCTCCCTCTTCTCGCCCTCAAGCCAGCTCCAAGTCCGTCACAAGTCGCTCGTACCAAGGCGTACAAAGTACAGGAAGGCCCACAAAGGTCGTATCCCCATCGCTACCGGTGGATCGACCAAGGGAACCACCCTCGAATGGGGAGACTATGGCCTCCGCGTAAACGAGCCTGTCCGCCTCTCGGCAAAGCACTTGGAGACAGCAGAGGCGGCTCTCAAGCGTGGTCTCAAGCCTGTTCGTGGTAGCAAGGTGTGAGTACAGCTGCTTGGAGCTAGCTCGAGCCAGCTCAGCGCCGAAGCTGACCTTCCGCTGCTCCTCCGACCTTTCGTCCTTCGCAGCTACCTCCGAGTGTTCCCCGACATCCCAGTCTGCATCAAGGTGGGTCTCTCGCGACGCTCGATATCTATGCTAGTGCTCCTGCTGACTCTCGATGTTCCACTACAGGGAAATGAAACGCGTATGGGCAAGGGAAAGGGATCCTTCGAGTTCTGGTCGTGTCGGTGAGTCGTAGCTCTTGCGCTTCGAATCGCAGGAGCTCACGCGTATCATCGACCTACAGAGCGCGTGCAGGCCGGGTGATCCTCGAGATTGGTGGACCCAACCTTCGCCCGGAGATTGCTCATGCTGGTGAGCTCGCTCGCTTTCCCCTTCGCACTTCTCGAGCTCTCTAGCTCACACCTTCGCTCCCTTCTAGTGATGAAGCTGGCGGCTGCCAAGCTACCAGTGACGACCGAGGTGATTGACAAGACCACACCACCTCGCGTCGGCTTTGAGGCGGTCGAGCAGCTCGAGGCTGGCCCCCGAATTGTGAGCCGAGGGGATATCGAGGCGGCCATTGCCAAGCAGGCGGTGGCGGAGGTGGAGGCTGCTCTGTAGATGAGCATGCAACCGGCATCTTCGACATCCGACGAATAACCCACAACAGCAGCCGAGACCCAATCGAGGCAAGCGAAAGGCAGGCCGAAGGGGGATTTACCCCGTGACTTGATAGAGTGAGAGCCATCTCGCCCTCGCCCCTGATGTCAAAGGGGCCGGCATCACGCCGAGAAACTCACACGAGGGCTGAGCCTTTTTCTTGATCGCCTGCATCTTGTTCGCTCGCTTTCGCCTCTTGCTCTCCTGCCACTCAAAGTCTCCGCTCCCTCTCCGCCTCCTCCAGCTTTCCCCCGCGCTCTTTACCCCTCCCTCGCTCTCTATCTCCATCATCATGGTTCAGCTGCACTGGAGGTCTCATGGCTACCTTCGCGTCCCTCGGTGAGTCCTCACCATCAACATCGCCGCTCTCGCCGGCTCGCTCCTCGGTCGCCACTGACCTGCAGCTCTTTCAGCCTTCTCGCTTTCCAGCTCACTCAGGCGTTGAGTGTTACTACTTGTGGTCTTGCTTCCTGGGGTCTCAAGACGTGAGCTTGTTGCTGTGTTGATTTCTCAAAGAAGCGTGACTGACCTTTCGCGCGTCGCCAGGGGATTCGATCAGAAGAAGTTCGCGAACAAGTCGCTCAATGGGGCGGAACTCAACATCAAGGACGTTATCGGCTCAGGAGGAGGATTGGTGGCTGCATCCGTGAGTGCTCTCTGCACCTCGTCAACAAGCAGAGCGGCTAGCGCCTTCGCAGAATGTCTCCGAGAGCTCTTCGGCTAACTCTCCGTCTCCTTTCGTAACTCTCGCAGGGAACGGCCGGACTTCTCTGCTTCGCCATGGGCCTTCTCATCATGCTTCGTCCTAGGAAACCCGAGACGCTCAAATCGTGTAGGATCAAGGAGGCCTGCTTTGGTTTTTCCCTGGTTTTCCTGTTCGCCGCTTTGGTTCCCGCCACGGTGAGCTCTTGTCTGCTTACCCTCCGTCTTGGCGCGCTGGGCTGACCTCGTGATACATCGCAGTACATCATGGCTACGAAGAGCGGTGTCATCACCAAGGAGGGAGTTCCCCCCGCTGCTATCCTTCAGATCCTCGCCCTTCAGAACATCCACCTCGATTGTGGGTTGTCCTGCTCTCGCCGTTGTAGCTCGTTAGCTGACTTTCTTCTCTACAGACAAGTACCAAACCCCCGTGAAGGCCTACTGCATCGTCGGATGGTTCTGCTGGCTCTCCACTCTCATCAGGTGAGTCTCCGCTCATCGCTTTCGCCGAGCCCAAGTTCGGCGTTGACCGTCTCCTCCCTTCTACAGCTTCATCCTCGTCTCCATGGAAGCCCGTCATGTACTGAAGCACGGACCCGAGGGCGGAATCCTCGACATGTCCTCCCACGCCCCCTCGCAGCAGCAGCACCAGAGCATCAACACCACCATGACCGAGCGTGAGAAGGCCAACCACTCGCCCACGTCCACCTCGGTCGGCAAGGGACATGACAACTTTGTCGAGCATGCTTGATTGGAGTACGGGACTCGTGTACATGTTGCCTTAACCCCCTTATTGTGCTGTATCTCTCCCTCTCGGACTTCGACGCGCTCGATGGAATCTCAAATCTTCGGTCTAATTGCTATCCCCCGCCTGCGTGAGAAGCTCATAGAGAGGGTGTTCTACACCGAGGGCGTAGGTTAACGTCCTCGCTGCATAATGACTCGAAGCTGGAGGAGAAGGCAGCGAGGCCTCGAGCTCGAGGTTGTCGATCACGTCGTCAAGGAGATGTGCTTGGCCAACGGTGATACCCATGAAGCCGGTGTAGGTGATGTGTACCTGTGTGAGAGGAGGTCAGCGGGGAAACGAGCGCTGGGGGCTAAGAAAGAACGAACGACGTGAACGTGAAAGTGGTCTGCGAGCCGAGAATCGTTAGTCTCTGCTACGGTAGTAGAGAAGGGCTCCAAGACGTACAGTAAGATGGATGGTAGTGAATGAAGAACCTCAGCTCCCCCTTGTCAATCCCATACTTCTCCATCGCCACCCTCTCCGAGTCGAAGCGGATCTTGCGAAGGAGCGGCAGGTGCGAAGGGCGAAGGTCGCGCAGGCAGCGGATGTTGCGCGCTTGGACGAGGACTTGGAGGTAGAGCGCCGACATCGTCTTTTGATCCCATTTGCTGTGGGCGAGAAGAGGGTCAGCTGAGCCTCGCAGCGACGAGAAAGAGAGACGACGAACAGGTCGGGCGTCAAGACGAAGCCAGATTCCGGATCCTCGTCGCGTAGGATGACGTTCTCGGCCTCAGAGGTACCCTCGAGGATGTTGTAGACCCATGAGACCGATTTGGCGGGGACGCTGGCGATGTAGGGCTCGACGACCGACTCGAAGAGGGTGGGCGATTCTCGGACGAGGCGAGAGACCTGCTGGCTGTACTTCTTGATGTGCTGCGAGGTGGAGGACGAGAATGAGCTTGACTTTCACTTGCTGTGCACTCTCGAGCTCACCTTCTCGGTACACGGGCAGATGGACGAGATCTGAATGTCGGCGCTCTTTCTCGCGGCCGGGGCGTACCAGCCGAGCAGGGTCGAGTAAATATCGTTGCTGAGGACCTGTAGCGAGAGCTCAGCGACTGTTTGAGCTGTGCGAAGAGCATACTACTCACCACCTCAAGCTTCTCCCAAGCAGCCGGTGAAGTGAGCGAGACGACCTCTTCGGGGTCGTAAGGGGTCTTCTCAATCTTGACGATGGCCTGTACACGCGAGCTAGATGAAGCAGGGATCGCTGTGCCAAGCAGATACACCACCGAAGTGCGCGGATCTGCAGAAGGAGCAGTGAGAAAGGGAACACGTCGTGTTGTGCAAGGCTGCACGGCTCACCTTCGCTCAATGTACGCTCATACTCGAAGCTGTCGAGGATGGTATTCGTAGAGTCGAACGAAGGGGCCGTCGAAGTCGACATGATCAGACGAGGAGGAGGGAGAAAGCGAGGAGAGCTTCTCTCGCTCTTGCTGCTCCCTTCGCTGTCGTCCGAATCTGCTCTTTCTCGTGCTTACTACTCGACTACATCTTTTGACTTTCCACTGCACCTCACCAGTCGGCCGCTCTTCGAACTCGGTCAGACGGGCGGAACGAATCGGAATCTCTGCGATTGAAGCTCGTCTTTCCGGCTTGTTCTCATACACCTGAGCTCGTCAATCTTCTGTAAGTGTCTCTGAGTCGATTTAGCAGCCTAATTCGGGCCTGTGATCGTCTTGCGAGTCGCTGGGAGCTGACCTCCCTTATCGCTCACGTCTAGCTCTATTCCCCGCCCTTTCCTCCACCTTTGCACGCCCAAATCATGTCCAGCGGAGGAGCAGTACAACTCGTCGATATCGCGCAATGCCCTACGACAGAAGCTCTCGCCGAAGCG
Organism: Leucosporidium creatinivorum; assembly: GCA_001600635.1. Taxonomy (NCBI): domain Eukaryota; kingdom Fungi; phylum Basidiomycota; class Microbotryomycetes; order Leucosporidiales; family Leucosporidiaceae; genus Leucosporidium; species Leucosporidium creatinivorum. The sequence continues at coordinate 533,203 of BCKL01000004.1, read as the reverse complement.
ATCAAAGGCGCGATGCAGACGAATGGCTTCATCTTCATCCTGAACCACGGCCTTGAGAATCAGGCTGAGGAGATGGTCGCTATCTCAGGTGAGTCTTGCTGCGTGAGTCTCTCTCTGGCACGGCGCTGACAGGCTCTCGCGTCGCAACAGAGGAGTTCTTCGGTCAAGAGACGGCCGAGGAGAAGCTGAGGTGCGCCTACGACAACAACCGAGGTTACACGAGGGTCTCGCAAGAAGTGTGAGTGGCTTTGGCCTGTTTGAGCCACCTTTGAGGACCCTGTTGACCCGCCCACGCTGCAGGTTGGATCCAACCTCGCCGGCTCCGGATCTCAAGGAGGGTGAGATCGCTCGCTCTGCTTCATTGGGCGCTATTTCAGCCGATGCTGACCGTCAACTATCCTACTGCAGGCTTCAACACTGGCTACATCGCACCCGGATCTCCGCCACGACCTTCGCATCCTCTTCCCGCTCGCCTGGCCACGCACACCGAAGCGCTCTGCAAGTTCCAGCACGACTGCTTCGACTTCTGCCAGCGGCTTCTGGAGGCTTTCGCCATCATCCTCGGTGTGAGGTCCCGCTCGCAAGCCGTACTAGTCGCTGCGAACTTGGCTGACCCGATCTTTTCGCTTGGAAGCTCGACCGAGAGTTCTTCAAAGCCAACCACGTCCACGACGAGTCTCAAGTCTCCATCCTTCGCTTCTTACATTATCCAGAAGTACCTGCAGGCGTTCAGGTATCGCCGAACCGAGCGGGAGCGCACAGGTGGGTCGTCTCGTCTCTCGGCGATGTCGCTCGGCTCACTCTTGCACCTATTCGCAGCGACTACGGGAGCTTGACCTTACTGTTCCAGCGCTCGAGCGGCGGCGAAGGGCTACAAATCCTTCCATCAACCGAGCCGCTTGACAGCAAGAATTGGAAGGATACCGGCGTGGTCGATAACGCGCTCCTGGTGAACATCGGTGCGCTTCGTTCGCCTTCTCTGCTCCCTCTCCGGCCCTGCTTCCTCGCGACTGCTACCTCATCGTCTCATCTACTCACTCCACGGCTTTGTACACCGCAGGCGACGCTCTCGAACTTTGGAGCGGCGCCATCTTCAAGTCGACCCTGCACCGAGTCGTCCTCCCCACCCCTCTACCAGCAGAGGGCATCCCCGAGCGGTTCTCGATGGCCTGGTTCAATCAGCCAAAACCTGATGCTTCGCTCATGACCGTCGTCCCTACGAGTCAGATCACGGAGCGTGCGTCGAGTTGTCCCTCGCCGAAAGCTCGCCGAGCTGACACCTTCGCATCAATAGACGACCTCGCGCGCATGGAACGGAAAGGAGCGAAGCCTGGGGTCGACATCACCGCTTCTGAGCATCTCCTCGCTCGTCTCGCCAGTACCTACAAGCAGCTACCGACCGCCGAAGCATGAGCAGCTGGGGCTACCTCTCGCTCGCCGCCGTCGGAGGGTTAGGGGAGGTAGCTCGTCTGCATAGTATTACAATCGACACCTCATTCATATCGCCGTACTCAATCTTGCGTGAAGCGCTGAATAGGATCCTCGGGGTCCTCGAAGATGGAGAAGTTGGCTCCCGCCAAAAGCCCTTCCTCTGCCTCTCCCTCCTCGCCGAGCTCGTCTCCCTCACCCTCGGGCTCCTCCTCGAGCGGCGAAAGCATTCTCTGATCACCATCCATCTCGTCGAGTCGAGTAGTCATCGTCGTGCCTCCGAGCGAAGGAGGAAAGATCGAGTCGCCGTCGGTGCTGCGCGATTCAAAGTCGTCGTCGTCGTCCTGCTCGTCCATCTCGCCCTTCGCTCCGTCGAGCACATCGGCCCTCGCTTCCTGTGTGGCGTCTCCCGAAGCGATGGTCGAGGGCGCGCGCAGAGGAGAAGCGTTTGGCGCGGGAGGGAGAGGCGCTACTTCGGCGCCGACGCCACCGCCGCCGACGATGGCTTGAGCGGGCCTGCTTGTCGATGCTGCGTCTTGCTGCTTGCCTTCGTGCTCGAGGTGGGTCTCGCCCTCCTCTTGGAACAGCGGCGAAGTAGGTGGGTTCGGTGCGGTCGACGGGCGAAAGACTGGATCAGGACGAGGGAAGGAGCGCTGGCGAATCGGTGGAGGAGCGATTGGTGCTAGGAAGGATGGAGTAGGCTTGACGATAGTAGGGCGTGGTGCAGGTGCTTGCTTCTGTGGTCGAGGCTGCGAGATGTGGAGATGCGAAGCTCGAGCCGCCGAGCTTGATGACTTGCGCGAGATGGGCGGAGGGTGGTCGGCGATGGGCTGCTGCTTGCGAGGTGTCGAGGAGGGATGCTCGAGCAGGTGAGGGAGTAGCTTAGAGCCGATACTGGGTAGTCGAAGCTCATTGGTAGAGTGAGGAGGCTCTTGCGGTGATGAGGGGAAGCGAGGCGCGAGCACCTCGGGAGCTATCGCGCTCTGTAGCAGTGACTCGGCGTAGCGATCTCGACTTGGAGGGCGATGCGTCGACTGCTCGAGGAAAGCATGTTAGCGACTCGCAGATGAGGAGAGCTCGAGCGGTCGTGTGACCTGGATGTCGTCCATCTTCGCAGGCCTCGGCGCGCGCTTCCAGAAGTTGCCGAGAGCGTGAGTTGGCTCCTCGTGAGGGTCGCTCGACGTCACCTGCTCATCGGACAGCCTCTCTTGGTTGGCGAGACTGTAGTCGAAAGGCTGGGAAGGGCTTTGCCAGCCGTTGGCGCGGAGGAGGGCGGTGGTCGAGGGATAGTCGAACGAGCAGGAGGCAGGTGAAGGGCGGTGAAGACGGTAGGAGGCGTCTGGGATCACTGAATCCATCTGATGGTGGATTTGAGAGGCGTAGAGAGGTAGAGGCTGAGAGGGAGCTGGCGGCGGCGAAGGGAGTCGGCCAAAGTGCTGCTGCCTTGGAGGCTCGACATACCCTCCCGATGCTACATCTCTGCTATCGACGCTCGACCTATCCGGTACCCCATTCCATCCCAGCTCAGCGCCCTGCGCTCCCTCGGTCATCCGTACGCCCGTCGCCGAGCTCTCTCGGGCGAGTTGAGCCTCGTAGAACGGCCGCTGCGAGGGTGCACCGTAGCTCGATTCCCGCCGCGTGGAGGCGAAGTCCATCCGACCGCTGGTGGAGAAGGGGGTAGGAGGGAGGGCGGCGTGCTGAGAGTAGGGAGAGGGCTGAGAGGGGGAGAAGTGCGAGTCGAGAGGCGGGGCCGAGGCGAAAGGGTGAGGTCCATGAAGGTTGGGTGAGTAGTAGAGCTGGGAGGTGCTGTGATGAATCAGAGGTGGAATGAGAGGTGGCGGGGGAGAGCGACTAGATGCCGAGGACGGCATGATGCGAGTCAGCCATTCAGGCGGGGGAGAGTACAGTCGAGGCGGGCTCGTCGGCTGCAGGAGAGATGGTCAGCTGTGAGGTTTTCAAAGCCAAGCTTTTGCAACGAACTCACCTTCTCGCTGATCATCCACGGCGGCTGAGTCATCGGCGGAGGCGAGCGCGCTCGCGGCGACCGGCCCTTGCTAGCATCCCGAGCAACGGTCTTGACGCGACCAGATCCCGACGGCGAAGGCATTCGAGCCAGCTGGACGCGATCGTGCTGGTCAAGTCCTCCTGTCGCCCTCCCCGGGCCATCCTCAGCAGCTTCCTTCGAACCTCGGCGACCCTCCCAGCTCAGCAACCGAAACGCCTCCCCAACCGCTCCCAAACTGCTGCCCGGTCCAGAGATCGACTCGTTTATTCTCCTCCTCTTCCTCCTCTCCCTTTCCGCAGCTCCATCCGCCCTCCACGACTCGCCTTCCATCTCCCCCTCGGCGAAGCTGTTCCTCCTCAACGACACCGATCCCTGCAAGCTCCCTCTCATCCCATCTCCGAGCTGAGTGATCGTTTTCCTCTGCACACCTAGGCTAGTGCCCGCTCCTGCGCTGGTAGCCGAGGCAGCAGCGACGTCGTTCATGCTCGAGGTGAGGCGGTCGAACTTGGCGTTGAGGCTGGTTCCATGGCGCGTCGAAGAGGTGGATCGGGAGCGAGAAGAGCGTAGAGAAGTTAGAGAGGGCGCCCGCTTGCGAGAGCTGGCTACAAAAAGTGAGAGCCGTGAGCTCGAAGCGGGACGCGATGCAACGGAGTGTGGGGCTCACAGGAGGCTGCAGACGTGTAGCCCGAGTCAGATGCGATGCCGTGCAGGGATTGTAGGTCATCAGAATGTGAGCTGCTCATGTTGGAAGCGAATGGCAGGAGAACAAGAGGCTGCGAGGAGTTGAGCTCGACCCTCTGTTCCTCCGCTTCGACCTTCTCGTTCTTCTCGCTCTTCTCGCTCTTGCCCCTACCGTGCACACACCAGTATGAGAGAGCTCATTACCCTCGCTGTAGGTGAGTACACCTCGCCTTTCCCCCCCCACTGTCCCCCGCTCTCTTTCGACGCGAGGACCGAGAGCTAACGCATTTCTTGTCTGCCGCTTCTCTGCTCTACTACACGCTCTTAAGGCCAGGCTGGGAATTCGATCAGCGCCAGTTTCTGGGAGAAGGTCCTCACCGAACATGCTCTCGATTCCAACGGCGTGAGCACCTCCAGTAGCTCGGCTCAGCGCGTCCCTCTCGTCAGCTTACCCCTCGCTTCCCTTGTTCTCGAACAGAACCTGCTCGACAGCGCCATCGCGGAGCAGACTGATAGGCTCAACGTTTTCTTCTCAGAAGGATGTACGTTCTGCTCATTGCGAGAGAAAGCGCCGTCGGAAACGGGGTACTGACGTTCGCCTGAGCAGCTGCTGGCAAGTATGTCCCGCGCTCGTTGATGGTGGACCTCGAGCCGAGTACTTCGGAGGCTATCAGGGGATCCAAGGTGGGGGGTCTCGCTTTAGTGAGCTGCAAGTGAAACCGAGCTGACTTCGCGTCTCGTTCGTGCAGCTCGGCCACCTCTTCCGCCCGTGAGTCCTGCTGATGATCACCAGGGGCACCCCAGCTGATTTATCGAGCGGTTTACCACAGCAACAACTTCGTCTTTGGCCAGTCTGGAGTGAGTGGACACCCTTAGAAAGCTGATCTCGGCGCTGACCACCTCGTCCTCCGGATCGTAAGGCCGGCAACAACTTCGCCAAGGGGTACTACACCGAAGGAGCTGAGCTCGTCGAGTCGGTCATGGATAGCCTACGACAGGAGGCCGAGAACTGCGATCTTTTGCAGGGTGTAAGTCTACGCTGCTCCGGAGCCGCCCCTGCCGCCTTGTTCAAAGCTGACCCTCACTCAACTAGTTCCAACTCACGCACTCGCTCGGGGGGGGAAGTGGATCTGGACTCGGATGCCTCTTGCTGAGCAAGCTGCGCGAGGAGGTGAGTTGGAGTGGCTTGCGCCGAGCAGCCGTCCGAGCTTCGACTGACGCTCATCTCGCGCTGCCCACCAGTACCCCGACCGCATCCTCGCTTCGTACTCGGTTCTCCCGTCGCCGAAGGTCTCCGAGACGGTCGTCGAGCCCTACAACGCTGTCCTCTCCTTCCACCAGGCGAGTCTCGGCTTTCTCGCTCTCGGCCCATCTCCGGCTGACTTTCCTCTCGTCCACAGCTCATCGAGACGGTCGACCTCTCTTTTTGCTTGGACAACGAAGCTCTGTACGAGATCATGCAGAAGGTCAGTCGTAACCTCGCCTCTCTCGTCGACCCTCGCTGACCCTCCGCTCCTGCCAGACCCTCCGCAAGAAGGACCCCACCTACACCGACCTCAACGCCCTCATCGCCAACGTCATGAGCGGTATCACCACTCCTCTCCGCTTCCCCGGACAGCTCAACTCCGACCTCCGCAAGCTCGCGACCAACATGGTGCCCTTCCCTCGTCTGCACTTCCTCACCGTTGGGTTCGCTCCCCTCACCGCCCCCGGCGCCGCCTCCTCCTTCCAGCGACACTCGGTCTCAGACATCATAAGCCAAGTCTTCGACCCAACCTCAATGATGGCTGCTACGGATCCTAGAGATGGCAAGTATCTCACCGTCTCGGCTTACTTCCGAGGCCGTAACGTCTCCTCGAGAGATGTCGAGGATGCGATGGCGGCTGTGCAGGCTAAGAACAGCAGCTTCTTCGTCGGTGAGCTGCTCTCGTTGAATCGCTCTTCCTGGTAGCTCTCGGCTGACTTGGTCCCGCCCGACCTTCAGAGTGGATTCCGAACGCCATCGCTACGGCTCTCTGCTCCGTCCCCACCGCTGCGGCGCCCGTTTCTGCTACCTTCATCGGCAACAGTACATCGGTGCAAGAGCTCTTCAAGCGGACTCATGGGCAGTTCTCGGCGGTACGTCTGGCTCTCGGCGCTTCTTCCGAGATCGAGCTAACCTTGCGCCTTCTACAGATGTTCAGGAGGTACGTTTCGAGCAACTGCCGGGGTCGTACTTCTGCTGACTCGCTCTTCTACCGCAGGCGCGCCTTCCTGCACCCCTACACGGGCGAGGGCATGGACGAGATGGAGTTCACCGAGGCCGAGTCCAACATGCTCGACCTGGTCGCCGAGTACCAGCAGTGTACGTTTCTGTTCTCTCCGTCGCATCTCTACTCCTCGCTGACACCATCGCTCAACTTGCAGACCAAGAAGCCGGCTTCGAGGAGGACGAGGTGTTCGAGGGCGAAGCGGAGTATGCCGAGGAGTACGCTGCCGAGGAGCAGTACGCCGAGGAGCCCCAAGAGTAGACGGTAGTTCAGTATCCCCTCGTTCTCGTTCTCGCATCCGTTCTGCAAAAAACAAGTGAAGTGCACTTCGGCATAGTGAAGTCTTAAGAGAACAAGCGAGCGCACCGAGATTGCAGGCCGGGGATTCAGGGTGCGGCTGTCGGCGAGTTACGCGCACGATACCCTCGCCTTGTAGCGATTGGGACATAGTACTCGTCCTTCGTAGAGCGCGGAACGGTTTGAGCTCATCATAGCGAAGGAGCGAGTATACCGAGTGCTCGGCGAAGATTCGAAGACGGCAGATTGACAGCCCTCGCGGCCAAATGGGCCTTCGCCGCTGTAGAACAGCAAAAAGGCAGATCACCTCCAGCCTGCTCCACCTCTGCAGCGAGGCAGGGAAGGCTGGGAACGACCGCAAAAAGCAATGACCTACCCAGGACTCGAACCTGGAATCTCCTGATGCGCTGATGATTCAATCGTAGTCAGACGCCTTGACCATTGGGCCAGCAGGCCTCGTTTTTTATTTTGGGTGCCCTTGCGGCAATACAATCGTGCCGGTCACGCCCGACTCCTCGCCGATTCCAGCCAGCTGCCGGCTGGGGCGTCAAGACAAGATGCAGGGTGGCTGAGGAGCTCGGGAAAGGAGCGGATGCAGCTGAGATACTCTACGTACACTCACAGTAGTCTCGCCGACCCGATACGGATTGAACGTAACGAAGCTCGGCGCTCTTCGCACCCTGATCCATCGCCGAGGTCGATTGCTGAACTCAGAGCTGTCACTTCGACCTACAGCAGCGCGGGTGGGGATCTGACTCGACTGGCACGCTTGGCTCATCGACTACGCCGTTGTAGACGCGGGACAGCGGACAATCTATTAGCCGTTCGGCGATGAGCGGCTAGCCGTTGCCAGCCTGCGAGGTCGGGGCCGGCCTACAATGACCAGTGGGGAGACACAGCTCACTGAACAGTAGTTTCAGCCTCGAACATGGCTTGCCCGAAGTAGTGAACGCAGGCCGTGGCGAAGGAGAAGAGGCCGAAGGTGAAGGAGAAGACAGGAATGTAGCGTCCTGGGCCGACCTTCTTGCAGAGGAAGTTGCACGGCAATTCGAACGCGACATAGGCGACGTAGAAGGCGGTCTGTAGGGCAGTGGAGTGAGTAAGCAGAGCACTACAGCAGCCAGAAGGCTGAGAAAGCGATCGCCGAAGCGCCAAGGCGACTCACAAGGAGGAGATTGTAGCCGTAGCCGCCGTGGGTGGGAGGGAGGATACCGAGATCCTTGTCGAGTCCTGCTACACGAGCGTTGCCGATGTTGGCACGCTGTCGTAGAGCGAGGAGATAGGGCGAGAGAAACGACAGCAGACGACGCCCTCAAGTTCCACAAAGCCGTCGACAAGCTCGCAGTTTCGCGAGGTGTGAGGGAGCACCGGCACGGATTGTTCGCAGTCGTATTTGAGTCGTAGTATGTACGAGAGATCACGGAGGATCGGTGAAGTCTGCAACGCAGCTCGGTCAGCCCAAGCCGAGCTTCGCTTTCACGAAAGTAACCCGACAATGCTCACCTAGGAGGGCTTGGACTTTCCGGCGCAGCTCGCACCCCTTTTAAAAGTTCATTTCTCCACTCGCGCGTCTTGAGCTCGCGGGGAAGCCTGCGTGGACCAGTGCCGAGATGTCAACGCCGAGCTCCGCGCCTCGCAGTCCCAGCAAGGGTGCGCACCGTGTTGCTAGTCGCTCGTATATTTCTGAACGTGCGCCTTCCTCTAGCTGCCTGCTGAGGACTCTCACTTGCCACCAGGTCGGCTATCACGGCGTCTGCTTCGCTGCGCGGCGTTACTTTGATATAGCCTTGCGGAAGGTGTCGTCCGCCTGAGGGTTGAGCGTGCGTTCCGCAAAGGGCAGGATTGCATCCGGTAGCGACACGGGAAAGTCGACGATAGGAGCCCCTGCAGATGAAGGGAATGCTGGTCAGCTCGTCGCTCGGCCGGCGAAGGAGCGCCCCAACACCCACACACAGCGCAGGAATGGCGACGGCGCTGGTCCTGGGACACCACCTCGACTGCAGCGGTGAGAATACCGAGCTCCAGAGCTCGGAGGACGAAGGGGTGGTCTTTGGTCGGGAAGGAAGCTCGGCGGCCAGCACCGAGCTCGGGCGGCATGCGAGTTATCTCCTCCTCGAGCGAGATGGGCTGCGAGTACAGGTATTGGAAGCGATCGCGGAGGACCGGCCTCGTGCTGTCGTACGAGAAATGGAGGCGCAGGAAGTGAGTTTCCAGGAGCGAATCCGGTCGGCCGAGGCGAAGTTTTGAGCGGAGGAGCATGTACTGGATGTCTCCGATGATCTCCTTGAGGTACTCTTCAACATCTTGACAGTGTGACTCGCTACGAGGATCGGCGAGTTTGCCCATGGCCTGTCGCTCCTGCCGACGTCGCGACCACCCGCAGACCGGCTTGTGGCCATTTTTCCAGTGGTCCTTCTTCAGCAAGGCGAAAGAGCCGCGTAAGCGACGAGAGTTCTGGGCGGAAGTGAAGCGTATACACACCTGGCAGGCGGTCGAGCAGCTGTGAACGAGTCGAGGGTGAGCATCGTCGACGAAGCGACGCCGAGCTGCGCGATACGTACTAGAAGACAATGAGGCAAGCACTGCACTTCAGAAGTGGACATCCCTCGCTGCCCAACCTCTTCAAGCAGTTGTTGCAGCAGTATTCCAGGGGCTTGTTAGCGGCGGGGCTTGGAGGTGAAGCGGGAGTCATGGCGGCCGTTGACGTGCTCCTGGTCGACTTGATGCTTCCCTGCAGGAGAGTAGTGACGGAGGCGGTAAGGACGGATAATGAGACGAGAGCAAGGAGCGGCAGGAGGGAAAGCGGCGTTTCGACTCGGGCCCAAGTTCAACTCGCCTCGGAGGAGGTCAAAGCGCGAAAAGTGGGGTGTGGGGGTATGCATGAGAGTAGAAAGATGCTGTCACGCCAAGGCTTGGAGTATCGGTCGATCTAGAAGCTCGGATACAGGTCATCGCCGAAGCAGCTAGGCGCCTGCGCCGAGCCGTCGCCTTCGCCTAACTCTCGCTCAAGGCTTCGCACTCGCTCCATCGCCTCGCTCTACCCTCGCGAGCGAAGAGGAAAAGAAATAGATCGCATAGAAAGGTCGAAAGTGATGATACAAAAAGGCAATGATGATCCGAGGCCCGTCCTCCTCGAAGCCAACTCAAACGACGGTCGCCAAGTACTCCTCCGCCAGCTTGTCGAGCTTGCTCGTCTGCTCGAAAATGTGCTCCTTGTAGTTGAAGAGGGAGTCCTGTTATTTTGAGGCCACGGGATGAGCGAGGATGAAGAGAGAGGAGGAGAGACGGAGGACGGTCAGCACCGAGCACGGAGACCGAGAGGAAGCACGAGAGAGCACGCACGAGAGCCGTCTCCAGCGCAGCAGAGTTGACGCGACGCAGCTCGGTCGTCTCCTCGATGGCCTGCATCTTCCTGCAAATCGCAGATGTCGAGGTCAGCTCCCATCGCCCGGGCTTGCTCCTCGCCACCCATAAGAAGGGAGAGAGGAAACTCACTCCAAGACCCTCTGATCGTACCTCCACTCGGCGACGGCGAGCGTGTGGCCCATGGTGTGCTGGAGGTGGTTGACTTGGGACTGAAGGCGCTCGAGCTCGGCGTTCATGGTCGCGAACTCGGTGGCGACGGTCTGTTCAAGTCGGGGAGAGCAGAGAGACAGTCAGCTACATCAGCTTAGATTCGGTTGAGCAAAGACAAGAAACGAAAGACGACCCACCTCCTTCAAATCGGCATTATCCCTCTCGGCCTGCTCCAACTCAGCCTCCCCACCCTCCACCACCTCCCTCAACTCCGCCAACGCCTCATTAACCCTGGTAATCCTCTCCTCCATGACCACATCCTCACCATTCAACCTACTAACCTCGACCCTCGTCTTATTCCTCAACGCCGCAATCGCAGGCTTCACCTCGGTCGTGCAATCCGGCACCGGGTTCTCCACCGCGCCATTGATCTCCTGGCTGAAATCGACATGCTCGTATCCCTCCGTAGGACCGGGAAGGAGCCCCAAGGCAGTAGCTTTGGCTTCGTAGACGGTGCACACGTTGGAGGCCGAGTTGAGCTGCTTTTGGAGGTCGATCTCGAGGGCGTAGGAACGTTGCAGGACGACCGAGGACTTTTTGTTGACGTCGGTGGTTTGCTTCTGTAGCGTCGAGCGCTCGGTCGTCATGTGTTGGATCTCGAGGGGCGTCATTCCCTGAGCGGCGACCTGCTTCTTGTACTGCTCGAGTTGCTGTTGCTTTTCGTGGCGCTCCTTGACTGTGAAGGCGTGGGAGAGAGGTCAGCTCGCGTTCCTTCCTAACCTTTCGTCGTTCCCGGCTCCTTCTCCCTCTCCCGCTCCTTCGCTGCTTCCTCATCCGCCCGAGATCCGAGCAAGACGATCCGAAAGACTCACTCATCTCCTCCTTAGCCCTCTGCGCCTGGGCCAACTGAGCCTTGGAGCTCTCCCTCCGATCGGTACAGGCCTTGGTGTACTGGTGGAACTTGGCCTTGTCGTTCTCGATCTTCTTGAGCGAGTCTTGCAGGGCGTGGATCGGGTCCTATTGAGCGCGGAGACGAGGTAGATGGCGGCGAGGAGGAGGTGGAGTGATGCACAACAGAGGAGGTGGGCGAGCGATGGGTGAAGGTGAGAAATGAGCGAGAGTGTCAGAGGAGAGAGGAAGATCAGCGAAATGCTCGGCGAGGGTAGCGAGATAAGCGGGATCGCGAGTTGGCCGACTCGGCGCGAGACGACACAAGAGAAGAGCCAACGTACGGGAGTAGCGACGAGAGCATCCCACTCCTTCTGCAGTGCGAGTCCTTCCTCCTCGAGCTCGGCGACTCGGGCTCTTTGCTCGCGGCGGGAGGTCTCTGTTTGGTGGAGCGGGAGGAGCCGAGGAGGGTCGCACGAGGTAGGAAGAAGGAGAGAAGAAGGATGGGTCAGCGCAAGCGCAGAGCAGGTGAGGAGGAGAGCAAAACGCACCGAGCCTCGTAAAGAACAAGTCCAAGTCGGGCGCCATATCCTCGTCCGTGATGTGTTCGATCATGAGGAACTTGAGGTAGATGCTCTGGATGTAGTCGAGCCAGGCGTGGTTGACGACTTCCTGTCCTTGCTCGTGGGCGAGGTCGAAGGCGGGCATTTGCAGCTCGGTCGACGAGAGGAAGGCTTGCTCCGAGTTCTGTGTGGGGGTGAGGTCAAATTTAGCGAGGGACAGAGAGGAGAGGAGAAGAACAAACACACCTCGATGGACTGGACCAACCAGTGCAGCATGGCGAGCATGTTGGGCCAACTCTGCTGCGAACCGGCCGCCTGGAGATGACTCTTGGTGATGGAGTTGGCAAAGGGGTAGCCCACGCTCTTAAGGATAGGGATGACCAAATCATTGAACGTCTTGCCCTTGACATCAAAGCTGATGGTCGGGTCGTAGACGCCGATGATGAACTTGAACATGGAAATGAACTGCGAACCGGTGGGGGTCATGAGGGTCTTCTCGTCGGCTCCGGGGAGGTAGTTGCGCGCCGAGAGGAATTGGACAATGTCGGCTGCGTAGCGCTTGCGAGTCTCGAGGGAGCGAGAGTTGCGAGGATCCTTTTCGAAGGAGGTGAGGGTCGCGGCGAGGGCGCCGGGGGTCGAGGTCGTCGCGGGCGCGTTCATGGTCGAGCGGCGGTAGGTCGAGGAGCGGCGTTCGCTGTCGATTGGTAGGGTGAAGGAGCGAGATCAGATCAACACGTTCCTTGAGCTCGGTCGACGCGTCGGCACTCACCTCGGAGGAGCGTAAGGCTGGTTGCTAGACTGCTGCATGCTACTCTTGAGCGTGCCGGTTCGTCCCACACTCATCGTTCCCAACCCTCCACCGCCCAGACTCGAGTACATGTTGTTCCTCGAGGCAGTCATGGGCGCCTCACGGGGAGGAGGTCCTCCATGTCCCTGGGAGAAGAGTTGGGAGCCCTGCGAGTTGGGAAGGTCCTGTTGGGAGGACTGGAGGGATTGGCCGAACGCGACGGAAGGGCGAGCTTGGCGGGAAGGGGCGAGGGATTGACGAGGGCCGCCTTGAGAGGGAGCGAGAGAAGCGCGCAAGTTGCTGTTGGTTGCTGTAGGGCGAGAGGCAGAGGCAGGGATGGGAATGCCAGAGTTGGAGCCTGAAGCGGCCAATGTACGACGGCGGGACTCGGCCATATCTTGCTGTAGCTTTGTAGAGTGAGGGAGCGATGGAGGGGAGGGAGTTTGTTGATTGACTCTGAGAGCAGTAGAGCGGTTAACTGGATGTAGGGGATTAGTCTGTGCCCGTGAGATGTACCTCGATAGAGTCAACTGTGTACTCTGAACGAGCTGTAGCCGAGTCGAAGACGAAAGACGAGCGAACGGGAGAAGCGAGAAACGCGGTTCAGTCGCGTCCAAGTAGTCGTCGAGAAGGGGCTCTGTTTCCCGCTACAACTTGCTACAGAGCTACACCTCACTTCTTGCAGTAAGTAGCAACCTACGTCTCCTGCACCCTTTCAGATCTGACCAGCTGTCTGCTCCTTCACAGCGATGAGCTCAGCCTCAGGACAAGCTTCAGAGCGCGAGGCCCGCCCAGCCGCCAACGACCAGCTATTCAACACCATTTGCTTCTACATCAACGATTCCCTCCCTCTCACCATACGCGACAAGGTACAGCATTCAAACACTCTCCCTAGGGACTGGCTACACGCGACTCACCGCGCTGCTCGGCGAGGGCGAGCTGCTGCCTCCTTCGCGCGGGGCCGTAGGGCTGCAGCTTCCTGCCTGACATCAGCTGACACTCGCTCTCTGCTCCCACCCACAGCTACACGACCTGCTCATCTCCAACGGCGCTCAATCCGCCTCCCCTTCCTCCGCCGCCTCCTCCTCAGCAGCAGCCTCTCCACCTCCGCGCTTCAACCACGATACTATCACTCATGTCATCACCGACACGCTCGACTTCCCCGAGTATGCGGCGCTACGTCCTCCAGCAGGAGCAGGAGCGGGAGTTGGAGCGACGGCAGCGGCGGCGGGCGTCAATGGAGCAGAGGAGGATGACAAGGTCAAGATTGTAGTGGTATGTCCAGCGCTCCACGCTTCCCTCACATCGCCAGCCCGTCGCTATCGAGCAGGAGCAGCCCCCGCCGCGACTCATCGCCAGAGCTGACCTCCGCTCGCTCGCTCCTTAACAGCCGAGCTGGGTCACTCGTTCGTACGACTTGCAAATGCTGCAGCAGTAAGCTCACCCTTCCTCCACCGCTCGCGACTGCTCGACCTCCAGTTAGCTGACACGCCGAGACGCGCCTGCCCCCTCCTTCTCCTTCTCCGAATCGCTTCTCACGTACAACAGAGCTCGCTTCTACTCGCCTGACCGAGCAATGCTGTTCTCTGGTCTTTGCGTCTGTACTTCCGAGGTGCGTTCACCTCCTTCACTAGCCGTCGAGTCGCGCCGAGCGCTGACCTGAGGTTCATCCCAACAGCTCCCCTCGGTCGAATCGGACGCCATCGCCTCCGCCGTCAATACTCTTGGCGGACAGTTCCGAAGCGATTTGACGAGGGAGGTTACCCATCTGCTCACTGTCGCAGAGCATGGAGTGAGCCAATTCTCGAGGCTCAGGAGAAGCGCCGAGCTCGAGCTGACTGTATCAACGGTTGCAGGACAAGTACGAGATGGCCATCCGTCACGGCTCGCAACTAGGGATGACCATCCTCCTTCCTCACTGGTGCGCTCTCTCCCCTACAATCCCTCTTCTCCGCCGAGTTCGAGCTGATCCCTCAATCCCGGGCTCACGCAGGCTCGAGGAAAGCTTCAAAGTCGGCCAACTCCTCCCTCCCAACCTCTACCAATTCCCCTCCCCACCCCTCATCACAGGTCTCGTCGACGGACCCACGAGCAAGACGTTCGAAGAGCGCCTCGCCGAGTTCTGGAAGGCCAACCCCGAGTTGAACCCACCTCGCCAAGGGACTCAAACGGCAACGCAAGAGTTGGAAAACCTTAAGAAGGCATCGGATGAGAACGCTTCGGCCACTGCTTCCATCCTCGGCAAACCCTCCTACATCGCCAGCACGGCGTATCAGAAATCCTGCCTCGTCGACCCAATGAACAATGCCTCGACCTCCTCCTCCCGCGCTGGAACAGCTTCCACTTCCACCACTTCCCTCGCCCCGACCTCAACGATCAAAGACCCCTCGCACTGCTCCTCGCCTATCTTTGCTCAGCGCAGAGTGTACCTTTCCTCCGACTTGGGCTTGCGGCCGGGGTTGGAGCAGGCGCTGAAGGCTAGGATTGAGGAGGCTGGTGGGAGGTGTTGGAGTTGGGGTGTGGATGGGGGTAAGGGGGAGGAAGAGGGGATGGGAAGGAGGGATGCGTTTGAGAGGAGGAGGGAGGCGGAGGGGGAGTTGAGAAGGGCGAATGTCGTGGTGGTGAGGAGTCGGGAGGGTTGGGAATACTGGCATGTGAGTGCAGAGTCTGCGGTCCTCGAGCGCGGGGAGCGAGGAGAAAGAGCTCAGCTCGACCTTGGCTCGGCGCTGACCCGTCTCGCGTCCAACAGGCCTACACCCACCCCGCTACCACCATCGGCAACCTCTCCTGGCTCTACCACGTCCTCTCGACCCGAACTCTCGCCTCTCCCCTCGACCGACTGCTCCACTACCCTCTTCCCACGATGGACGGCGTCCCCGACTTCCGAGGCAAGGTCATCACCATCTCCAACTACGCCGGACCGGCGAGGGATTATGTGAGGAGTATGATTGAGTGTCTTGGAGCGAGGTTTGAGGGCGCGATGAGCAAGGGGACGGATTATGTCGTTACGGCGAGGTGAGTTGTCGCTTCTCACTTCCCCTTTCCTCGAGCGCGAGCTAACGGGCGGTGAATCGACAACAGCGAATACGGCGCAAAAGTCAAGCACGCCAAGACGTGGCACGTCCCCCTCGTCACACACCTCTGGCTCGAATCGTGCATCCAAAGCTGGTCCTTCATCTCCCCCTCCGTCTCTTCCAACTACCTCTCTGACGCCTCCACCACTACCAACTTTACTTCCATCCTCGGCAATACGTCGTTGTCGAAGGGAGCGATTGAGAAGTGGGCGGAGAGGGATGAGGTGAGGGAGGCGAGGAGGGAGGGGGCGAGGAGGGTCGAGGAGTTGGAGAAGGAGGAGAGGGGGGTGCAGCAGGTTGAGGAGGAGAGGAGCGTGGAGGAGCCGGTAAAGGTCGCGGGGAAGATGAAGGGTAAGGGTAAGGGCAGGCAGGTTGAGCCTGAGCCTGAACCTGAGCCTGAGGCGGAAGCCGAGCCTGAGGAGGAGGACGCCGAGACGGAGGATCAGCAGGAGGCGAAGGTGCAGGAAGAGGAGGAGCAGGAGGAGGAGGCTGAGCCGATGGCCGTCGATGAGGAGGTCAAGCCTGAAGCCGACGAGGAGGAAGACGAGGAAGAGGAGGAGCCCGTCCGCTCGCCTCCCAAGCGCAAGACGACGACTCGCGTTCCCTCTGACGACGAGGACGAGGAAGATGAGGAGGCCGACCTGCCCAAGCCGAGCAAAAAGGCCAAGGTCGCCGTCAAGGTGCCCAAGCGCATCTCGCCGAAGGGCAAGGGCAAGAACAAGGCTCCCCCTCCTCCTTCCTCTGAATCCTCCTCCGCTTCCGACGACGAGGTCGAAGTCACCAAGCCCACTTCCCGCTCCCTCGCCATCCCCCACTCGAAATCCAAGAGCAAGTCAGTCTCCCTCCCCGCTCCCGCTCCTCCCTCCCCTCGCGCCACCACCTCCGCCGCTCCCAACTCCAAATCCACCCCCAAAGGCCCACCAGGCCGTCGTCGTCGTCGCTCCTCCTCCTCCGGCTCCTCCTCCGACGAATCCCTCCCACCCTCAGCCAAAGCGTTCGGCAAGACGTTCGGGCTCGTCGATCCGGAGAACGTCATCCCTCGAGGCCGACGAGCAGCAGCGGGCAAGGCGAGCGATTTGCTCAAGGAGCAGATGCCCGATGCGATCAAGTTTGCGAAAGAGTTGAAGAGCTCGGGCAAGGGCAAGAGGGGCGGGAGGGCTAGCTTTTCGGGTGGTGGGAGGCCGAGTTTGGGCAGGGGAGTTAGTGAGGAGGGTGATGAGGAGGACGAGCCCAAGGCGGTGAGGGTCAAGAGTAAGGCGGCGGCGGTGGGGAGGAAGAGGAAGCAGGAAGTGGATACCGAGAGCGACGAGGAGGAGGAGGACGGCGATGGCAGGCCTGAGGTCAAGATCCCCATCAGCAGGAAAGCACCGCCTGCTAGTAAGAAGAGCCGAGTGGCGCAGCTTACGGCGACCGAGACGACCCAGGAGGGTGGAGTGGTCTCGAGCTTTGACAACCCGCCGAAAGGCAAGCCGGCGTGAGTTCTCACTTCTTGCTCATCCTTTTCGAGCGAGCGGACGCTGATCCTCGCCTTCTGTTGACGAGCGAACAGCGTCAAGACTCGCAAGCCCACGATCATGTCGACCGGACTCGGACTCGACAGCAAGTCTTCGGAGATCAAGGTTCGTTGTTCCGTCGCCCTCGCTCTGTTCGAACGCTCGGCTGATCTCGAGCTCTCTTCCTCCCCCTCTCCTTCCTCCTTCCCTACACACTCGTAGGAGATCAAGAAGCTCGGCGCCGCCTGGACCGAGCATGCAGGCCAAGTCACTCATCTCGTCGTCAAGGCCATGTCAAGGACGGAGAAGTTCCTGTCGTGTACGTTCCGTCACTTAGAGACTCTCCGCCGACTCGACTGACCTCCATGCCCGCTTCCAACAGGCCTCGGCTACGTCCCCTTCATTGTCACCCGAGATTGGATCGACGCTTCGCTCAAGGCTGGCGAGCTCGTCGGTGCGTCAATTTCTCCTTTGCACTCGCGTCCTCATTGCTGAGCCCCCTGACTCCCCACAGATGAGACCCCCTACCTCCTCCACGACGACAAGAAGGAGCAGGAGATTGGAACCACCCTCGTCGACATCCTCGCGCGCGCCAAGTCCAAGAAGCTGTTCGATGGAGTAACCGTCTACGTTACCAAGAGCGTCCAGCCCGATCCTACGACCATGCAGAAGATTCTGCAAAGCGGCAATGCGGTCGTTCGTCCTTTCTCGCTACTCTCCCATTTCTCGGCGGTAGCTAACCTCTCTCCTCCCCGTCCAACGCTAGGTCAACCTCTCCAAGCTCACCACCACCCTCTCGGCCAACATCATCAAATCGTGGAAAGACGACCTCGCCGCGCACGAAGCCGACACCCCTCGCGTGAGGATCATCTCCTGCCTCGCCGACCGACAGCAGTGGGAGCCTCTTGCCGCTAAGGGAGTGCCCATCTATTCTGTCGAGGCGGTCTTCCATTCGGTCATGAAGCAGAATTTCGATGGGTTCGTCAAGGGCAATAGGATCGATCAGCAGCTGTGAGGGAGTGAGGGAGGGAGAAGGAGGGGAGGATGCTGAGGCGCTGTGCTGTATATCGATTGGTCGGTCAGTAACTTGGATACGTAATGCAGACTGGGTCTTATATATGCCGCTTGCACCACGAGAGAGTGCGTGATTCGAGCTCGCGAAGAACGGACTAGGCTCGGCGATGGTTGACGTCGAGCGGCGAGGCGCAGTCCAGCGAGCCGAATCTCTCTCGCCTTCCTCATATCAGGCAGAAGACACAGTGCAACTCTGAGCGTTCGTACGACATCCGCCGATGCTGTTACTCGCCCACAGTACGAAAGCACGAAGTCGAGATCTTCGCCGAGCACGGGCCAACTCTTCTCCGACGTTACGAAGAGCACTGCCTTTTTGATTTCCTTGCTATAACGCTACTAACAGCGTATGGCTCACGAGTGTTGCGCATTTTAGCGACCGTAAGTAGGGCGCTGGGTAGGGGTGTTGTCGAGGATCTTCTCAATCTCCTCCATGATCTCGGGGGTGAGCTTGGGGACGACGTCGAGGGCCTTGAGGTTTTGAGTGACTTGCTCGGGCTTGGAGGCGCCGAGGAGGATAGTGCTGGGCGGTGGGCGAGGGCGCAGACAGAGAACGGAAAGGGAGAAGACGACGGGGAGAGGAGAGAAGGAGAAGCAAGAGAAGAGTCAGCTACAGCCTCACACGAGCAGAGAGAGAGCAACTCACGAAACATGAGCATTCTTGGAAGCCCACGCGAGGGAGAGGGAAGCGACGTCGGCTCCGAGCCTTTCGGCGACCTTGGTGAGCTGCTTGACCTTCTCAATCTTGGCCTTGCCCTCGGGGGACTCGAGCGCCTTGATCGTGTCGCCGAAAAAGTCCTTGTTGTTGGTGAAGCGCGAGTCTTGGGGGATGCCGTCGTTGTACTTGCCTGTGGTGGAGAAAAGGGGAGAGAGAGGAAGGGTCAGCGCCGAGCGGAGGTAGAGGTGGAGGGAGGAAGGGACGTACCGGTGAGGAGACCACTCTCGAGAGGGGACCAGATGGTGGAGCCGTAGTTGTACTTGTCGAAGACGGGCTGTTGTTTGGTACGAAAGAGAAGGAGGATGGGAGGAGAGGGAGGGGAGGAAGGGGAGTCAGCTTGCCGCTTCTTCGAGATGCTCGACATCTGTGACTCACCTTGAGCTCGACCTCAAAGTTGTCACGGTGGAGAGCCGAGTAGTGGGGCTGCTCAGCGCAAGGAGCGACCAAGCCAAGACGGTTGGCAATTCCAGTAGCCTCTTCAATCTGCGCCGAAGTCCACTCGGAGGTTCCTGCATCGTTCACACAATCATCAGCTCTGTATCCTCATTCTCACGCTCACAAAGAGAAGCGAACTAACCCCAGTAGAAAGTCTTTCCCGTGTCAATGAGGTGGTTGAACCCCCTGACGACCTCCTCCATCGGTGTAGCCGCATCGTGGCGGTGGGCGAAGACGACGTCGACGTAGTCCATCTGGAGACGAGCGAGAGACTCGTTCAAGCCCTCAACGAGATGCTTGCGGGAGAGTCCACGCTGGTTGGGATCCTTGCGGCCGGTGCCGAAGAAGATCTGGGAGAGGCAGGAGGGGACGGGATTGAGGGACGATGCAATGGGTCGGTAAGATGTGTAATGTTTTGTAGGGAGGTGAGAGGAGCGAGGGAGGTTAGGAAGGAAGAGGGTCAGCTTCGCCGAGCGCCAAAACCCAAGTCGAAAGGCAACGCACCTTGGTGATGATGACGAGCTCCTCGCGCTTCCACCCGAGCTCCTTGATCACACGTCCCATCTCCTCCTCGCACTTGCCGTTGGAGTAGACTGTTCCAAATCAAGGCAGCGGGGGTCAGCTTCGGCGCGGATGCTTCGGCTCTGCTGGCACTACAGCGCTCGGGTTACTCACTCTCAGCAGTATCGAAAGTGTTGATTCCTCCATCCCAAGCGGCCTTCATGATGTCCTTGACGATATCTCCCTTTTGGGTTCCGCCGACGGTCAGCCAGCCTCCGTAGCTGAAGGAGGAGACCTGGAGACCGGTGTTGCCGAGCCTCTGTAGATGGTGGAAGATAGATAGATGCAAGAGATGTGTGATGAAGAAGGAGGTGTGCAGTGGTGCAGAGGAAGAGCGATGGCTCGTCAGCGATCTGGATTAAGGCGTGC
Organism: Leucosporidium creatinivorum; assembly: GCA_001600635.1. Classification (NCBI taxonomy): domain Eukaryota; kingdom Fungi; phylum Basidiomycota; class Microbotryomycetes; order Leucosporidiales; family Leucosporidiaceae; genus Leucosporidium; species Leucosporidium creatinivorum. Next base: position 513,068 of record BCKL01000004.1, on the reverse strand, counting down.
GGGGCTTGCAAGGAGGGGCTTACCTTGAAGGTCATGTTCTGCAGGCAAGCATAGAGATGATACAGATCAGTACAGCTTTTCAACAGCGCGTGAAGTTGATGCTCGATGGGAGAAACGGCCTCTCGGGATACGATGACGATGCGCCGGTGGAGGTTGCTCGTTTGGCAAGCCTTCCGCTGGGTGTAGGACATGCAGGAGCACCGAGGCCTGCTCAGGAATCTCGTACAGCGATGCCGAAGCTCCGCCGACACTCTCATGGCCCTCAAGCGACCCGAGACGAGGAGAAGTCTGAAGTGGAGGCAAGTGGCCGGCGATTTGCTGAGCGAAGAGGGCAAGTAGAGTGAGAAAATGTACCTTGGGGTCGTAAGCGGTAGTGGACATTGTGCGTTTGAGTAGCGAGGTAAAGTTGCGACGAAGAATGGTGAAGGAGGAAGGAGGAAGAGACAGAAGAGCGAGAGAAGAGAGCCGCGTGGTGGGGGAGCTGAGGTTACTCAGCTCGAAGCAGCCGAGCCACGGCATTACTACAGAAGGGGAGCAGTTCGAGCTGAGTTGCAACAGGACCGCACTGGGCTACATGAGCGAAGCCGAGATTACGCCGAGAAAGGAGGCCTGCCCTTCGCTGCTTCTCTGCTCCCTCTGCTTCCCAGCACATCAACGGCAAAGAACGTCTAATGCATCAAATGACTGAGCGTAATGCGTGGGAACCCTGTAAAAACCTACAACACCCATCCGCGTCTTGCTCTCCTCCGAGCCCTCCTTCAACATCTCAATCCCAGCGCCGAAGCGATGATTACTGGCCGAAGGTGGGGAAAAGGGTGGCAACGGGTGCTCCCTTGTGCTTCGAGTCCGAGTGCTGGGTGAGGCTGTAGTGAAGTGAACAAGGGTCAGCTCAGAGCTCTCTTTGTCGCGCGTCGCAGAGAATCGGCCGAGGGGATTGAAAGAGAGGAAACTTACGCGTCGAGCTTGGTGGTGGACATGAAAGTCTGCTTGCAGGTGACGCACTGGATGCTCATAGCCGAGGCGTTCTGTAGGCGAGCAAGAACAGGGAGAAAGGTCAGCGAGGGGAACGTGAGCTTGAGTCTGCACCCGGCGGCTCCTCCTGTAGTACACGCCAGCGGGCGAGCCCTGCTACAGCTGGTGCCAGACACTGTAAGATCATAGAACGTACAGCTTTGAGCTGGGAAGTGGGGCCAGTCTTTGCCTTTGCGTTTTGCTCGCGCTTCATCTGGGCTTTGGCTCCCTGTGAAAGAGCCACGAGGGTCAGTGAAGAGCGCAGGAAGGGCTACAGAGAGGAAAGCGTACGTTTCCCATTGTTGCTAGGCTGTAAGTGATTAGGTGGTGAAGAGGTGAAGGGAGTGCGTTAGAGGACAACCCGCAAAATCGCAAGTGAGCTCGGTCGAGACCTCCGAAATGGGCTCGCCCACGGACCAACTCGTCGCGCTCAGTGTTCGACTCGACTACAGCTTCAAATGGCTGCAGTTCGCAAGGAGATGGATCCGGTACAGATCACCCTCTCCCTCCGGGCTCAGCTCAAGTCTTACGCCCAGTTCGCGGGGAGCGTCAATTCCACTCTAAAGGACGTCAACCAGATTCATACAGAGTTGGACGTGGAGATGAAGCCCATCAACTTGGTCAAGGGCAGGCTGGACAGGTCTTACGATCTTGTAGGCGAACAGACGACCGAGGAACTCAAGTGCGTGACCCGTTCAAGTCGTAGCGCTCGGCGCTCGGGATGAAGCTGACTCTGTGTCTGGGACGTGTAGACGAATAGACGCAGCGATTGAAACGCTGGACCAGCTGCTCAAAGTGCCTACAGCCATCGCCCCTTCGCCCGCGCCTTCTCCAGCTCCACCACCAGCAGCTATCCCAACTCGTACGTCGTCTGGCAATCTTCTGTAGCACATCAGCAGCTCACTCACCTACTCTCCTACATCGTACAGCAACGGGCGCCAAGCGCGGACCCTACAAGAAGCGCATCAAGCCCGACGGCTCGACCTCCTCCGCTCCCTCCCCATCCAACTCCTCCGCTCCTTCACCCGCCGCCTACCCTTCGCACGCCTCTCCCTCCGCCTCACACTCGATAGCCCGCACCGCCTCGACCGCCTCCCTCCCCAACAAACCCATCGCCCCCGCTCCTCCCTCTCATCAGCCCTCTCCTGCAGCTCTAGCAGCAGGCAAGAAAGGCGGATCGTCAAAAGGTGGGAGTAGGAAGGATTTACTGGCGGCGCAGTTGCCGTTGACGCCGGGGAGGCAGGTCGCGTTTAGACAGATGGTCAAAGGGCCTGGGGGGCAGGAGATCAAGGGCAACGAGGAGTGGATTTTGGCGAGGATCTTGACTGCTATGGATAAGAATCGGTGAGTCGGGTTGCTGAGGGCGTGGGTTGGGCGCAGGAGGGCCGGGTCGGAGATCGGGCGAGGGGTCGAGAGGGAACGCCGAGCTGGGGGAGCGAGAGCTGACAGTTGGTTCTGTTGCGCTCCCACAGCTATGTCGTCGAAGACGTCGATTACGACCCTCTGAATCCTACGCCCGACGCAGGGTGAGCTCCCTCCCCTCTTTCTCCTCATCCCGGCGTTCGCTGACCCTCCCTCCTTTCCGCCTTTGCCCTTCTCCACCTCTCTTCCCTCCCATCACCTCGACCTCACCATCTACCTCTCTGCCCTCTCATCTCTCTCACTTCCCCCCACAGCAAATATCAAACCACCCTCCGGTCCATCGTCCCCCTTCCCGACCGTCGCAACCCCTCCCTCACCTACCCAGACCACGACTACTCGCCCGGAACGCAAGTGATGGCGCTGTATCCTGATACTACGAGCTTTTATCGGGCGATCATTGTGGGTGGTCCGGGCGCGATGGGCGGGGCGGTTAGTAAGGTGAGTGAGGGGCTGAGGAGGGCGCCGAGATGGCAGAGGGCGGGGGAGGATGGCGCTGACCATCTTTCTGCTTCGCTCGCTTGGTGGATTTTCATTTCAACGCTCTCCGATATTCTCTATGCTCCGCCATCTCCATCTCCATCTCCCTCTCCCTCTCCATCTCCATCTCGCTCTCATTCATCCTCACCCACCTCTCTCCCTCCTCACCCCCGCCTCCCCGCCCCTCCACCATACCTCTCCAATCTCACAGAAGAAGGACAAGGACAAGCCCCAAGCCTACCGCGTCAGGTTCGACGACGACGATAACAACGTGCGCGAGGTGGCCGTCGAGTTGGTCGTTGAGATCCCTTGATCGAGCTGGGAGCCGAGGCGAGAGGAAGAGGGGGGGAGATGTGGATAAGTCAATCTTGAAGTGCTGTGCACTGTAGTACCGATCTCGCTCAGAAGCTCTGCTTGAGAACGCCGAAGCGTCTCCTCTCGGCTCTCTCGGCTCTCTCGGCTCGGTCGACATTGGTGGGGAGCTCAACCACCGCGAAGCGCTGCGTTGCATCGCTAGAAAAGGGGAGGGAGGGGAGGGAGCTACGACGATTGAGAGCACTTACGAATCGAACCGAGGGCTTGAGGAGGGGAGGTGGCGACCTGCGCCGAACTCTGACATAAAACGAGAGGGAGTGGGGAAGCAAGCGACAATACGAGGGGAGGGAAGGAGAGGGAGGATCAGAACATGCATGCGAGCGAGGGGAAGGAGAGCACAGAAAGCAGAGAAGACGAGAAACGAGAAATCAAACCCTCAAGCGATCAATCCAGCGCCCGACCCCGAGCCGCTCTTCTTCTTCCTCGAGCCGGCGCCTCCTCCTCCCCTCTTCTTCCTCCATCCTCCCGCACGACTACCATCCGATTCTCCCGCAGCAGCAGCAGCGGGAGCGGCAGCCGACGCCGAGCTCTGCCATCCCTCGAGTGCTCCTCCCCTTCCTCCTGCCGCCGAGGCGTTCGACCCACGACGCTGCGTATCCTTGACGACGGTAGCGAAAGTCGACTGATTCTCCATCTGCACCTGCACGCGACTGCCCCTACGCGACGACGAGGTCGAAGCGGGCATCTGCGAAGGAGGGGGCAGGGCGGCGGTGACGTTGATGTGCGAGCGAGCGTGATTGGGGACCAGAGGGATGCGAGGAGGGGAGGCGGGCAGGACGGGAGGTGCAGCACGAGGTTGGCGGAGGGCTTTGGAGCCGCCGTGGGCGTGGTGCTGGGGTGAGGAGGAAGTCGAGATGCCGCCGCTGCCGAAGGAGTAGGAGGATTGGGTGAGGTGCGAGTCCTTGACGAGGCGGGTTTGAGGCGCCACCGAGGAGCGACGAGGGGCGACGGTGACCTTTGGAGCGAGGAGAGGGACGTCAGCTGATAGATTTCGCTCGAGCGAGCCCGACTTCAACTCACAGCGGGCGCCGAGCTCATCTTGCGAGCACCAACATGAGGGATCGAAGGAGCCGCCGAGTTGCGCCTCTCAGCAATGAGAGGGCTGACGGGCGGGAGACCAATCGAGGAGCGCCTGGGAGCCGGAGGAGGCGAAGTGACGGTGCTGGCGGTCGAAGGGCGACGACGACGAGCGGGCGAGGGCTTGCAGTCGGTAGGAGGGACGGCGGGGAAGAAGAAGCCCTCATGCTGAGGCTCGTCGTAGTCCCCCTCAGTCGACGACGCCGTGTCCACGGTCATCTCCCCCTCACTCGGCGCCGTGTAGTAGGTCGTCTCGTGCGTAGCGACGCTGTGATCTCCGCGCGAGCCGCGACGCTCCCTATCCTTGCCGTAGGAGACGATGGCAGGGTCGAGGAGAGGTGGACGAGTTTGCGAGGGAGGAGGGTAGCCGTAGGGCGCCGTCATGGCAGGAGGAGCTTGAGGCTGGCTCTGCGAGCGAGCGTGAGCGTAGGTGTGCTGAGGAGGGAGCGACTGCATGAACTCGGCAGCGGTGGGGAAGGGGTAAGAGGGATGAGGGTATGGAGGCCAGTGCGAAGGCGAAGGGTAGGGCGAAGGCGAAGGGTAGGGCGAGGGCGCGGGCTGGTAAGGCGAAGGCTGGTAGGGCTTCGGCATCGGCATGTGGTAGGGCGCAGAGGCAGGAGCGGGCTGAGGAGGTGCAGGAGAAGCCGCGCCGTAAGCCTGAGCATACGCCTCGTACTCCTGAGGCCAGGTGTAGCCATGACCAGCTCCACCGAGCTGAGCCTGCTGCATCGCGAGCATCGGCTCGACCGAGGTCGTCGAAGGCGTTTGCACCTCGGGCTCCGCCTCGAACGCCTGGTTTCCAGCGAAGAGCGAGGACCTGCTCAAGCTCTTCTTGGACCTCACACGACGGTGCTGAGGGTAGCCATGACCTTGGTGGGCGCGACCTCCATCGTGAGCGGTGGGCGCCGAGACGAAGCGACCAGGGAGGCGACCCTCGCGGATCTGACTAGGCTGGGAGTAGCGCGAGTTGCCGGGGAGGGGGACCTGGTTGATGCGGAAGCCGTGCGCTTGACGAGGGCGGCGGTTGGGCTTGTCGTCCTCCATGAGGAACTGTTGAGGAGGTCAGCTTCGACATCGAGGGAGCGAACCGAAGGCGCTCACAGTCCAGGGATCTTCCTCCTTCTCGGCCGAGAATAGGAAAGCGTCGATACCGCTGATGCGAGAGCGACGGCGTCAGCTCAACTCCCGCGAGAGCAGATCAGGTCGGCGACTCACGAGGGGCACCTCGCGTAGGGAAGGCTCAACGGTCCTTGCATGGCGGGGATGCTCCTCAAGCCGAGGTTGCTCAGAGCCTTCCTCGCCTCCTTGGTGAGGTCGCCGATCGAGTTCTTGCCGTACTTGACGATGTAAGCGAACGATGCCTGCTCGGGAAAGGCTTCGGGATGGACAGGAGGCGGCAGCACGAACGTCGAGGCCTTGGGGTCGAGACTGAGCGCCGCGAGACCTCCCTCGACCGAGTCTTGAGCGACGTCGGGGATGGGCGAGAGCATGGGCGAGAGGCTGCTCCTGGCGCGAACCTTGCCTTCCGAAGCGGCGCGACGGCGAGCATCGGCAGGCGGCGTCTCTGGCTGGACGTTGACCTTGAGATGCTGCGCAGAGGTGGAGCGAGGAGCGGTCGAAGGGTGACGAGGAGTGATGCCGGCGAAAGGACGAGGGCGGAGCGCTTGGGCGGGAGCCGCCGAGCTGCTGGCGGGAGCGGCGGTCGTGACAGGAGCGGTGAGGGTGATCTTGGTCACTGGGGGGTTCGAGTAGACCGAGGTGTCGGACGCCGAGTTGGAGATGCCACCGGAGGAGGAGCCCGAGACGACTCGCGACGAGGGGTTGGAGGACCAGATGGGGCTCTGCGCGCCGCTAATGATCTCAAAGGAGGAGTCGAAGGACGAGTCGGGTCCCTGGGAGATGGTGGACTTGGGCGTGTCGGGCGTGTCGGGAGGAGCGACCTTGCCGCCGCCGAGGACGAGCGAAGACGAGCGCGAGCGAGTGTGCGACGATTCGAGGGCTTGCTCGTCGGAGGACTTGGAGTCGCGGTACTTGTTGGGCGTGCTGTGGATGATGATGGAGTCCTGCGTACTGTTGCCCTCCCCCTCCTCCTTGTCCTGCTGCTCGTCCTTCTGCTTCTCCTGCGCCTCAGCCTTGCCCCTCGCGTCGGTGCTGTGCACGTGACTCGAGTTGTTGCTGGACGTCTCTTGCTTGTCGACCATGGTTCCACAAGGTTCAGACATGGCGAGTGGATGTAGTTGAGTAGAGTTGCGGGACGTGAGGTCGTGTCGTGAGGATGCGCTGGCTGAGCTGCAGCAGGCGGAACACAACAGCGAGCGAGTCAGCTCTGAAGCTCTGTAGACCGGGCAGGACAGTAGCTTACCACTGCTGAGCCTTTGCTGTATTGTTCGTTATGAGGAAGAATGCGAGTGCGAGAACGACGAGAGTGCTGTGAACGAGGTCGTGAAGAGAGGCGAGTCGTTGAGGGTCGTTAGAAGGTCGTGAGAGGTCGTATGCGTAGAGGTAGAGTAGCTGCAGCTGGCTAGCACCCCTTCCTGGCTGTAGGGGTACATAAGCTGCTCAGGGTCGGATGAGGGAGGAGGAAGAGGGTGGAACGAGCTCGACGCGCTCCCTCTTGACTTCTCGCCGCGTCTCGCTGTACTTTATCTGCTTCCATTCAGCAGCTTCGACGGATTTGACTCTGTACTCGGATGTGTTCCCGCTCGTGTCTGCAGCATTCTGCCGTCTTGCAGCAGCAGCTCAGCGCTCCTCCACTCCTGCTCTCTCGCGCCTGTTCTGCTGGCCCTCCTGCAGCACATCAAGACTACTTCGCAAGGCAGTCGCCTAAATGGGATGCCTTCAACTCGGTCTCTGGGTCTACAACGCTACAGCTCATCTGGAGAGCACGTTCGGCATTGCTCGGCCCTCCTCTTCGACGTCCGCCTCAGCCCAGTTGCTCCTGAAATCCGACCCCATCCCTCGGGGGAATGCACGTTCTTTGCCTTCCCTTCTCCTCCCTCCTCTCCGTCGGCCACCCAGTGCTTGGTCAAGTTCTTGCAGCACAGCGCGAGCGCCTTTGCAGCTCTCGCTCCCGATCCCCCCCCCCCCCCCCCCCCCCCCCCCCCCTCAGCGGTCGACATGGGACTCGCCTACTTTGAGAAGATGTGTCCTGGAGGTGATGTGACGTCCAAGACGGTGCAGGTGATTCCAAATGTCGTCCTCGCTCACAACGAACGCTGACAGCGATTTCGAATCTGCAGGCTTGGTGTGTGCTGAAGGAGTGAGTGGCGGTTTCCACTTTTGCATGCTCAGGGCTGACTCTTGACATCTACAGAGGTACATGTTGTGCAGTATGTCCCAACAACCTCGCGACGATTGGCAGCCGAGTCGGCCTGGTCGGCAAGTCCGTGTCCGAATCGCCGAGCTCGCAAACCCTGCTGACTTGCAGACCTCTCGAACAGCTCTCATTTTATTCGCAACCCTTGTAGTGGTGTACGACGCGTGAGTATGCGCTCACAAGTTCGTGAAGTCCGAATCGAAGCTGACCCGAGCTTCTTCCCAGCGCTGAAGCGCCGTATAACTTCGTAGGCTGCAGGCGAAGATCTCAGCGCCATCTTCGCTGACACAAACGCCTTCTCTGCAACAGCTCACGGTGACCATGTCATCGGTCGCCTACCTCGTCGCTGTTCTTCAAGCCGGTCTGCGAGGGGACCAGATCTCAAAGTGTAAGTGGTCCAGCAGGCTCCGAGTCTCGACCTTGATATCAGGCGACAGGACGCTGAACTAATCGACTCGACTCCCTCCGAGCAGTCCACGCCTACTACGCCCTCTTCGCCTCGCTGGGCTTTCTCTCGCCCCTCGCTGCAATCTCGGTAGCGCCGAACTCGTATCTCTGTACGCAGACTCCGCCGTCAAGACCCTTAGACCGAGCAGGACGTACAACTAACCATCTCGCTGTCTCTCTGTTTCCCTCTACGCTCTCCTCCTCTCGCAGACGGCGAATCGCACCCCAAGCTCGGCAAGAAGCTCCTGCCGTTCTCGCGCAAGATGGGAAGGTGTGTGCCCTTTGCTCGGTCCTGAGGCTTTGAGGCATCAAGTAGTCTACTGCGACCTCGAGCTAACTGTACCGTCACCTACTCACCCGCAGGAAGAAGGCCGAGGCTAAGGCCCACTCGCTTGGACACGCTCTCGGTCTTCGCTCTTATCAGAGGCTCCATGACTCGGTACAGGAGATGTACTCGATGGGTCACGGTAGCGCCGAGCCGCGCGCCGCGGTTACTCGACGCGCCGCTACCGACACCATGCTCGGCCGAGATCGAGGGACCCCTACTAGCAGCAGAAGAGGCCTGAGCTCGTTCTGGTCGACGAATCGCGTCGAGGCTCCCTCAAGGGTAGCAGAACGACGTCCTCTCGCCGAGACGGATCCCTTTCGTGTCGGCGATACGAGTACCGACACCTCGCCTGTCATCCACGCCAGCTCGCCGAGCAACAGACGCGCCGAGATGTCGGAGATAGAGCCGCCTGAAGTGCTGTTACCGGGCGCTATGCTTTCCGTTAGTATCTCTTCGCACTACCAGGCGACGCCAGCGCTGACGCTTCCCTTCACAGCTCTCCGCCCCTTCTCCTCTCTCGCGCTCGCACACCCTCCCGACTGGCCGAGTTCCGCACTTCTCTCGGCCTCTTCCCCATACCCGTTCGGGTGCTTTCCAACACGACGCCTCGAGCATCAACAGTCGCTCGAGCGGGGAGGAAGGAGACGAGGAGAAGGACAAGCGCCTGGAAGCGGGGACTTCGGCGCTCGCTCACGACCCTCGCCATCACGCCGAGCACGATCCTGAATGGGAGAACCCTCGCCGTCCTCCACAACATCCTCAGCGTGACCATGACCATCACTCTTCCGGCGAGACCATCTCTGGCATCTCCCACACCAACCGCCTCAACTCGGACGATACGACTCTGCAACCCTCTTCCATCGAGGCCCCTCGACGGAGGCTTACAAAGCGGCGACGACCACAACTTCCTCCTCAACCTCCTGCCGAGCCCCATAGCGACCTTCCTCCTCGCCCGTCAAGACCGCCGAAGCTTCAAAAAGCTCGTCCCTTAACCGAAGAGCAAGTCGAGCAGCGCCAGGCGCCGCATAGCGTCGAGTTGTCGAGCGAGGACAAGAACTACATCTACGATAAGATGCAGGGAGAGTCTTGGAGGAGGAGGGCGTACATTTGGGGCAATGTGGCGCTGTGGGCTCTGTGGCTCGTGACGTTTCGTGAGTTCGCCGAGGGGAGAACGAGGAGGCGAGGAGGGCTGACTTGCCCTTCGCTCGCAGTGCTCGTCACCGGCGCATCCTCCAAGACTGCGTTCACCTTTTCCCAGAAAGAGTGTGAGGATCCGGCGGGAACAAAGATGCTCTTTTACTCCATCATCGCCTTCCTCGGCATCGGCCTCCTCATTATCGTCGTCTTCATCGTCAAGTAGGTCGGAGTCACGCTGCAGCCCACCCCAGCTGACCGACCTACTCTCTCACAGCTTCTACAGCCATTTCTTCTCGCATTCGTTCGTCGATCGGTGCTCGGCGCTCGCCTCTCACCCTTCGCTGACCTCCTTCCCACACAGGATCCATCGTCCCTTCGCGTATAGTCGAGCTCATAGTCGTATCACTCGAATGATAGTGCCCGGCACTTTCGCCGGCATCGTCTTCGCTCTTTGGTGAGCCTCTTCGGCACCGAACGAGCGAGCGCTCATCATGCCCTCATCTCGCAGGCAAATCCTCCTCTGGCTCTCCTACATCCAGGCAGCTTCCGACGACTCTTCTCTCCAAGCTGCCGACGTAAACCCCGCTCCTCTGCTTTCCCTCGCCTCCCAAGCTGACCTCGGCGCTCCCTCATTCGCAGGAGCAAGCCACCTCCTTCACCACCGTCCTCGCCTGCGCTCTCGCCATCAAGCCCTTCCTCGACATCGTGAAAGCGATAGCTAAAGCTCCTAAATTGAAGGGAAAGCAGCTGAGGGACGAGATTAAACTGCTAGCCGCTCAGGCGAAGAAGCTGGAGGAGCAGGCGAGGAGGGATAGGTTGATGGTCGAGTTGGGGAGGGGGGATGGGGAGGGAGTGGCGCGCGGTTGGGGTGAGGATAAGGGGAAGGGGAGGGAGAGGGATTAGGGAGCTTAGATGTACGGCTAGAGCTGAGATGGGAATAGAGCAGTGTGGCCGAGAAGTCGGGCCGAGCGAAGACCGAACAGAGAGAAGAGGTGCAGCAAGAGCAGCGTGCAATTACTCTCCACGACCCTCATCCACCTCGTCAAAACCAACAGCGCAACGAGCTAACGTCGTAGTTGCTGCTCGGCGTTCTATCCCCTTGCTCCCTCAATCTACGTCGTCGCCCCTCCATTCCCCACCTTCTTGACCACCCCACTCCTCAACATCCTCCCAATCTCACTCCTCTCCTCCCTATCCATCTCCCACTCCTTCTCCCTCAAAAGCCTGCCCGCAACCTCGGGCAATACATCGCCCGCACCTCCTTCCCAGCCGACTCTCCAATCGCACAGAGGATCTCCTCGAGATTCACCGACGTTGATCAACCCGACGCGACCGCCCGCTTCTTTCATGGCTTTGACGAGGCGGAAGGCGGAGAAGGTGGCGAGTGAGGAGCCGACGATTAGGAGTTGAGTGTTCTGTGCTATTAGGTGGGTGGCGAGGGAGCGGGTCGAGGGGGAGAGGGATTCTCCGAAGAAGGTTACGCGCTGTATGGGGTGCAGCGAGGAGGTTGAGTGAAGAGGGAGGGCGAAAGAGGTCAGCTCGGCGCTCGGCGTCGTCTCGCAGCCAACGCGCCTACTCACAGGCTTCATATCCCCTCCACACCTCTCACACTCGGGCACCACAAACTCCTCATACCTAACTCCTTCCCCAAGCTCAACATCACCATCCGGATTCAGCTTCTCCTGCCTATCGCCTCTCATCACTTCCTCCAGATACCCCGCCCATTGCGGATTCAGTTCGCTCAACCGATCTTGGAAGGCGTCCCGACCGACGGGGGCGTCGCAGGAGAGACAGTGGGCGTGACGGAGGGTGCCGTGCAGTTCGAGGATTGGGGGGTCGGGAGTTGGTGGTGGGAGAGAGGCGGAGGGTGGGACGGTGGAGGGAGCGAGGTAGGTCGAGAGGTTCGTGTCGTGCGCTTTGTGGTGCAGACCGTCGACCTTTAGGGAGCAAAGCGGGACATGGAAAGAGCGTCGAGTCGGGCGAGAAGGGGTGGAGGAAAGCGAAGAAGGAGCAAGTCAGCGCCGAGGACAGAAGATACAGTACAGGATAGCTCGATCGTACATTTTGTGTGATGAGTGAGGTGATGTAGCCCATTTTAAGTAGGGCTCCAACTGCATAGTGAGTCGGATTCGACTCGGCGACTCGGACGGGCGGGTATCTGTGGACGAGGAAGAGCGAGTTAGCCATCGCTCATCAGCTCAAATCAAGCAGACGGTCTGTAGCTCACCCTAGATAACTCCTCGCTATCGAACAGCACCGAGAGAGAGGTCAGCTCTCCCTTCCAAGCGATTGGGCGCCGAGCTCGACCACAAGAACTCACCCCAATACCTCCTCCTCTTGCTCTCCTGCTCTATAAACTCATTGAAGAATATTGGTCTATGCTTCTTGTTGCTATAGAATCGCGAGACTGTCAGCCTACATCCCTCTAGCCTACGCCGGAGTGTTCAACGCGTCATGCTCCCTCGACAGCCCGCCTACGATAGAGCAGCAGCAGCGCACTCACATAGTATAGCTCCCCTCCTTCCCCCTATACGCCCTTATCCCACTATCGACCGACACGCCCGCTCCCGTCAAACAGACGGTCCCCCCTCCTCCGCTGAAAGCTCCCTCTCGTAGGAAATCGGTGACCTGAGCGATCGAATCGGGTAGGGAGAGGTAAGGAGCTGGTGGGTGGGCGTTGGGTTTTAGGCCGGGAATGCGGATGCGCCCGAGCGGGAGGGGGGAGGGGCGCATTGAGGTGGCGATGGATGGGGGGGATGGGGATCGGGAGTGAGGGAGAGGGTGGAGGGAGATGGGAGATGGGAGGGAAAGAGAGCGAGTTGAAAGGATACAGAAACGATGAACGAGCGACGAAGAGACGAGATGAAGACGAGGCGAGACGGGAGGAGACGAAGAGGTGGAAGAGCGGAGGTACGCCGTTCGCTTTGGCGGTAGGGGCTGAGAAAGCTGAAGCTAAGCTCTGCTATCGACTAGGAATGATACAGAGAGCCCACCTCTGCTCTACCATGCTCTCTCCTGCCCTGCATCTCTCGACCGATCTTTCGCTTGCGCTTCTCGGCGCTGCTCCTCTCCGCGACTCGAGCACTAAGCAAGACGAGAAATTACAACACAACTAAAGCTTCTCCATCATCCTCCTACCATCTCAAACCTAATGCGCCCCAAACAAACCCCCCAACGCCTCCCTCAGCCTCGCCAACTTGACATTCCTCCCAACGAACATACTACTCGCCGAGAAGCCCGCTCCTCCACCCTGCACCACACCCGCCAACGGCCTTCCCCAGGGCGCTCCTCCACCCGTCCCAGTAGCTGAGGGATGTGCAATCCGCCCCAAACCGCGAAGGACGGCTTCCACCTCTTCCTCCGAATCCAGCTCCCCTCCTGCTCCTGCCCCGCCGAGGGTAAGGTCCTCCGAGTCGGACCACTCCCCTACTACTATCAGTCCTTTCTTGCCCCCCTCTCCTCCCCTCACGCGGCGCTCCTTGCCCCCAACGCCGCTCCCATCCCCCGCCAGAGCAGCAGCACCCTTCTTCTTCCTCTTCTCCTTCTTCTTTCCCTCCCCGTCCCTCGTCTCCCCCCCACCGCCCGCGCCACCTGACAGCGCCTCCACCCCCCCTCCAACGATTCCTGGCACCGAAGAAGTAGGTTTGGTCAACCTAGTCCATTCAGCGAGGAGGACGTCGTATGGTTGCGAGCGGTGCGGAACGGAGCGTTTGGCGCCCATGGAGTGGGTTTTGCAGGTTAGGGAACGGGAGCAGGGGAACCCTTTGTCGTTGATGACGCCGCAGTGCTTGTCCACGTCGACGGGGCCTGCTCAGCGAGCGAGGAATCAGCATCGCCGAGCGCGAGACGGGAGAGAGAAGGAGAGAGCTCACCTCGGGTCTTATGAGGCTTCTCCGCCGATCCTCCAACTACCGCTGTAGTAGGCTCCTTCAACACGATCTTCTTCTTCTGCCCGGCCACCAACGCCGAAGTAGAAGGCGTCGCCGAATCCTCGCCGCTGCTGCCTGTGCCGGTTCCGGCTGTTTGGTCGAGACGCAGGACGAGGGAGGTGGGTTTTGGCTTTTTGAGGGGCGTTGGGGAGGGGTCGTTGGAGACTGGACGATGTGAGGGGGTCAGCGAGAAAGAGAGAGAGCGGAGGGAGAGCGAGAGGGAGCCCACCTTCGGAGAGCTGCCGTTTCATTGGTGGTGCGGATTGACGGTCGCGGATCTTTTGGCAATTGACTGTGTGTGATTCCTACTAGTCAGCTCTGCTTCCCTGCAGCTCCGCTGCTACATCGTTCGTCGCCGGCGCTCGCGCCCTCCCTGCACGCGACGCCGGTTCGAGTGAGGTTACAGAGACTGGACTGACCAGCATGATCGTTCATAGCAGATTCAAGGATAGGTTTGGTGCATTGAGGGCATTGTAGGATGACATCGTTTGCTGGTTGTAAGCGAGGGGTGGCTGAGGGGGAGGTGTTGGCTGTGGCTGGTGATGGTGAGGGAGCGGAGGGCGGGGAGAGGGCTGCAGTGGAGCAGAAGTGATTAGCACTGCACTCGTTGTAGTCTCTTACTTGCCGCGACTGACCCTGGCCCAATTGATCCCAGCGGTCTTGAGCTGCTTGCTGAGAGGGAGGGGAGCCTAGCGTCGCAGGGGAAGGTGCAGAAGATGGTTGGGCGACGAGTTGTACCATAGCAGAGGTATCTCCCTAGATGGCCACGAGGTGTACTCGATGAGAGAGAAGTTGTAGGTCGATAGGGTCAAAGCCAGACCCTCGAGCCGGCTCGAGCTCGACGACTTGGGCGCTCGCAACGAGGGGGGTCAATCTCCTGCCAAATCGCTCGTCTCAGAGACTCGTTCAATCAGCTCACAGCGGCTGCTGTAGCTCATCACCCTCGCTCGCTCCCAGCCCTCTTTCGGTCCGCTACAGCCCTCCGCCCACGCGGTTGCCCTCTCTCTCCCCTCTCGGATCCCTCCCTCCCTCTTTAACAGCTCAGCAACAATGAGCAACCTAGCTAAAACGGTACAGCTCGCTACCAAGCCAAAGCGTGCTCCTCCAAAAGCAAAGGTACGTCCTCTACTCTCTTACAGCTCAAGTGGGAGGGGCAGCAGCGCATCGGCCGGAGTAGCCTCCGCATCGTCATCCACCTCGTTCAACTGCTACAGCAGCATCTTTCTAGGATCACTATCGACTTACTGTACTGCTGTACTCGACCATCGCCCCCTCTCATCTCGCCCGCCCCGCTCACCGAGGTTGACGACGAGCACGCACTGGACCAGAGTGGACTTGCGCTGATCCTCTGACGTCCTACCACAGTACATCGACCCCATTGTCCAAGCTACTTTCAACCAAGATGGAGCGCTACAGGAAATTGTCAGGACCCTGTCTACTAGGCTCAGAGACTCCAACACCACCGTACGCCGGCCTTTCCCCTCTCTCTACCGCCCTACAGCCCTGCTAACCCACCCACCAACACACCAACAGGTCGTCTTCAAATCCCTCATAGTCCTGCACCAACTCCTCCGTGCCGGCTCCCTCGAGCCGACCTTCTCCTACCTCGCTTCCTCCTCCCTCTCGCTCACTCTCTCCGCGCACGAGGCGCCAAACATCTCGGCATACGGCCATTACCTCGCGGCGAGGATCAAGAGTTATAGTAATATCAAGAGGGACGTCATCAGGGATAAGAGCGATCGCAGGGCGGCGAGTAGGCTGAGGGGGTTGAAGGTCGAGGGAGGGCTGTTGCGGGAGACGAGGGAGGTGCAGAGGATGATTGCGGCGTTGGTGGAGTCCAAGGTAGGGCTATCTTGTGCTCGTCGTAGTCTCTGTCGGCTAGCGACGAGCGAGTCGGATCCCTGTTCGGCGCCGAGCTGACCCTTGCTCTCCTCTCCTCCTTCGACCGATCACAGTTCTACACCGACGACGTGGACGACGAAGTCTCGATGACGGCTCTCCGCTTCCTCGTCAAAGACCTTCTCGTCCTCTTCACCGCCGTCAACGAAGGAGTGATCAACGTCCTCGGTTCGTTTCCTCTCCCCCCACTCTCCTCTTCCGCTTGAAGCTGACCTTGCTTGCTCGACGCACAGAGCACTACTTCGAGATGTCCCATGTAGACGCTACTACGGCCCTCAAGATCTACAAGACCTTCTGCCGCGATACGGAGAAGGTCGTCGCCTACCTCGGCATCGCCAAGAAGCTGCAGAACGTCACGCATATCCAAATCCCCAACCTCAAGCATGTGAGTCAATCGCTGCTCTCTAGCTCGACTTGCTGTCGGGAAAGCGAAGCTGACCCGCCGCCGAGATGCACAGGCGCCCGTCTCCCTAGCTGGATCGCTCGAGGAATACCTCAACGACCCCAACTTTGAGACCAACAGGAAGGAGTACAAGGAGAACAAGCGGATAGCAGATGGAGGGGCTCCTTCGAAGGGTGCGCTGCCTGTCTTCCCTTCGCCGAGCATCAAGCTGACGCTCCTGACCCTTTCCCAGCCCCAGCCGCCACCACCTCCACTCCCGCCGCCTCCACCTCCAACAACTCATCCTCCACCGCCGCACCCTCCAGTTCCTCCACCTCAGCAGCTGCACCGACCAACCCCGCCTCCTTCACCGACTTCTTCGAATCCATCGAAGCGGCCCAACAACCCATGTTCGCGCAATCCCCCACGCCCGGCGCACAATTCTTCCTCCCTCCTCAACAGACTGGATTCGGCGCCGCTCCGAACCCGTTCCTCCAACAGCAGATGACGGGCATGCCCTTCCAGCCTCAGATGACGGGCATGCCTTCCCCCTTTGGAGGCGCGCCCAACCCCTTCGGCATGGGCATGCAGCCGCAGCAGACGGGATTCCCGATGCAGCTTCAGCAGCAGCAGACGGGCTTCCCACAGCAACAGCAGCTGCAGCAGCAGATGACGGGAGGGCCGAACCCCTTCCGGCAGAGCATGATGATGACCGGCGGGGGAGGAGGGGGGTCGCCGTTCGGTCAAGGAGCGTTCTCGATTGGAGGAGCGGGAGGAGTACCGCCTGTGCCGCAGATGCCGGCGGGACCGTTTGGGCAGCAGCAGATGGTGTCGCAGCCGACTGGGATGGGCGCGTTCGGCAATGGCGGCGGAGGACCACCGTTCGGTCAACCTCAGCAGCAACCTCAGCAACAGCAGCAACCCCCTTCCCCCTCACCCTTCGGCAACCTCGTCTCCCAGCCCACCGGCTTCCCGCAACCCCCTCCCCCCTCCTCTCCTTTCGCGCCGAACCGAGTTTCCTCCCCCTTCTCCTCCTCCGCCCCTCCCGCACCAACACCAGCACCTCTCGTCTCCCAAAAGACGGGAGCGAGGAACCCCTTCGCTCCCGCGCCGGGGACGGTGTTGCCTCAGTTTGAGCCGCCGAAGCAGGTGCAGCCGAGTATGAATGCGATGGGGGCGTTTGCACAGCAGCAGCAGGCTCAGCAACAGCAGCAGCAGGCACCTCAGCAGCCGCAACAGCAGCCTGACGCCTTCTCCTCCATCTTCGGCGGCCAACAACCCCAGCAGCAGTCCCCCGCGCCGCCGCTCACGCAGAGCAAGACGGGCGGAATGATGGCCAGCATTGGGAGCGAGTTTGCCTTCTCCTCCAACGGCAACGGGCATGGCGGCTCCTCAGGCGCAGCGACCATCAACGGCCATCCTCCTCCTCCTCCCTCCTCCTCGGCTTCCCTCCCGCCCTTCTCCTCCTTCTCCTCCCCTTCCTCACCCGCGCCTCTGACGACACAGCCGACAGGCTTCGGCGGCTCCACGATGAAGCCCTTCCAGCCGACCTCTTCCTTCGGCTCCAAACTGGCCGACGAGTTCGGCGCTCCCCCCTCCTCCGGAGGAGGGTCGGCGTTCTCCTCCGCTTCGCTCCCACCGCTCAACACCAACACCAACTCCTCTTCCTCCTTCATACCCTCCTCCTCATCGCCCGCGCCGCTGTCGGCCCAGCCTACGGGATTCAACCCCTTCCGAGCGGGATCGGTCCTTCCCCCTCTCAATGGGTCGTTAAGCGGTCAGCCTACGGGATCGCCCTCTCCCTTCGCCGCTGGAGGAGTGCAAGGTGGTCTGACGCCGCAGAGGACGGGATTCCAGCCTACTAGTGCGTTTGGGCAGGCGTCGTTCGGAGGAGGGGGCGGGGGGGGAGGGGGAAGCTTGATTTGAGCGAGAGGAGAGAGAGGCAGGGAGTCTTATATGGTTCTGTAGTTGTTCTTTCGGGTCGTTTTCGTATTCTCGCTTGGCCTTTAGCGTGGGAGGGTAGTGAGTGGGCAATGAATGAGATGAAGCAGGTCACGAACGAGCGCCGAGCAGCGAAGCGAGCTCCCGATTCGCGGTCTCGCGTGACAGACCGGCGCGACTGAAAACCTGTGTATTTACGACAGACAGGCAAGCTACATCTCGACTCGCACGACTGAACTCGACTCCAAGCACGTCCTCCTTCCTCCTCACTCGCTCAATCGCTATCCGAGTCAATGGTGAGAACTGTCATCCCCTTCTCCTTGCCCTTGCCGTTGGACTTGGCGGTCGACTTCTTGCTGCTGCTGCTCTTCGAGGAGGAGGAGGCGGCGGCGGCGGTGGGCGAGGCCTTGGATTTGGACTTGTTGCTCTTGCCGAGCTTCGAGGGAGGGGGGAGATCTTGCTCCGAGTCGGAGGAGAGGGCGCGCTTGCCTGTAATGCGGAGTCAGCGCGCGCACGATCGGAACAGGTAGGGAAGCGCACCGTTCGACTTGGACGAGCTGGCCTTCGCCTTGCCCTTCGACGACGACGACGAAGCCTTAGCCGAGCTGTTCGACTTGTCGCGCTTCTTCGATCGCGATCCCGAAGCCACCGCTCCCCCGCCCGTAACAATCAAACACTCGTCGTCGTCCATCTCCTCCATCTCCCTCTGCAAATAGCGCCTCTCGTCATCCGAGACCTCGGCCTCGGGGTCCTCGTACTGGAGGCCATCGTCGTGCGCGCCATCGCGGTAGTCGTCGATGGGCTCGGGCTTGACCTTGACGTACTCCTCTAGCTTGAGCTTGTGGTCTCCGGCGAGACGGGCTCTCTCGGCCTTCTCGTCGGCAAGGCGCTTCTCCATGGCCATAGCGCGGGCTTCGCGGGCGGCGTTGGACTGGGTACGACGCCTAGAGTAGTGCAGGACATGATGAGCGCTAGCCCAGACGAATACTAGAAGACTGCAGCTCACCTGAAGCTGCTCTGGTCCGGATCCGTGCTGAGCTGCTGACCGTCGCCCTCGAAGGCGCCGAGCCTGTTGACTCGGCTTCCGGCCTTCGGGGCGATGGCCGTCTGCCGCCCCGTCTTGCCGAGCTTGGCAGAGCCACGAGCAGCCCTAGGCTTGGGCGCGCCGACAGCGACGCGTTGACGCTTCCTCCTCGTCGTGTTGGCGCCGGCGCTGCGAAGGGGAGAAGGGAGAAGGGGGGCGAGGTCAGCGTCGAGTCCCGAGTACAAAGTGGCCAAGACTCACCAGGTGAACATGGGAGCATCCTCGCCATAAGGGACCTTCGCTCCCTCGTATTCGAGGCTCTTGCCCGCCGACCAGAAACCATCGCCGAAGTAGCCCTTGGCACGCAGCACCGACACCTGCTCCCTGATGCGCTTGTTGATCTTCTGAAAGTCGTGCGCGTGGTTCATCTCCTTGATGTGAGCCAGTTCATGGCACATCACGTAGATGAGGAACTGGTAGGGAGCGCTGAGCGCCGAGCAGGAGAGAGGCGGTCAGCTTGCTGATCGAGCGGCTAGTTGGTGAAGCGACGTACAAGGATCCGTCGGGTCTGCGCAGGACAATCTCGATGGTCTCTCCGCCATTCCAGTTGCGACCAGCGAACTCTGCGCGAAGGGGATGGCCAACGCCGAGCTGAGGTTAGCGAGCTGGGACCAGGACGGGGGACAGCGCGGTCACTCTAGACGAGACTTCTCGTCTGTATGATGTGAGCTGGAACTGCAGGAGAGCACGCACGAGGGTTCCACTCGTGCTCGTTGAATGCATTCACTCCCATCCCCCAGAGCTTCATGATGGGCTTGAACTGCGCTGCGATAGCTTCGAGAATCTTCAGAGCCTGTGGTAGAGGAGACCAAAGGGGTAAGCGAGATGCACGAAGTGCGAGATGCTAGACAGCTACGCCGCTCCTCAGCTCGGGCGCGTCCTGGCGCGACTGCCATCTCTGGTGTCGCCTTACAGCGCTACAGGCCAGCTGCACTTACCTCATCATGGTCGTCGTATCCGGGCAAGGCGCGGATGAAGTTGATGGCGGGGTTCTGCGCGGTGCAGGAGCGACGGTCAGACCTCTCTCGAGCTGTTCTGCTCCAGCGCGGGCGTATGAGGAGGTGCGAAAAGCTCACAGGCATCTCCACCGGGTTGTTGATCCTCAAGTGCCCAACAGGCATTGTCCTCCGATGGCGTGTAGCGGCTCAGACGAGCGGCTGAAGTGCGGGTGGAGGTCTGTGGGCGCGGTGAAGATGGAGTCGAGCAGAGAACAGAAGACGAGCTCTGTGTAGTCGGGTGGAGGTTCTTTGTGGCGCTGCTAAGGTGTCGTGAACAAGACGAGTGATATGGAAGGGAGCAAGCCGTACTTCGAGGCGCTCTCGCTTTGGCAGCCCCGAGTCGAAGGGGCCACTGCCAGTGCAGTTCGGTAGCAATGGTCTGGAGGAGGAATAAACCTCGGTCCGAACTCTGCACTCTGTCTCCTGCCTCGAGCTGCTCTCGACCGTTCCGCAACTCATCTCCGAAGCCCTTCGAAGCCCTTGTGCACCCTGTAGCAGCTCATCAGCATCGTGTACGCTCAGTGCAGGGTGTCAAGAGCACTAATTGCTCAGATTTCATCCTCTCCGAACTCTCGTTGATCGTGAGGCCGACTCGTTGGGGCAGAGCGCCGCGAAGGATCATCGCCGAGCTCGCTTCTGGCGCTCTGCTGTAGAGCCTTGAGGAATCGGGGAGAGCTCGCATGATAGCCAGTGGCTTTACTCTGTAGCTCGAGACTACTCGTAGCTCAGCAGGACCCCTCAATAGAGCTGCAGCCACCGACAGCGCCGAGCTCGCTGCGAAATTCGCCTCTCGCTCGTCTCCTTAGCGGTAGACAGGCGTCGTCTATGCTCGTGAGCGGCGGCCACGCTGCTGGCTTGATACTTAAACACTCAGCTGCACGAGAGCTCGCTGCAGAAGAAGCGAGCCAATGAGCGCGAGGCGAGATGAGGCGAGCTCGGCTGGAGGGCCGAGTTGGAAAGCTCGGCGTGAAATCAGGCTTGCTCTCCCACCACTACCTCGCCCTACTCCCCTACACCTTTACCTCTTCTCAGAATGGCCTCTGCACGCGTCGTCTACGCTCCCCCTGGCCCCACCCCTCACACCGAGCACTACAGGTACCCTCCCGCGCCCAAGGAGTTCTTCCTCACCTCGCAGTGGGCGGTCGAGAGGGTGACGAAGGTCCCTCTCGCCATCGCGGGCAATGTGAGTGCTCATATAACTGTACAGGAGTCGAGGAGCATAGAGCTGACTCTCTGCTGCAGGTCATCAGCTACGCCGAGAGCTGGATTCGCAAGACCCCTTCGGCGCCCGACCGCCTCTCGCAGCAGTTTGTGCAGGCTCCTAGCGACCCCGAGCCTCAGATGGACCTCTTCAAGACGGTCATGACTCAGATGAGTCAGGGAACGCTTGTTCAGGGTGAGTGTGAATCGCCTACAGCTTCGACCGAGCTGACCTTCGTCTCTCGGCAAAGATGCTCTCGTCATGCTCTCGGGCGCCATCCAAGGACTCGAGTCTGCCAGGGAGGGTGGCTTGGATGATAGGAAGCTGCTTCTCGAGGAGGTCGTCGTCATGCTCAGCACCTTGCCGCCTGTGAGTAGCCTCATCGCCGAGCTCGACTCCCTCGCTCGCTCGCACCGACTGACTCTCGCCGCGCTTCTCACCTACAGAACTCGGTCATCGGCAACTCGCTTACAAACACTCTCATCCGCTTCCTCTGGGCGGACTTGAGTCACCCTCCCGTCGCCTACGTCGGCTCCAACCGCTACCGCAAGGCCGACGGCTCGGGCAACAGTCCCTGGGATGAGCTGCTCGGCGCCGCCAACACGGCCTACGCTCGCTCGGTCCCTCCCATGCACCCTCTTCCTCCTGACCTTCCCGACCCTGGAACCCTCTTTGACGCATTGCTCAAGAGGGATGAGTTTGCCCCCCACCCGAGCGGCATCTCGTCGTTGCTCTTCAACTTTGCGACGACCATCATGTAGGTAGATAGTCTTGAGTGCGAGGTAGAGTCCGCGCTGACCTTCTCACGAACTCCCATACAGCCACTCGTGCTTCCAGACGTCGATGGTCGACCCTAACATCAACGAGGCTTCCTCTTACCTCGACTTGAGCATCATCTACGTGAGTCTGCTCAACCGTTCCGCTGCAGAGGAGTGCTCTAACACCTCCCTTTACTACAGGGCAACAACCAAGCCGAGCAGAACGAGGTTCGCACGGGCAAGGCCGGCTTGATGTACCCCGACGTCGTCTCGGCGAACCGTCTCTTCCTCATGCCCGCCGCCGTCACCACCTTGGCCGTCGTCTTCACTCGTGAGTAGAGCCAGCTACTATCTACCTACCTCTATACACCTCGCTGAGCTCGCCGCGCGCCTCTCCCACGCCCGCAGGCAACCACAACCTCATCGCCGAGAAGCTCTTGGCGATCAACGAAGGCGACCGCTTCACCGCCAAGCCTCCTCGCAAGCCTCAAGTTATGTACGAGGCCAACTACTCTCAGGACCACCCCGACGTCGTCGCCTACAAGCAGGCGTTCGAGAAGGATCCCAAGGGCCTCGTGCAGCAGGATGAGGATCTCTTCCAGACGGCGAGGCTCGTCAACTGTGGTTGGTTCTTGTGAGTTCGGTTGACTTTTACTCTCAGTGAAGAGGAGATCGTGAGCTGAACTGGTGCATCTACTTCCTTCCTCCCTTCCCTGTCGCTTCGTTCTTCCCCGACTTGCTCTCTCGACTCGCTTGCTGTCTCGCCTCGCTGCTCTGCTCCTCTCATACTCACCTACAGGAATGTTATCTTCCAAGGTAAGGGTCCTATCTAGCTTTCCTTTCGTCTCCTTGCCTAAGCAGCCTAGCGAAGTAGTCGCGAGCCGAGCTGAGAGCCATCGCCGAGCCTCGTTTTTCGGTCGTCGCTCTTTGCTCGCTTTCTGGACCCTGAAGCTGACCACCTCGTTAACGGCGGGATAGATTATATTAGGGTTATCCTCAATATCAACCGCTCCAACTCGCTCTGGTCGCTGGTGCCGACGGGAGTCATCAGGCCGCCTCTCCAAGGCCCTTTCCCTCGTGGAGTCGGCAACGCCGTCGCTATCGAGTTCAACATGTGAGTCTAGCTGCTCTATTGAGCTACACACCTCGCTGACACTTCACCTACAGCCTCTACCGCTGGCACGCCGCCGTCTCGAAGCAAGACGAGCAGTGGATCGAGGCCGAGATGAAGAAGTGGGGTCCTAGGGGCAAGGCTCCCGTCGACTACACCGAGGCCGACTTCTTCGTCGTCTACAACAACATGACCAAGGCGATGGGTGAGCTCCGAGTCCTTCTCTGCGCCTCTTTGCGATCGCCGAGGCTGACCTCTCCCTCCTCGGCGCAGGCAACGACGTCAAGAAGGTGAGCTGT
Organism: Leucosporidium creatinivorum; assembly: GCA_001600635.1. NCBI lineage: Eukaryota > Fungi > Basidiomycota > Microbotryomycetes > Leucosporidiales > Leucosporidiaceae > Leucosporidium > Leucosporidium creatinivorum. The sequence continues at coordinate 489,876 of BCKL01000004.1, read as the reverse complement.
GATGAGTCTTTCCACTCCGAAGCGAGCTGACACCCTCTCYCGACGAACAGTGGAACATCCCCGGCMTCAAGCGCAAGAGTGACGGCTACTTTGACGACAAGGACTTGGTCAACATCCTCTCGGACGCGACCAAGCACGTCGCTGGCGCCTTCAAGGCTCGTGGTGAGTTGTTCATCGTCTTGGAGAGCGACATGGCTCGCGAGCTGACCCCACACCTACGCTACAGGCTCTCCCTCGGCCATGCGCATCATCGACATGATGGGAATCATCGCTGCTCGCTCGACCTGGGGCACCTGCTCCCTCAACGAGTTCCGCAAGTTCCTCGGCCTCGAGCAGTTCACCGAGTTCAAGCGTGAGTGTCGGTATCAGAGTGTGGTCGTGTGCGTAGCTCTCGCTGACTCGCCTTCCTCTCTTTCCCCCCTCTCGGCGTCGACCCCTGCTCTTCTCACCTACCCTCAACTCACTCAGAGTGGAACTCGGATCCCGAGATCGTCAAGATCGCCAGCAGGCTCTACACCCACGTCGACAACATGGAGCGTGAGTCGCATTCGATACTCGGCGTGGGCGCTAGCTGACCTCCCTCCTCCGCAACTCAGTCTTCCCCGGCCTGCTCGCTGAAGAGGCCAAGCCTAGCATGCCCGGAAGTGGCCTCGGACCTGGCTACACCGTCTCACGTGAGCTCTCCTTGTCGACCGAGCCGAGAGGCTGAGGCTGACCGACTCCTCGCCCCCTCGCAGGTGCCATCTTGAGCGACGCTGCGGCTCTCGTTCGCGGAGACCGCTACGTGAGCTACTCGTCATGCGCTGTGATCGCCTACAGAGCGCTGACCGAGCATCTCACTACACAGTTCTGCCAGGAGTGAGCTCGGCGTTCGGCGCTCCCCCGCCGACTCGGCGCTGACTCGCTTCGCTCCACCAACAGCATGAACGCCAACAACTTCACCGTCTACCAGTTTGAGGAGCTCACCCCCGACCTCGAGGGCGGCAGCTTCGGTGGAGTGATGGGCAAGGTGAGCTAGGACTCGAGAGAGCGCGCGACTCGGTCGAGCGAAGGCTTACCTCTGCCTCCACCTCGACACAGCTCCTCATGCGCGTCTTCCCCGAGTGCTACACCTTCAACTCGGCGTACGCCCTCTTCCCCTTCTCGATCCCTTCGACGACCGACGACATCCTCGGCAAGCTCGGCATCAAGCGCCAGTACGATCTCGCCTGCCCTCTCGGCGTCAACGCTCCTCGCCGCCAGACGATCAAGCCCGTGCACACCTTCGACGCGTGCAAGGCCGTGCTCGGAGACAGGAGTACCTACCATGGCGTCTACGGCTGCCAGAACGAGCAGGAGGTGATCGCCGCGCCGAGCACCGAGATTCCCCTCTTCGACAAGTGGCACGTCAAGGCCGAGAAGAGTCCCGATGTTCACCGCACGGGAACCGACGCTCTCAACCTCGGCCTCTTCCCCGACGCCTGGCAGGGTCAGGTCTCTCAGTGGCTCACCGTCGATGCGAGGAGGAGGATCGAGGCTCAGTCGTGGGGCTACGAGACGGGCTCGAAGCACCTCAACATCCTTCGCGACGTCTACGTGGTGAGTGGAGCGTCTTGTTTCATGCGCGGCAATGCTGACTTCCTCCTTCCTCGCCTWCGCAGCCCWCGTCGATGACCCTCGTCGCCGAGCAGTTCGGCATCCCTCTCAAGACCGAGACCAAGAAGGGCTTCTTCACGGCGCARGACCTCTACCGCATGCTCTCCGAGTGCTACACCTACGTCTACCTYAAGTGAGTCATGATTCGCTCCCTTCTTGCCCTCAACCGTGCTGACCTCCCTGCTCCTTCGCCTTCGCCGAGCAGCTTCGAGCCCAAGGATGGCTTCGCTCTTCGCMAGGTGAGCTCTTAGCGATGATAACGACTCGACTATYATCTCACTACRTCSTCTCCCCCAGAACGTCACCGAGTACTCGCACATYCTCGGCCACATCGTCTCGTTGCGCCTCGCAGGCATCGGCCAGGTCACTGTGAGTTCGAYTYSGCTGCCTRTGCRGCTGAGAGCAGCGCTGARGYCCACCCACCACTCTAGGAGGCGCTTCAMCACATCACCGAGCACGCCAAGGCCTTCGTCAAGGGCGTCGGCGTCATGCACTCGTCGCTCTCAGGCTTCGCTCGCGCCTTCTACGCGACGGTCAACGCCAACAAGGGCAATCTCGAGCACGAAGACGTCTCCAMCCTCCTCATCTCGGCTCTGATCACCTCGGTCAACATCGCTCACGGTCAGTGCATCTGCTAGCGCTTCGCCGAGCCTCGACGACTGMCTCGACTTCCTCACCTCTCGCAGTCGCTGCSAACGTCACCGACTTCTACCTCGATAACGAAGTCGTGTACAGGGATTTGGTCCGCTTGGCCAACCTCAACGACCCCACCTCCGACCAGAGGATCGCTGTGAGTGTTCTGTCCCCGAACGCCGGTGAGAGCAGCGCTGACGTCTGGCCTCCTCGCTCGCAGGCCTACATCATGGAGGCGCTTCGTCTCTCGCCGATCGTCCCTGGTGTCCTGCGCAAGGCTCAGCAGGCGACTCGTCTCGCCGATGGAGGGCAGACGGTGCAGATCGACAAGGACGATCTCGTCTACGCCAACTTGACCTCGGCGATGCGCGACGCCGGCACCTTTCCCAAGCCCGACACCGTGGATCCTACCCGCAACATCGCCGGCTACAAGCCCATCCTCGGCGGCTACTTCAAGAAGTCCAGTGAGTCTCTTCTCAGCCTTTCGTCGACGTCGCTGCTCGGCGAGGACGACTCCAGCGCTGATCCTTGTCTCCTGACCTCGCAGACATCCCTCACGAGTCCTACATCGTCTTTGCTGCTGTTGAGCTCGTCAAGGAGGTGAGTCAAGACCCGTCTATTCGAGGCCTTCGCGAACGACTCGGAGGCTGACTCTCCTCGGCTCCCGTTGCTCGCAGACCTTCAAGTTGCGCGACCTCCGCCGCGATGCTGGTGCTCCCGGTCAGCTCGGTAGGATTTCCAACAACAAGCCTCCCTACGGCTCGCAGTACATGATGGCGCAGGGTGAGTCTGCTCGAGCTGACTTCTCGGCGTCGACAGCAAGCTGACCGGTCGCTTTCCTCGACTCGCAGGTACCCTCTCCTACTTCCCTCAGGGTCTCACCGTCGTCTACTCGGTCTGAGGGCGGTTTCTACTAGCTTGCAGATACGTGCTTGCCCGCCGATAGTCTGATAGTCTGATAGCTTGAAACTCGGCTCGCTTCTGCTCTCTCCTCTTGGGCAGCGAGAGCTCAGCGAGGCCAGAGCGGACATCGGAAGAGAGCAAGGGAGGAGGCAACAGCATTAGCTCCCGCGTATCGGGGTGCTCACCTCCTAGCCGCTCCTTAGCCGCTGGCCAAGCCGGAGATCAAGCGGGAGCGCCGAGGCCGGCTCGAGATTTTAGAGCGTCCCAGAAGCGAGGCGTTGGTGGTCGCGTGACTTACGGGGGTTGCGCAGATCTGATCGTGAACGCTTGCTTCACGCGCCCTCCTGCTCGATCTGGCAGACGAGGTCGTCGCGAGCCGAGCTGAGAGCCATCGCCGAGCCTCGTTTTTCGGTCGTCGCTCTTTGCTCGCTTTCTSGACCCTGAAGCTGACCACCTCGTTAACGGCGGGATAGATTATATTAGGGTTATCCTCAATATCAACCGCTCCAACTCGCTCTGGTCGCTGGTGCCGACGGGAGTCATCAGGCCGCCTCTCCAAGGCCCTTTCCCTCGTGGAGTCGGCAACGCTGTCGCTATCGAGTTTGACATGTGAGTTGAGCGTCTCTAGTAAGCTACAGCTCGTGCCGACACGTCACACCCTCAATGCCACAGCGAGAAGACGCTCAGCCGATTCCCTGGAACTCCCAGCCGAATGCTCGGCGAACATTCGAAGACGGGCAGATTGACGGCCCTCGCCGCTGTAGAACAGCAAAAAAGCAGATCATTTCCAGCCTGCTCCGCCTCTGTAGCGAGGCAGGGAAGGCTGGGAACGACGGCAAAAAATAATGACCTACCCAGGACTCGAACCTGGAATCTCCTGATGCGCTGATGATTCAATCGTAGTCAGACGCCTTGACCATTGGGCCAGCAGGCCTCGTTTTTTACTTTGGGTGGCATTGCGGTAATACCATAGTGCCGGCTGCGCCCGACTCCTCGCCGATTTCAGCCAGCTGCCGGCTGGGGCGTCAAGACAAGATGCAGGGTAGCTGAGGAGCTCGGGAAGGAGCGGATGCAGCTGAGATACTCTACGTACATTCACAGTAGCCTCACCGACCCGATACGGCTTGAACGTAACGAAGCTCGGCGCTCTTCGCACCCTGATCCATCGCCGAGGTCTCATTGTGGGCCGAAGCAGGCCATCTGTAAGAGACACAGGTAGCTACAGGAGAACAAGAGACACCGGCCATCTCGTTAGAAGCAACAGGACCCAGCCTTGCAAAGCCGTCTCCGCCGAACCCCTGCTTCGAATTCGAACGCCGAGCTGACAGTAGAGCAGGCTACAGACTCGGAGCGTCGTCCGACATATTCCATATTCACCACGCTAGTCCCGTTTAGTCCAGTCAGCCCTTCAGATCCGCTTACCCCTCTCCCTCCCTTGCGCTTCTCGCCGCTCGCGCCTCCTTCGCTCGTTTCCATCACACCTCATCGTCGACGAGCCGGCACCGGTGCCCGACCACCACGACACCTTCTGTAGTGCACCAGCACCTCTCGACATCCACCCTCACTTCACCTCCCCTGCGCGCGTACGCCTGGCGACCGCCTCCCCCGTTTCGAGCAACACCCCCTCCTTCGCTCGGCTTCTCTTGAGGCAGCGACTTCAGCAGGTGTAGGGAGATTCTGATCAACTCGATCGTGAGTAGCTGTACCTCTTTCCACTCCTCACGAGCAGGTAGCAGACGACGGGACTTTGTTGATGTGGGCGAGGCTAGGAAGGGGGGGCACTGGGACCGTCCCGCTCGGCAGCGAGAGCGTCCGGCAGCACTAGGATACAGTAGTCAGGGATTCACGAGGAGCCAAGTGCATCCGGCACCTCTGCAGCAGCTCCCGAAGCACCTCTAGCCTTCGAACCGCTCGGGACGCCTGAGACCAGCACCTTCTTGGCTCGTCCAAGCTGTACCAAGCGTTGACCCGAGCTCTCTCCATCTACAGCCGACTGGACATCCAACGCGACCCTTCTCGCGGCGCTCGCCCAGCCTCCATAACCTAAGAGCGGGATGGCCTTTAACAATGCAGGCGAGCAGCGATCAGCTCAGGCCCAGCACCAGCGCTCAGCTTCACCTACATCCACCACCTCCTACGATCGACCCATCTCCCCGTCCAGCCAATCCTTCTACGTCCAAGCCCTCTACGCCTACTCGGGCGTCGACACCTCGTCGCTCAGCTTCCGCCAAGGGGACATCATCGAGGTGCTCTCGACCCTCGCCAGCGGGTGGTGGGATGGAGTCATCTGCGACCAGAAGATTCGCGGATGGTTTCCCAGCAACTACGTCCAACGAATCAGCGAGGAGGAAGCTTCCTGGGCGCGGGAGCAGATGATGGGGTGGTGGGAGGGCGATGAGAGCGGCAGGCGAGGCAGCATGATGAGCGGAGAAGGCAAGGACGACTTTACGGGAGGAGTTGTAGGCGACTATGCCGCCCTCACTCGGGGAGGCGACGTCGATGTTGGCGGACTCGAGGACTTCATGTCGGCCGAGGACCTCACCTCCTTCTCCAACGGCGGCGATATCTTCGGCGAGATCGCTGCCGCCGCTCAGGCCGACTCTTCCTTCGCCTCTACCGCCACCGCCACCACCAACCGCAACTCCCTCTACGCCGCCGCTCCTCCATCCACTTCTCGGCGTTCGATGGAGCCCGACGCCGACGAGGAGGATTACTGGGTGCCCAAGGTCAGCAACTCGGGCCAACTCTTCTACTTCAACACACGAACGGGCGAGACGTCGAGGGACATGCCCATCGATGGTCAAGGAGACGGCGTGAGGATCGACCCACGCGAGTTCGCCCAGGACGACGAGGATCTCACCGTCAAGCGGAGGTCAGTTGTGGGCGGGAAGCAAGCTTCACCACTCGACTGGACGAGGAAGATGACGGCCGACGGCACCGGCGTCTTCTACGAGATCTTGAGGACGGGGGAGCGCAGTTGGGACCCGCCGGTCGGTCGAGGAGGCGCTTCGGGCCTGCCTGCACACGCTCGCAACTCGGTTAGCGATGCGTCGCTACTCTCGGGATGGACGGAGCGGCCTTCAGTAGGCGGCGACGACACGGCTTCGACCGGCAAGGCCGACACCCTTCGTCGCATGAGCGTCTACTCGGACGACTCGGCGCTCGACGTCGACTTTGGTCGCGAGTCGATTACTCGGCGGGAAGGCAAGGGCAAGGAGATTGCGCAGAACGACGAGAACGAGTCACCGCGCGACAAGCGCAAGCCCAAGCACAAGACGCGCAAGGGATCCTCTACCGCCCAGCTCCTCGATCCGCTACCTCCGCCGCTCGTCAGCGAGCTCGAGGTCCTCGTCACCGTCGCCCTCCAGGAGCTCATTAACGCCGCTGGTATCGGAGGGATGGTCCGTCGGTCAGGCTCACACTCCAACCCCATCGAGGAGCGCGAGAGACTCGCCATCCTCGGCGACGCTGTCGTCAACGCCATCCGCACCCTCCTCCACGCCTCTGGCGTACTCGAACAACCCCTCTCCTCCTCCACGCTCGCCTCCCACTCCCCCATCAACGAGATCGTCGGCGCCTTCTCCCGTACCCCCGCCCTCCCTCCAGCAATCCAAGCCGAGCTCCGCCCCTTCACTCGACGCGTCACTTCCACGCTATCCAAGCTTGTCCTTTCTGTTCGCGCGGTATGGGGCATCCTCGAGACGGTCGCCACGGACCAGGTGCTCGACGAGGACGACGGGCTCGGCGAAACAGAGGACCTCGCTCGCAGGGAGCAGGCGAGGGAGCACATCCTCGCAGAATGGGCTCGGATGCGCGAGACGAGGTTCGAGACGGAGGCCAAGCTGCGGTCGGAGGTTTTGGCGGGGGCGCGAGACGTCCAGTCGAACGTAGTCGCCTTCCTCAACGAGTTTGAGCGGCTAGTGGGAGACGAGATGGCCGCCAACGGTGGACCGACGGTACCGAGGGCGCTCTTGAGGGCTCCCAAGGCTCTGCAGGGCTCGCTACGGACGAATGCGGCGGCTCTCCTTCTGCCCGGAGGAGGGTTCGGCGGCAATTGGCGCGGAAACGGCTTCGTCACCCTTCCTACGCCCAACTCGACACCAAACCTTCCCTCCAGCGCAACCGACGCCCCTCCCCTCTCCTACGCCTACCCTTCGCAATCCATCTCGCCCGAAGTCGCCGTCGCGCTGCAGCAGTCATCCAAAGCTCTCCTCGCCGAGGGCGAAGCATTACGAGACGTCGTCGACTCCATCAGCACTACCACTGCGGCATCCAGCAACGGCGACGACGCCGCAACTCCCGCCCAGAAGGTCATTCGGCTCGACCATTCTAGCCTCTCGTCAACGCAGCTCCTCGACCAGGCAGCTCAGCTCCAACGTCAACTTGCCACCTTTCTCAACAAGGTCGAGGACATCGACGTCGCCTCGGGAGTCGACTTTGAGCTTTCCACCGAGTCGCAATCGCGGCCGAGCTCGAGGAGGGACGTCGTCTCGACTTCGGGCTCGATCTCGTCCATCACCAAGAGCAGTGATCAGGAATCGGTCGTCGACCCTACTGCCGCCTCCGAGTACCGAGCTAGCGTGCAGGAGGCTCGACCGCTACTCGCCGAGCTCGAGGTGCGCAAGCAGGCCCTCTACGACGCCGCTCCTCGCCTTCTCGCCGCTCTGCAAGAGCTCTACATGGCTTCCTCAGAGGTCTCGACATCTCCCATCGGCGGAGCTCAGCCCCTCGCTACCTCGCCTCTCGCCTTCTTCTCCACCCCCTCGCGCTCCCAAGCCGGCCCCGATACCGTGCTCGAGATCCTCGCCGACCTCGACACCGGCGTCACCACCCTCTGCACAACTATCACCTCGCTTGGATCTATCGCTGAGGTCCAGGCATCCGCACCATCCAATCTCCGTCGCCCCAATCTTGCCTTCCGCACCTCACTCTTCGACACCCGAACCGCCTCGACTCGCAGCTCCCTCGTCCAAGATACCATGGGCGCTTCAGCTCACAGCTATGCGTCCTCTCGCGTCTCGCTCAGTCGGGAGGACGACCCAGCCGAGATGAGCAGTCACTCGCGCGAGAGCGTCGACAGCGACTTCTTCTTCTCGGGCTCGACGATACCGTCGGTTCGGACCAAGACGTCGTCCAAGCAGCTCTTCTCGCCTACGACACCCGGATGGGAGAAGCGGAGAGGCTCAGTCGCTACCAACAACACCTCGGTCTCGAGCCAGGTCGACGTTCAGTCGACGACTTCGACGAATCGTAGTAAGCCTCTGCGCCCTCGCCTTTTTAATTACTCCCCCGCTGACCTCAACTGGTCCACAGTGTCACCGTCCAAGTCCATGTCGAATACGAAGCTCGCCAAGCTCCTCGGCACCGACCCTCACGACACCTCGCCTTCGCCTTCTCGCAGGAGCACTCACTCGGAACCTACACCATCATGGCTGGGACCCGACTACGGCACTGACGAGGTCTCGTTCAACATGGAGGGTCAGGTCAAGGGTGGAACGCTTCGTGCGCTGGTAGTCGCCGCTGCGAGTCACGAAGGTCGAGGTTCGTCGCCGCCTCGTCTGCAACATCGAAGCTCGCTGACGTTTCTCTCCCGCACTCACAGTCGACAGCAACTACCTCTCAGCTTTCCTCATGACCTACCGCACGTTCTGCACCTCGCATGACCTCCTCGACTTCCTCATCGAGCGATATCTGATCGAGGCGCCTCAAGGTCTGACGGTGGAGGAGATGAAGGAGTGGGAGACTCGCAAGCTTCGGCCCATTCGAGCTCGGTTAGTGTCTCAGCTTCTGTGAGCGCCCTTGCGTACGCTGACCCTTGGGTTCACCAGCGTCGCCAACGTTCTCAAGTCGTGGGTTCGCGAGTTCATGGATCACGATCAGCTCGACCCGGAGCTTCTGCATCGGATAGCAGACTTTGCTTCCAACACGATGCGCGATCCTGTGCAGTCGCCGCAGATCATCAAGGTCGTCGAGGAGCGCGTACGTCCACTCTCATCGCGCTCGGTGAACCAGCTCGCTCACTCCTGCAACTCGACAGCTCTCTGGTGTCGCTCCTCGGCAAGTCGGCAACCTCGCCCCAGGCCCTCTTCCGCCCTCCATCGTCCCCCGTAACTTCCGCAAGCTCAAGTTCATGGACATCGACCCTCTCGAGCTCGCCCGCCAGCTCACCATCATGGATGGCCGCCTCTTCGCCAGGATCACGCCGCAAGAGTGTCTCGGGAAGGCTTGGCCGAAGCAGTATGGCTCGGAGGCGCCCAACATCAGTGCAATGATCGATATGTCGAACGCTGTACGTCCAGCTCCTCGAGCTCCTCGGCTTGCCCGCCCTATGCTGACCTCCCTCTTCCACCCTCGCCATCCACAGGTCACTCGATGGGTCACTGAGACGATCTTGCAGCAAGACGACCTCAAGAAGCGCGCCAACATTGTCAAGCAGTTCATTCTGGTCGCCGAGGTGCGCTCCTCGCCCGCTCGCTGTTTCGAAGCCTTCGCTGATCTCTCTGCCTACATTCGCACAGCGCTGCCTCGCCCTCAACAACTACTCGACGTTGATCCACATCATCGCTGGTCTCAACTCGACGCCCATTCACCGACTTCGACGGACGTGGGAGACGGTCAGCCAAAAGTCGATGATCTCGCTCGGCATGCTCAACAACATCATGCGGCCCGACAAGAACTACAAAGAGTATCGCGACCAGCTTCGCAAGGTCGCCCCTCCTTGCGTTCCCTTCCTCGGTGAGTGCTCAGCTCGGTCGCTCCTCATTCCTCTCGCTGACCTCCCCTTCCTCGCACCTCTGCAGGCGTCTACCTCACCGACTGGACCTTCATCGGCGACGGCAATCCCGACATGCTCCGCGAGAAGCCGCATCAGATCAACTTCAATAAGCGGCAAAAGGCTTCCGAGCTCATTCTCATGATCAAGTTGCACCAAGCGACGACCTACAACCTCGCCGCCGTTCCCGTCCTGGCCAAATTCATCGACGAGTCGCTCTTCCCGCCCAACAGCAACCCGGCGACGGATGATCAGCGCCTCTACGACATGTCGCTGATGCGGGAGCCGAGGGAGCGGGATGATGTGAGTTTAGGACGCTCTCGTGTGTCGTCGTATCGCGCTGAACTTCTTCACCACCACAGGAAAAGATTGCAAGGCTACTATCGGAGAGCGGGTTCTTGTAGGCGGTCCTATGGCGAGTTGATTAGCAGTGCATAGTCGTTTTTAGTCGTCGGTGACCGTATTTAGGGCGGGCTACCTACTCGCAACTTCCTCAGTTATTACATATTGCTCGCGTCTCGTCCTCAGCGACAGCTTGAGAGTTGCGAACGAGGGAGAAGGGACTCGGGCGATGGGCGCCCCGAGCGCCGAGCTGAGGCAGAGGTGCGATGATCGATTGTCTATTGCTGCAGTTCTATCTCTATCCATCAACTACGCTCGCTCCAACCCAAATTCTTCCCACCGCAACCACTCGGTGCCCAACGCCTCGCGAACCTCGGCGAGCTTGCTCTCCACCAGCTTGCGATCGGATCCGCTTCCTTCGAGGTAGAACTTGATCTACGAGGGGAGGAGAGGGAGCAAGATGATAGTCAGCGACTGATACTGGGTGCAGACCCGCTCGTCAGGCGCGAAGGACCGCTGAGAGCCAACAAAGAGCTCCGCCGAGCAGCATGGCCGGACTCCAGCCGCCTGCTTGCTCACACAGGACTCACCTTGGGCTCGGTACCGCTCGTGCGTACAGTCCCTGTCACTTCGACTCGATCGCCATGCTCCGTGCTGCCCACAGCGAACGAAATCATGTGAGTCTTGGGGTCGATGGGTAGGTTTGGGGTGAAGGAAGGAGGGTTGGATGAGTCGTAGCCTATAGTGAGGTCGCGGATGTAGATGATAGGATAGCCACCGAGTGTGGTCGGTAGCTTGAGGGAGTCCTGAGAGTGGGCGGATGAGGGGGCATCCTGCGAGCGCGAGAAGGTCAGTTTGGAACCCGAGAGCGGCGTGACTCGACGAACGCCGAAGCGGAGGATGGTGAAGATCTTGTCAGTCTTGGCAGGATCGTGACAGATGAAGTAGGAGTTGGAAGTGGTGAAGAAGCCATATCTGAGCGGACGGAGGGTCAGCAGCTGCCTCGCTGTCCGAGCGAGAGACTTACCGATCGTAGAGCGAATTCAAGTGCGCCGAGATGGTCTTCCCTTCCTTCTTAAGCGCCACTGCCATCTCGCAGAAGCTCACGAGGGCGGTGACCTGTGAGAAGAGACGGATGGTCAGCTTCAGCAACTTCGGCCGAGGCGGCGTCGGACTCACTCCATCCTTGTCCCGCACGACCTCGCCGTGAAGATAGCCGATAGCTTCCTCGTACGCAAACAGCGGCGCATAGCCCTCTTCGGCAAGCTTGAGGACTTCGTTGCCGAGGTATCTGGTGAGCGGATGAGGGTCAGCGATGATCCGCGCCTCGAAGGGACGGATGCACCTACTTGAAGCCGGTCAAAGTGTCACGGAATACGAACCCCTCCTTCTTGGCCATGGCGCGCAGCATCTTTGACGAGACCGTCGAGGCGCACATGGCGAGCTTCTCTGCGAGTCGGCGCGACCTCAGCGATCCGACATTGGCAGCTAGAGCTGCAGAGCTCACCGGTCGGCGCTCCTGACTCCTTGTACTTGGCGAGGACCCAGGCTCCGAGCAAAGTGCCGAGCTGGTCACCTGTAAAGACCTTCCATGCGCCCTCGACCTTCTCGGCGGCGCAGAAGCGGTCTGTGGAATGGCAGAGGTGAGCTTCTGGGGCGCGCAGGGCGAAGAGAATTAAACATACCGGCATCAGGATCGTTGGCAAGGACGATGGTGGAGCCGGCATGGTCGGCGTGAGCAATGGCGAGATCCTATGGCAAGGCGAGGGATCAGCGAGGGTTCTCGTGCAGGTCGACGAAGTAGCAGACAAACCAAAGCTCCTGTGGGCGAGGTAGCACGTCAGGGAATCGCTCTCACGCATCGGCTCCAAGCGGGAAGCTCACCCTTCTCTTCAGGATTGGGAAAGCGAACCGTCGGGAAGCGAGGATCTGGCTGAGCCTGCTCCTCCACCACGCTGAAGCTATCCTTCCCGAAGCCGAACGATTCGAAAGCAGCGCTCGCAAACGGCAAGCCTACACCATGCATCGCGGTGTAGGTGAAGACGAGGTCCGAGGCGGCGTTGTCCTGTCGCCGAGTTGAGAGCGAGGCGGCCATCTCGAGGTATTGGCGCTTCATGTCCTCGGTACCATCCCATGCGGGTGCAGTGGATGAGAGATCCCAGACCTCGGGAGCGACGTCGAGGGACTGGTCGATGCGAGCTGCGATTCCGTCGTCGTGAGGAGGGATGATCTGGACCGAGTTGGACCAGTAGACCTGTAAGGTGCGAGGGGTGAGCCTGGGAGTAGAGCAGGAGGGCGAAGTTGGCTCACCTTGTAGCCATTGTCGGCGGCAGGATTGTGCGAAGCGGTGATCATTAGGCCGAGCGCGGCATTGAGCTTGGTCGTAGCGAAGGGCTGCGAGGGGCGGTAGAGGTCAGCTCTGCAGCTCAGCGGGGAGCTCTTGCTGTCAAGTAGATCTCTACTCACCACCATCGGCGTGTGTACGAGCCCTTCGAAAGCAAACACCTTCCATCCCTCCCGCCTCGCTACGCTCCCCGCTAGCTCTGCGAATCGCTTGCTGCACATACCTTCCACAGCTCGGTGGTCGTATCCGATGACAATGCCTCGCTCCTTGGCGCCCTCGACGTGGTCGGCAGCATATCGAACAAGCCCTTGCGTCGCCTGAATAACGACCAGGTCGTTCATGTAGGCAGTTCCAGCGGCCATCTATAGAGGTGTGGCGTCGGTAGTGTTACTCGAGTGATTGGAGAAGCTACTGCACCTTGGCCCTCAGTCCCGCCGTGCCAAAGGCGATCCGAGTCGAGAAGCGCACGGCGAGCTCCTTGTAGTCCTTGCTGGAGACCAGTGCTTCAATCTCAGCTCGTGTAGTCGGGTTCTAATAGGGTGCGAGTGAGCTGTTGGGTGCGCTCTGGGACGGGGAGGATGCTCTCGCTCGTCGAGCAAGCGCGTGGTGGGGCCGGGAGCTTACCTGGCTGTAGGGGAGTCAGCTGGGGCATTTGTATCTCTATAGCAGCTACTCACTCTAACATGAGCCATTCTGCTGCTGCTTGGTCGAGCTGGTCGTGGTTCATCGTAGCGAGTGAAGCGGGCGGAGGCAAGCGGCGAAACGGGCGAGCGGGTGAGGAAGCTGAGTGGGTTGGAGCAGACCAGCTCAAGAGCTTCAGAACGAGGGCGCTACAATGTCTTATGAAAGCGCTCTGATCCTGCACCGAAGCTCTAGGGCGCTAGCGAAGAGGTCTGAGTCGCTCGGCGGACTGAGCTCCTCGGCACTCGCTGTTCTATGCGCGCCTGTAGGTCGTTGCGAGTGGCAGTCTTGTCTCGAGATCACAGGTTAACTGAGGAGTACTCGCTGTGCAAATTGGAGACGTGGTCAGCTCGAGCCCTGCGCGAGTAGGAAGCCTTCCGAGCCAGCGCCGAAGCCGAGGGGCGGTTCGGCGCCGGTTGAAAGGCGAAGGGGAGCTGTAGGAGCAGCGGGGGAAGCTGTAGGAGACTATCACGGACGTGTTCCCTTCTTGCCGTACGCCATAGCGGCAGCTGTAATATCAGAG